>MVGT01004291.1:431864-472419 GCA_002174775.1 Macleaya cordata
AGACATTTTAAACCTTGCAAATTCCGTTTTGCATACATTTAAATGTGCAAACAGTTTTGCAAAATCAGTTTTGCAAACTTTCACATGCATGCAATTTCTGTTTTTCTTGTGTGCAATTGTTTGCAATTTTTGTTTTGCAAACTATTTAACAGTGCAAATTCTGTTTTGCAGACATTTTAAACCTTGCAAATTCTGTTTTGCACACATTACCGTTATTTTTACAGGTCCAGGGCAACAGGTGAATCCTCGGTAGAGGCGGTGATCACGTAGGCAGGATTTAGTCTTCGGAGACTTGCTTAAGTTCCGTGAAGACGTAGGACATCCTTTATTATTTCTTTCAGTTTGGTTTGGACATTGTCTAGTCCTTTGATCTTTGGGATTATTTTATTATCCAGTTGTTTGACAGTTTATCTTTAAGTTGATAAAGTTTATTTCAGCTTTATTTTACTTGTGTTGTGAATGTGAGTGCTTGGTGAAATGCGTTCACCCTAGAGCTACAAGTTGTTAATGTTTCCGCCGAAATGCCTAGTTCTCATTGAGTAAGGGCTGCAGACCTGAAAGGCAAGGGCGGGGTATTACAGTTGGTACCAGAGCCTCAGGTTCAAAGTCCTAGAGGGAATTAAGTTGAGTTAGGATGTTTGTGACACTTTAGACACGAAACTAAGGGTGCACTTGATGTGTTACTTGATGTTTGGCTTGGTTTAGCAATAGGCTTAGTTCATTTTCTCATCCTCCTTTTCTTGTATCTTAGAATTATGTCTGGGAGGAGAGCTAGAGGTAGAGGTGGTCAGCGAGGAGGTAGAGGTGCACGGGGGAACAATGATGATGTTCCTACCGAAGAGGTGAACACACCACCTACCGGGGTTCCTCCACGACCACGGCAAGGAGAGATCGGGCAAGGTTCGGGGCAGAACCGGACATGAGGGGTGAACCCTTAGATGCCGGAGTAGGCGGTGTTGCGACAATTGATTGTAGTGTCAGTAGGGGTAGTAGTGGATGCCAGACTAGATGCACGGTTGGGTGCAAGGGGCCCCGCGGTACCAGCTCCTGTGCAAACACCAGTTCAAGTACCGCAAGCGCCAATGGTACGGGTAGGAACACCTACTTGGATTGAGTTACATAGATATTTCTTGAGTTTGAAACCACGAACTTTTAGAGGTTCTAAGATCTGTTAGTGGCACATCAGTGCATCAAGGAGATGAAAAAACCTTTAGGACCTTCGAGTGCCAAGAAGAGTATAAGCAGAGGTTTGCAGCTTTTCAGCTTGTAGAGGATACACTGGATTGGTGGGAGTCGCGTTCCCAGGATTTAGATACTACCACCCTAACTTGGCAGCAGTTTCAGGTGATGTTCTTTGATCACTATTTTCCTCAAAGTGCACGTATGGCAATGGAGAAAGAGTTCTAAGATTTGAGGCAAAAAGATGTTCAGACAGTGGTTGAGTATGAGAGAGAGTTCTCTAGGCTAGCTTTGTATGCGCCAGGTCTTATTCCGACTGAGCAGAGTAAGATACAGAAGTTTCTGTGGGGATTGAATCGATAGATCTCTAGTCATATCATCGGGCAGCCTAGTTTTGATACTTTTTCTACGGTTGTGGAGTGTGCACGACTTCATGATCAAGAGATCCAGGAGGCATGACGAAAGAGAAGTGAGAAAGCTGAGGCCAAACTAGTAGACAAACATGATCAAAAGAATGGCCAAGGTCAGCAAGGGAAGAACCGTGATAACTGGGGTTACTGGAAGAAGCAGAAAATTGAAGAAATGAATACGGGTGCAGTAGTTCCTGCACAGCTCGAAGCACTGAGAACTGAATAGGACAGTAAGAGTGTAATTAAAGGGCCTTGTTATACCTGTGGTGAGGTAGGACACAGGGCAGCAGATTGTCTACGTGGTAACGGAGCACAAGGGGCCAGGCAGAATCAACAGGTGAGGCAGAACGGTCATGGTCAAGCTCGACCCCAACCAGCACCTAACCAGGAGAGACAGCTGCAGGGACAACATCAGAGTAGAGCTTATGCTATAGTACCTAGGGATGCGAAAGCTCCAGAGGGAATGGTGGAAGGTACGTTCCTAATTCACTCTCAGCCTGGCCGAATCCTTTTCGATTCTGGAGCATCACATTCCTTTATATCTTGTATGTTTTTAGACACCTTGAGACTTAGACCAGAAAAGTGTGATTACCCTTTCTCTGTTATGTCACCTATGGGGAGGACAGTACCAGTGGAACTAGTTTGCTAGGGTTGTGTTATTAGTTTGGGAAAACTAGACTTCAGCTCAGATCTTTACGTATTGGGTCTAGAGGGCTTTGATGTTATACTAGGCATGGATTGGCATGCTGCATACCATACGATGTTGGATTGTTACGCGAAAACAGTAACATTTTCCATTCCAGAGGAAACGACATATGTGTTGTCGTTGTCAGTAGGATGTGGTCTTGATAGGACACACCTGTGCTTTGTGGATATGTTGGAACATTCGGTTGAAGGTAGAGAGCTTGAATCGATTCTTGTGGTGCGCAAATACCGTGATGTATTTGGCGAGGTCCCAGGGTTACCACCTCGCAGAGAGATAGACTTCTGTTTGGAGCTGGTTCCGGGCACAAAATCGATTGCGAAGACACCTTATCGGATGGCTCCAATTGAGATGAAAGAGTTAAAGAACCAGATAGACCAGTTATTGGCTCAGGGTTTTATACGTCGTAGTTCGTCACCTTGGGGTGCACCAGTTCTTTTTGTTAAAAAGAAAGATGGGTCCATGAGACTATGTATAGACTACCGGGAACTGAACAAGGTTACGGTAAGAAATAAGTATCCTTTACCTAGGATAGATGACCTGTTTGATCAGCTTAGGGGAGCACAGTGGTTCTCTAAGATTGACTTAAGGTCGGGTTATCATCAGCTTAGAGTCCGAGAGCAGGACATACCTAAGACAACATTTCTGACAAGATATGGGTTTTACGAGTTCTTGGTAATGCCGTTTGGACTTACCAATGCACCAGCAGTGTTTATGGATCTGATGAATTGGGTTTTCAGAGACTTCTTGGACCAGTTTGTTATCGTTTTCATTGATGACATCTTAATTTACTCCAAGACACAGGAGGACCTTGAAGTTCATTTACGTAGAGTACTTCAGACTCTACGAGAGCACCAATTGTATGCAAAGTTCAAGAAGTGCGAATTTTGGCAACAAGAGGTGAAATGCTTATGACACATAATGTCGAGGGCGGGAGTGACAGTAGATCCCTCTAAGATTCAGGCTGTACTGGAGTGGCGGTAACCCACCACAGTGACAGAGATTTGAAGTTTCTTAGGATTG
This sequence comes from Macleaya cordata, assembly GCA_002174775.1. Lineage (NCBI taxonomy): Eukaryota > Viridiplantae > Streptophyta > Magnoliopsida > Ranunculales > Papaveraceae > Macleaya > Macleaya cordata. Next base: position 435,180 of record MVGT01004291.1, read on the forward strand.
GCTGGTTACTACAGGCGATTTATCAAAGGATTTTCCAGTATAGCAGGTCCTTTGGCTAATCTCACTAAGAAGGACGTTCCATTTAAGTGGGATGCTAAGTGTGAGCAAGTGTTTCAAGAGCTGAAGGTAAAGTTGACGACAACCCCAGTTTTGATCATTCCAGAGAGTGGAGCTGGACTTGTGGTGTATACCGATGCGTCGCATCAGGGGCTAGGATGTGTTTTGATGCAGGAAGGACGAGTGGTTACTTATGCATCGAGACAGTTGAGGACACATGAGCATAACTATCCGACTCATGACCTCGAGTTAGCAGCTGTAGTGTTTGCACTCAAGATATGGAGACACTACTTGACAGGTGAATGGTTTAAACTCTTTTCGAATCATAAGAGTCTCAAATACTTGTTCTCACAGAAGGAGTTGAACATGAGGCAGCGTAGATGGTTGGAACTACTAAAGGATTATGACTTTCAGTTGCAATATCATCCAGGAAAGGCTAACATAGTGGCAGATGCATTGAGCAGGCAGCCTAGGGGTATAATGGTCCAGCAGTGGCGACTGTTGGAGGTAGCATCGGAGTATGACTTTGATTTGGCAACCCACGAGCAGAGACAACTGTTGTTGGGTAGTGTGGTTATTCAACCTACTCTAGTAAGCAGAATCATTGGTGAGCAAGGAAATGACCAACGGTGTCGTGACAGAATTACAGGAATTCAACAGAGAGAGATCACGTACATGACCGTAGGGGTAGACGGCGGCTTAAGATTCAAGGGTCGCTTGTGTGTTCCAGAGAAATCTAAACTGAGGAAGAACATTTTGAACGAGGCACATCGTAGTAAGTATACTATACATCCTGGAGAGAACAAGATGTATCAGGATCTCAAATGACATTTCTGGTGGTCAGGAATGAAGCGCAGTGTTGCAGAGTTCGTGCGTATATGCTTTACTTGTCAGCAGGTAAAGGCAGAACATCGGAAACCAGCGGGTACTTTACAGTCCTTAGATATACCCGAGTGGAAGTGAATGGGTTTTTTCACGAAATTAACAAAGGGGGAGATTGTAAGGTCCATAAGTTCCCTCATAGGTTTTGTCAATTTATGTGTCAAATCAAACTCAATATGGTCAATGAGGGTTAGCAAGTTGTCTCTACAATTCTAATCAATGAAGACTTATAGTGAAGGAGAGAAGACTTGTGCAAAGCTCAACTCGCCACCATTAGAAGATATCTTAAGATGAGAGAAGCTTTGACAAAGGGGAGAGATATTTTCTCTACTCTCATTAAATGCTCTAAAAATTCTTCAAGTTATGTATTTAATATTTTATAATATTCCTTGACTTTTTTTGTGAGCATGTGTAGGAAATATGTTGTTTAAATACAATCTGTGTTCTAAGTTCTATTGAGTCATGTATAAGAAAATACGAGTTGTAATGGGGAAGGTTATTTATATTATTTTCTTATGTATGGTTTTGTCACAAAAATGACAAAAGGGGAGATTGTTAGGTCCATGAGTTCACTTATGTCATTTTTGTCGATTTTCGTGTCAAAAGTAAACTCAAGAAGGTCAATGTAACTTGAGTTAGAGTTAGTGAGTCGTTCGGTTCGTTACGAAGAAATGACTCCAAGAAGCTCAACTCACCACCGGAACTCATCTTAGGATGGTAACTGACTTAGAAACTCAATACCATAGGTGGTTAGTTAACATTAGGTCATATGAGAAAGAACGAAATGGCAAAAGATGTCAAAACCCCTTAAAACTAGTATTTGAAAAAATGCTGTCAAAATACCACAGTTTTTCGGGAAATTGTGACCATTTGTACTGTGGCCAAAGGTTGGTTTCGAAACCAAGATGTTGGTTTCGAAACCAAAGTTGAAAAATGATGTCAGGAGGTTTTTAGTTTCGAAACCAAACATGTAGGTTTCGAAACCAAAGTTGAAAAATGCCAACAGATGGTTTTTGGTTTCCAAACTGACTTGTTGGTTTCGAAACCAAAGCTGCATCATTCCAGGCCTTTTTGTTTTCGAAACCAACAAGTCAGTTTCGAAACCAACGCCCAGAACTATGCGATTTCACCTATTTCGTGAGCTGTAAAGTGATTCCTTTTCACTTTTTTGCACATTCCCTCATAAGTATGTTTTAGAGAAATTATTGTAGCGTGGGGAACACTTCTAAATGGGATGAGGGATCAATGGAATGTCTCCTCATCTCCATTATTGTGTCTAGCTTTTGACCTAATACAACCTAGAGATTTCTGGGTTTGTGCTAGATATTTTGAGTTATAAATAGGGATTGAACCATCAATGTTTAATAAACCATTCACCCTATTTATCAACAAGTTCTTGGAGAGTTTCAACTCTAATTCTTTAGCTTCCAAGCTTGTTGTACATGCTTTAATCCTTCCCATTTTAACTCAAAACCTGAGTTTTGTTGCCGGTGGATTTCCGGTGGTTGAGCTTGAAGTTTCAAGCTTGTGGTGATATACTTGAGGAGTCAAGTATTGGTTCAAGGTGCGGGACTTGTGGAGTTCAAGTTGGAGACGCATCATCATCTACTAAGAGGCAAATTCGTGGATTTCGAATTTGTGGAAGAACTGTACACCGTAGCTGTTGGAGCGTAGAGGGAGTCGTAAATCGTGTCCATCGAGTGGTAAATCGGGTTGTAAGTTTTCAATAACTTTTAGTGGATTCTTGCTGGACTAGGTCCCGGGGTTTTTCCCAGTTTGGGTTTTCCTCGTTAACAAAATCTCTTGTGCATATTTCCATACTTGTTGTGAGATTGAAGTATTCAATTCTTGTTCTTAATTCCGCATATTAAGAATCGAATAACTCAATACTCTTGTTAGAGATTGTTGTTTTACTCTTATCACCTTAGTAATTTTTAATTAGGTGATAGTGTGAACCTTAACCATAGTCACATTGACATACGGTTAAATTCATTAACCGTAGGGCATTTAGACTTTCAGGGAGGAAATTAGCTGCCTGAAGGATGGCGTGAACTTTGTTGGAATACACCAACTTTGTCTCATCTCGATCTTCGCACCAATCAATCTGAAATTGAAGTGCAAAGGATTGTTCAGCTCCAGAAGATAGCTAATGAAATGCATGATGCATTCAATGATGCAGCAAAAGTAACTAAGTCATATGTACCTGCTGCAAATGCTCTAACTCGAATTGAGGTCCCAGCAGGACGTGTTGTCCTTATAGGGTAAACTATGAATATTACAGCAAATGAATTGTCCAAAGCACGCCTGAAGCGTGGACGACCACTTGGTTCAAAAGATTTTATTCCCTGAAAGCGGAAATGTCAAAAATTTATACAAAATAGCACTCCAGAAAAGGCTATTAAAAGGTCCACACTCTCTAGAGAAATGCAAACTCCTGAAGAGATACAAACTCCTGAAGAGAAACAACCCCCTGAAAGGGAACAGGTACCTGTAAATAAGGAAATCTCAATAAATTATGCATTCAATAGATAAGTGTGGGATCGCAATGAAACCATTATCAACGACATATTTTTATTTTCAGTAGCCACTCAAGTTGTTACAAATGATGATGGTATTGAACTACACTTTGTCGAAGAAGTAAACATAAAAAAGATTGGCCAAAATGGTAAGAAGCAATCCAAATAGAATTGGATTCTCTTGTAAAACGTAAAGTATTTGGACTTGTAGTTCCAACACCTGAAAATGTAAACCCTATAGGTTTCAAATGGGTATTTGCTAGAAAGTGAAATGAGAAAAATGAAGTCATTCGCTATAAAGCACGGCTTGTGGCATAAGGTTTCTCGTAGAGACTTAGGATTGATTATGAAGAAACGTATTCTTCCGTTATGGATGCAATTACATTTAGATGTTTAATTAGTCTAGCAGTCTCAGAAGGACTCGACATACATCTAATGGATGTGGTTACTGCATATCTGTATGAAAAATTAGATACAGATGTTTATATGAAAGTCCCTGAAAGATTCAAATTGCATGAAGCAAAACCACGCCATATGTATTCACTTAAGCTAAAACGAGCGTTGTATGGATTAAAGCAATCCAGACGAATGTGGTATAATCGTCTCAGTGAATACTTAATTAAGGAAGGATATGTCAACAATCCTATATGACCATGTCTATTCATTAAGAAAACAAAATATGGATTTGCTATCATTGACGTATATGTTGATGATATCAATCTAATTTGAAGAGCTCAAGAAAGCTGCAGAATATTTAAAGAAAGAATTCGAGATGAAAGATCTCGGAAAAACAAAATTTTGCCTCGGCTTACAAATGGAGCACAAATCACACGGAATTCTTCTTCATCAAACATTGTATACTGAAAAGGTTCTAAAACGTTTTAATATGGATAAAGCACATCCACTTAGTACCCCTATGGTTGTAAGATCCTTAGATGTCGAAAAGGATCCATTTCGTCCCAGGGACGATAATGAAGCGTTGCTTGGTCCAGAAGTACCATATCTTAGTGCAATAGGTGCACTGATGTATCTTGCCTAATGTAATAGACCTAATATTGTTTTTTCAGTAAATTTGCTAGCCAGGTTTAGTTCAACACCGACAAGAAGACATTGGACAGGTGTAAAACAAATTCTCTATTATCTCCGTGGAACAACAGACTTGGGATTATTTTACTCTAAGAATCCATCCAATGGCCCACAAATAAAAGGCTACACAGATGTTGGATACCTTTCTGACCCCCACAAAGCTATTTCTCAATCTGGTTATGTTTTCACAAGTGGTGATACAGCATTTTCTTGACGATCCAACAAGCAAAGTTTCCCAGCTACTTCTTTTAACCATTCAGAAATTATTGCTCTGCATGAAGCTACAAAAGAAAGTGTATGGTTGAGATCACTGATTGGACACATTAGAAGCTCTTGCAATCTAGCCTCCGTCACTAATGTACCAACAATTATCTTTGAAGACAATGTTGCTTGCATATCACAAGTTAAAGAAGGGTACATCAAAGGTGATATAACCAAACACATTTCACCAAAGCTATTTTATTCTCACTACCTCCAGAAGAGTCATGAAATTGATATCCAGCAGATACAATCATGTGAGAATTATGCTAATTTATTCACCAAGTCTCTACCAACAACTACATTAAGAAAGCTAGTTCATAGAATTGGTATGAGACATATGTATCATCAAACAGACTGATATTGAAGGATTACTTTATCATGGGGAGCATTATACAAGTACCAGTTGGATATTATCGCGTTGTATTCTTTTTCCTTTGTCAAGGTTTTGTCCCTCTGGATTTTTCTTGTCAAAGTTTTTAATGAGGCAGCTTATGCAAGTCCAACATTGTTCTAAGTCTCTTTATGTTGTACTATTTTCCTTCACTTAGGTTTTTATCCCTCAGGATTTTTTCTAGCAAGGTTTTTAATGAAGCAACTATCTTAGAATAGTGGACAGCCAATGAGGAGTGTTACATGATGATGTGGCTGTCCACTTGTGTGGCAGCCCATGTGAGGAGTGGCAGCCCATGTGTATTGTGGGGTGGCTGCCACCAAACCCTATTAACTCCACCTATAAATACCCCCCATTGTAACCATTTCATTATAAGTGAAATCAAGTTGATAAGGAGTTAACAAGAGTTGATCTTTCTCTTACTTAATATATATATGTTTGCATACTAATACTACACCATTTTGTCTCCTGAAATTGTTTAGTTTTATAACATAAACCAATTTTTAATGGATTCTAAAAAGAGTTGTCACAGTAAAGGATTTCGGTAGTAGTGGAAGTGGTGGTGATCGGTGTAGTGGTTGAAGGGTCTTAACTAAAAAATAAACAAATTTTGGGTGAATTTATGAAAAACTAAAAAATAATAATAGCTAATCTACAACCAATCAAAAGTGGAAGTAGCAATAACAGCTCTCTTTTATGTTCTTGTTGTTAAGGTGAATTTTCAAATTTTTGACCGAATTTATAACTCCTTCAAATGATTCATACACGAATATTGCTTATTCCGAATCCTTGCTGAACTTCAAATTGCTAACTAGGGTTTGAACAGAGCACCGAGTGATGTATCTCAATATGTCGTCTGTGATACACGAATATTGCTTATTCCGAATCCTTGCTGAACTCCAAATTGCTAACTATGGTTTGAAGAGAGCACCGAGTGATGTATCTCAATATGTCTGTGATACACCGGGCTGTGATGTTAAAGAGTACAAATGTCATCACATTATTAATTCCCAATAACCTTACCACTTTTCCAACTTATTCCAATGATATGTATAACGCGCCTGATCAGTGATCCATCCTCGCAAAAAAAATCCAACCCAATATGAAATTCGTGAAAAACAATAAAAGAAAATATCCATACAATATAATATATATATCACGTCTCCAGAACAGAAACAGAACACAAGTAAAGGGTTGGCCTCTCGACACTGAGGCCCACAGGAACAAACAGCCAAGTATTAAAGAGTATCTCACAACCTAAAACAAACCCAACCCAGAGGCCCGAAGGCTAACACAAAACACAAAATTTCTCTTAATTATTAGAGTGTAACTAGTACAGATAATCTGCAGCTAATCTGTGTCGCAATTCCTCAGGAAGTTCGTGAGGTTCAAACTTAATGGTTTTGCCAAGACTTGCCAGATAATCTGCAGCTCTATTTTGATCTTTAAAAACATAGTTGATATGAAGAAATGTAAACTCAGAACTCATCTGTCGAATTTCCTCCATGATAGGCCGCACAAGGGGTGGAACCTGTGTCGGATCATATGGCATGCTAGCAACATTAACAGCATAAAGGGAATTGGTAGACACATCAACAACAGCACATCCGTACTCTTTCGCAAGTTTTAAACCTAGCTTCACTCCCTGCAACTTGTGATAAAGATTTGAAACTGGTCGTTCAGAAACACCAGCAGCAGCAACTATTTCCTTACCAGTATTATCATAAATAATAGCTCCATATCCTCCAAATCCTCCATATCCTCCTTTTTCAGGCTTTCTAAAACAACCATCTATTTTTACCCACCATTTTAAAGCTAAAGGACTCTCCCAGTATCCATGCCTCGAAGAAGCCATCCGCTGCTCAGCCAACAGCCGATCATCCGTTCCAGCACTAATCCAACGGCTGATCCTCCTTTCCAGCTCATCCAACAGCTGATCATCCTTTCCAGCTCCCTGTAGCCCCTCCTCATCCTGCTGAAGTTGCACAATATGGTAATAATATATTAGTGCCACTTTGCATATACTTAATATATATGGTAAAATATACACTATTATCAGTAAACATAAACAATATGATCCTATATTGAAAATTCAAATATCGATCAATAGTATTGCTCAATATGGTAGGTAAAATATATACCATGTCAACATTACATAATAGCTAGGGTCAGGAAAAGTTAGCCTAGATTTATTTCCCTACGGATGGTGGGTGTGGCAGCCAGTGAAGGTAAGTGAAACTCACATTTTTCCGTCCCTCCTTAGCAGATGAAAGGGAGCTGCCGCTTGCTGAGTTTTCGCGAATGGGAGATCTTCCTGCTGAATGTTTTCTCTTCTTTGAATATAAATCTGCTTCCTGAGTTCCACATTTTGGAAGCTCTGCTTGCTGAGTTGTTGCATGTTTTTGAAGATCTACTTCACCTCCATCATCATATGCAGAATCATCATTTTGGAAGCTCTGAGTTGCTGAGTTTTCGCACATGGCAGATCTTTCTGCTGAATGTTCTCTCTTCTTTGAAGATAAATCTGCTTCCTGAGATTCACATTTTGGAAGCTCTGCTTGCTGAATTGTTGCATGTTCTTGAAGATCTACTTCTCCATCATCGTCATCAAAATCAGAAGAATCATAATAATCAGATCCAGAAACAGCCTCATCATATTCAACATTGACATCATCAGGAACCAAAGAACAGGGGTTGACTTCGGGAACAAGCGAGGGGAGTCTAACAATGGGTGTAAAACAAGGGGGATGGACATTGGGATCATACAAACAAGGGAGCTCAACATAGGTATCGACATAGGTATCGAACCTAGGCGCGTCTCTTAACACCTTACAGAGCTCTTCATGGTACTCAGTTTTGGCATCACTGTAATCATAGCACAGTTAATAAATTTATATCAGTAAATAAATGTTAGGTTCACAAAAAGCCCATGAACACAATTGCTTTCTACACCAAACAAGCACATTCTTAATGAATGACAAGCATAAAAGTTAATAACCAAACATCTTACACATCTTATTTAGCAAAAAATTAGATCACAATAAAAAGGTGACCACTAGGTAACAACAAGTCCACACAGAGATCCAACAAATCTACTCACCTATGACGTACACTAGGATTGACAAGTTGTCATGTTCAATGATGTTTCCATTGAGAACCTTACCACAAAACTTAATATCATCACCAACCCCATTTTCTTAGTTTCATAGAAATAAAATCAAAGTCCATACCAATCAACAAAAAAAAAAGAGCAAAGAAGACGAAGCAAAACAGCAAGACAACATTAGTAGCTTCTTCTCACATCAGAAACCATATTGCAGAATGGACACTCCAACAGCCTCAAAAATCATAAGAACTTATCAAAAATAAAATAGACAGAGATCGCTATGGCCTACAGCAGAACCAGTGTTACAGCCGAAATAGATATTAAAATTAGGGCAACTATTTAAAAATTAACAACAGAAGTTACTGATGATGGATTCATACTTGCACAAAACACAAAAGCAAACTCAATATTATTACTCACAACAACTGAAATAAGAAATCAGGAGTAACATAACCATGCTCAAAAAATAGATTTGGTTCACAGAATAATTTAACAACGATAATTAATAAATGATAACAGAAATCAAATCGAATATATACCTCATTGTAACAAAGTTGATGACCTATCTGTCTGCAACTCCTCCACCACAGACAAGTATCCTGTACAGATGATTAAACAAATGCAGAATAAAACACCACGTACGGATGATGATATTTTAATAAACCTAATAGGACTTATTACAGATAGCAGAGATCTAAACCTAAAATATTTTTCTTCAAGAAGAAAACCTGACCACAGAAACAGAGATGGATCAAATCAAATTCCACTTCCTTAACCGACGAAACCCTAAATCAAATATAAAAGTATAATTTAGAGGTTAGAAAACTAAACCCGAAACCCTAAAAGTTTACCTCAAGAAATCCTTACAACAAAAACCGAGATCGATTTATCAAATCAAATACCACACCCATACAAAGTTGTCCTATCTGTAACTCCTCGACAGAAACCCTAAAACTTTCCTTCAAGAAAACCTTACCGCAGAAAAAAGGATTAGTAGAGAGCGAACCCGCAAAAGAGAAAAGTGACCGACAGACAGACAGACAGACAGACAGACAGACAGACCGTCCGAAGGTTCAAACCCTAAAGTTAGTTCTGTGACCGATATTATTTATATAGAGAAAGAAGCGGCTGCCGAAAGAGGCGGAGAGGGATCGCGTAGGGCAAGAACTATGGAGCCCTCAAACTAGGGTTGTCAACGGTTCTGTTCCGGGTCGGTTATTACCTAGACACGGAACCTATTTTAATTTTTAAGGCTAGGTTTCGTGTTTTTTAGGCTCCGGTTCTGAACTTCAATTTATAGTTTCCGAGGCCGCTTGCACCTAACGTATTTTTGCCATCGAATTCATTCAATTATCTTTTTCCACAATAAATTAATAAAAAAATTGTTCTATAAAAAAAATAATAATAAAATATATTGTTAAAATTTTAGAAAAGTATGAAAAATTAAAATGATCAAAACAGTTAATCAGTGTATTGTGCTTACCAAAAAAATTCTTCTGGAAATTTCATATTTGAAAAACTATTGTAAAATCTAAAATGATTCCACCAACATTTAGTTCCATTAAACATGAAGGCATGGATGGTCAAGTATAAAGCAAAAAAAAATAAAAAATAAAATAACACTTACAGCCTAATTAATTAACTTAAAATGGTTTCAAATTTCATGTCTAAGTATACAATAAATCAAAAAAATATAGATACGGCAAAAGAAAAACAATACATACATAAATAAACTAATAAAAATACAAATACAAATACAAATACAGGATCTTCGTAAAGATATCAGTAAAAAAAACTACATACATAAATAATGATGAGGTGTCATTTTTCATCTTCATTTCATTTGGTGGCCAGTTGCTTAGTTCTCTCTTATTCCGCTTCATCTTCGTTGTACTCTATTCCTTTTCTCTTTCCCACTCTAATGGTTAATTAATAGAAATAGTTATGAAACTTGATTTTGAGGAAGAAGATATATAATGGTGTGTATGCAGGAGATCGTGAGGGAAAGTGGTTGGTTAATGGAGGTAGTTATAAAATTTATTTTTTTGGGAGATAATACGTGTATGCAAAAGATTATTAGTGGGAGCAGTTTTAGAGGAGAATTCCTATTTTCGTAGAGAATCACAACCTACGTGTAATACTAGCTAATAACTACTTGTAAAATTTACAATTTCCTTATTGTAAGTTTCTAATTACCCTTATTTTAGATTCTGTAAAATCTTTTGTTAACAATTAAATTTTCCTATTTAATAGGGATAAAATATGGAAAGAATAATTTAGGGCCTCAATAACTACCTCTAGGGTCGCTTCCTTTTAAAGAATAGAATAGATAGATTTGGATAGGGGATTTTAGTAAGGGATTTTATAGGGACCAGAAATTTGTTGGAAAGAACCATAACCGAACCTGTTAAAATAGGTAGGTACCCTGTGGGTATCGTGTACGAATCGATTCCATTATTTTGTTAGACAAGGTATATCGTCGTACCTCCGGCACAACTCAATACCGTGTTTTCCTCCTCACATGCGCTACGTGCGTTAAAAGGTGATACAGGACACATCTGGTATTTCTTAAAGGATCAAGGACAAACTTGTCTATTTGCAAAAGTGAATGGGTTGAATAAGTTGTAGCCGTCGGATGAATTAAGTGATTTATGGAAATTTTCAACGGTGCGCAGATGATGAAATTGCGACCGTCATTTATGGGGTGGGCTCCATCCAGCATAATGAACTCTAAATTCTTGCATTTCCTATTCTCCGCCACCGTCATTTGTAGCACCCATAATTTTTTCATTGTGTGGGGTCAATACGTGACCCAAATAGTCAAGTGGGTGATCAAGGATTGTGAATGCACCCAATTGCCACGTGTCACTCTCCCATCACTATTTATTTCCAAGTAATTTTATTAAAATAGGAATTCTATCTTTAATTGGAAATAACTATTTTCTAAATAATTTCTCCTTTACCTTTTTAAGTAGTTTTTATTAAATAAGAAATCTTTCCCTATTAATTTTTTTAATTTGCATGTAAATTCTTTCAAAGAATTAGAACAAATTAAGAAACAAAATTAAAATCTAATTGAAAAATTATTACCATATTAGTAATTATTATATATTAAATAAATAAAATATTAAAAATATTAAAACTAAATAATTTTGATTAAAATATTTTCGTGCTTTACACGGTTATAAAGGCTTGTAAAACTAATGTTATATTGGTCAAAATATAACAATAGCTTTTAGTATTATAGAAGAGTCTCAAAGCTAAAGAAGAGTGAAAAATTGCCCTACGGTTATCTATATTTAACTGTTTTACTCCGTAATTAAGGATAGGGATTTGTAGGATCCATTTCGAAAGAAAAAAAAAAGCTATTTTGCATTCCTTCTATCTAATGTCGTGGACGATCAAAGATTGAAGCAATGAAGTTTTTCCTCGAGATTCCTAATTGGGGAGATGGAATCATCTAAAATGTATAAGGAGTCGTCACCTGAATTAATCTGGGAATCAGGACCCGAATTTTAGAAAATCATTTTGTTATTAGAAAACTTAGCCATCTTTCTATCTAGTCTGGTATGCATAGAAAGAATTCTAGTAAGGAAATTCTGGTACGGGTCAGGAAGGTGTTAGGCACCCCACAACCGCCTGATCGTGAGATCGACCTCTACTTCGCGACTAAAGATATTTAGGTAGAATTGTATGATTAAAAAATTATTACTTTACACTAAGAAATAGTGTGTACAAGAAAAGTAAGTTCTGCCTCTCTCTAATCCTATATTTCATGCATTTGAAGTTTTGGGGTAAAAAGTAAAAAATATGTACACTAGAATACACAATGTGGAACGTGCAAATCTGTTATGCACGTCCACAAAGTAAAATGACACTTTACAAGCGAACAATTTGCATGTGAACTCTGTTGTCACGTGCAAACGATCGCGGGGTATACTCCGTTAACACCCTGCGAACAAACATGACCTTAGGTGAACTCTGTTGCCACCTAGGATCGACCTGTGTAAATTGACTCCGTTGCCATTTACAACCGCATGAAGAATGTGGAATCCATTACCACAGACTTCGAGAAAATGCACGTAAACTTCCTTGATACGCGCAAAACGGCTGTAGATTTGTGTGTGAACTCCATTGTCACATATATGCCAAAACGTACACGTGAACTCCGTTTTCACATGCTGGCATCCATGGTGTTCAAGTCTTTTCCTTCAACTTGAACCTGTATAGTGATACGTGTAAATTCGTTATACACGCAACAAAAACCATTTTCAATTTTGAAAACAAATAACACGTGCAAATGCGTTATACATGTGACCCAGCAGGATTTTTATGACGAGACGTACAAATCCATTATGTAGGTCACGCCATTGTGCTTGTCTTTGCAAAAATGTGTGTGATATGCTTTAGGGAAGATCTAAAAACCCTAATCCGTTAAGAGTATCTAATCCCTAGCTTTAAGCATGACCTACATGAAATGTCCCTTTGAGTTTGTCAATATTCATGATAGAACAATGTACTTAATGTGTTGTCCATGGTTGAGTGAGTGTCAGGGTGTTCCCCCCATGCAAACTCACATCATCAAGAATCGGAGCGAAAGCACTCCTTCAGACTCAATCTCGTCACCGGAACTCACCTCATGTTGGTAAGTAAACCTCCATTATCATTTCATAGGTAGCCAGATTGCATTAGAACTAAGCATCATTAGCTAGAATGAACCTAGATCATTAGAACATCTTTGAAAAGGTCATTCTTTCTATTTTGGCAAATGAGTATCGATACTACTCCAAGGGAGTATCGATACTGCCTTGATCTATTGACTATAGATCAGGCCATCATCGATACTGCCCCAAGGGAGTATAGATATTGCATTTATTTGTTGACAACAGATCAAACCAGTATCAATACTCCTTCATAGGAGTATCGATACTCCTCCTACTCTACTGCCAACTGATTTTAGGGCAGTATCGATACTACCCAAATGAAGTATCAATACTAGCTGCCCAGAACCCTCTTTTATGGACTACAAGGGTCTGAGTTGTGCGGGTTTTGTGGCTAAGGTTATCATGCCTTTTTTTGTCATTTGCCACAACTAACCTAGGTTTTGTTTCTTGTCCATAAATAAGACTGAGAAAAACATTCGAGGTGAACTCAAAAGGAAGAAGAAAGAATATTGGCAGTTTTAAGAGAATAAGGAATATTGAAGAAACCAGCTTTTGTCTTCTTCTCCATAGTTGATTCTTCCAAGCTTTTATGAGGAGAAGATTCTTTCTTCCTTAAGGGTTGTTCCATACTAACACTCTTTAGACCTTCATCTTAGCTAGAAAAGTTTAACACATCCATCAAGCATAAAGATCTAGTAGGGCTTAGAAACCCAAAACTTCTAGCACTTTACAGTCACCAGTAGAGTTTAGGTGAGGTCGTCGGCAAAGCTCCAGCGAGCTGCATACTTGACAGGGTTCAAGTGAAGCTTATGGATTCAAGCATACAAGTGTGAGACTTGGTAGATTCTGAGTTGGAGGCACACTTACTCACCATTGAAGAGGCAGTTTGTGGATTCAAGTCGTGAAAAAAGGCTGGTCGAGTTTTTGCACAAGGAGATTCGTGTGGTCGATGTGAACGGTTGTAAGATTTTTAATAACTCTTAGTGGTAATTTCTAGACTAGGTCTTGGAGTTTTTTCCGTTAGGTTTTTCACCGTCAACAAAAATCATTTATGTCAATTATATACATGTGAATGATTTTTATGCAAGATTAAAATATTTGATTCTCCTTTAATTCCGCTTTTGAGAATCGAATAAGTAAATACTTGTTTGTTTCAATTTTATATCATTTAGCGTTATCTTGTATTAAGCTTTAAATTGGTAGATATTGATCCCCCTTCTATATACACCTAGGTATAGGTGAAATTTCAATTGAGCATAATAGTTCACCATTTAGAGCTTCATATCCCGGTGAGATCTTTGTTGTGAAATATAGAAGGAAGTTCCATGAACAGACCTCCATTGTTCAACGGAAGTAACTATGCGTATTGGAAAGCACGTATGAGAGCCTTTTTAAGCTTTATAGATGAAAGCATTTGGATCGCTGTAGAAGATGGTTGGTCCCCTCCAACCATAATCGCCACAATTGACGGTGTTGCCGTGACTAAACCTAAAGCAAGAGATGTCTAGACTGAAAACGAAATCGATAAGGCCACCTATAACAACAAAGGCCTTAATGCCATATTCAATGTTGTAACAGTAGATGAGTTTCGAAGTATTTCAAACTGCCTTGTAGCAAATGAGGCATAAAAAAAACTAGAAGTCACTCATGAGGGTACCTAGACCATCAAGATTGCCAAATTGCAATTGCTTACATCTCAATTTGAAAATTTTCGTATGGAAGAACATGAAACCTTCAACGAGTTTTACAACAAACTCAGTGAGATAGTGAATAACTCATTTGCCTTAGGAGAGACCATTTCAAACTCCAAGATAGTCCATAAGGTACTGAGATCTCTTCCCAAGAGATTTGAGGCCAAAATTACGGCTATTGAGGAGAGTAAAGATATTGATGCTCTTCTACCTGAGGAACTTGCAGGTAATCTTAAGACATTTGAATTGAACTTTCGATCATCCAAGAAGCCAAAGAACCTTACTTTCAACGCTTCTAAGCAAGTGGCGGGCAAGGATGACAAGTCCTCCAATAACTTTAGTGATGGGGAGATATCTCTTCTCTCAAGGCAGTTCAAGAAGTACTTAAAGAAGAAAAGAGGATTTCAAAAATTTGACAAGTACAATCATTCCTCTTCTAAGTCTAAACTGCATGAGAATGTCAAGTCATTTGACAAAAAATTTGAGAAGAAGAAGAGTGATGAGATTCAATGCCACAAATGTCGTGGTTTTGGCCATATGACTATTTGTCCGAACAAAGGAAGCTCAAACCACTCAAAGGGTAAGAAAGCAATAAATGTCACTTTCGATGATTCTTCATCGGATTCC
Source organism: Macleaya cordata (assembly GCA_002174775.1). NCBI lineage: Eukaryota > Viridiplantae > Streptophyta > Magnoliopsida > Ranunculales > Papaveraceae > Macleaya > Macleaya cordata. The sequence goes on from MVGT01004291.1 coordinate 450,461, forward strand.
GAATCTTCTCAAGAGAGCGAAGGAGAGACGAGACAAATTACGTCGCATTTACTGCCTCTCTACTATCATCATAAGAACAAAGAGACAACGAAGGAGACATATCCAAACAATCTTCTAGTGGTGATGATATGAGTGAAGAGGAACTCAAAGAAGAACAACTTTTCTCTAGAATTTTGGAGAATAGCAAGTACCTTTCTAGGACCAACAAGGAACTTTAAATGAAGGTCATATGCCTTGAAGTGGATAAGAAGAACTTGACTATTCAAATGAATGAGGCTTCCAAAAAGGTATTGGAAAACACAGTAATCCTCGAAGAAAAAGAGAAAGAAATCAAGATTCTCAAAAATGAACTTAGGATGGCTAATGAGAGAGTCACATCTCTCCTCGATGAGATAAAAGGGGTGAAGAAAGAGCTGTGTAAGTCAAAAGAGATGTTGATGAAGTTCAACCACGGGTCGAACAATCTAGTGTCAATGTTGAATGGGGCAAAGAACTCGGACGATAAAAAGGGGCTCGAGTTTGATATTTGCAACGGTGCTAGTACATCAACATCAACAACCTTTGTGAAAGCCAAGACTCCTTATTCTCCACAAACGGGAGCTGTCATGAATGCTGACAAATAACCTACAAAGCTTGTAGGTAAGCAACAATCTTCAAGGCAGGTTATCAAGTCCCAAGCCAAGATAAGAGGCACTAAGAGATCACTTTAAAGCATCCACATATGCTCATACTGTGGATATCAAGGTCACTTGCAAAATATTGCAAGTTTTACCTAGATGACCTCCATTACTTCCAAAGAGAAGGGAGATGCTAAAGAAGTTTAAGGAACTTTAAGAGAAAGCAAGAGCCTTAACTGGAGAGATTGGAAGATTGTCAAATCCCAATTTTGGCAAGAAAAAATATGGTAAGAGACCATATGTGAAGAAGGAGAGTAAACAAGTAAGCACATCTAAGCCAATGGATGCAGCTCCAATGAAGAAAAAAATGGGTTTCGATGAAAAAGAATGTTTGAAACCAAAGCCTTGGTGGCACTCATTGCATATAAAATGACCACATTGGATTGGTTTCTAGATAGTGGTTGTAGCCGACACATGACCGGAGACAAAGATTGCTTCTCACTCCTTGAAAAATTCTCCGATGGAAATGTCACCTTTGGAGATGGGAGCACAGCCAGGGTAACTGGGAAAGGTACAATCAATCTCCCTGGAATTCTAGAGATTCCTGACGTTTTGTACGTCGAAGGTATGCATGACCATCTCTTAATCATTAGTCAAATTTGTGACTCTAACTATTCGGTAACCTTTACTTCTCAAGGGTGCATCATTAAAGATCTGAGTGGGCTAGAAAGCATACATAGGAAGAGAACTTCCAGCAACTGTTACATAGTTGATACATCAACCAAATTGTTGTGTAATCTAACCAAGTTGGACACCACACTTCTATGGCACCAAAGGATGGGCCATGTTAACTTTAAGGACCTGGCTAAGTTAACCAACAAAGAAGCTATGAGAGGTGTCCCAAAACTGTGCAAAGAGGTTGATGGCAAATGTGGAGGGTGTTTAGTGGGAAAGCAAACACGAAGCCCACACAAAGCCTCTAAAGATATTCTCACGACTAAACCTCTTCAAGTAATTCATATGGACCTCATGGGTCCAATAAGAACTCAAACCATATGAGGTACTAGTTACATTTTGGTTATGGTTGATGATTTCTCTTGGTTCACTTGGGTGGCTTTCCTCCAAGAGAAATCCGATACTTTTAATGAGTTTTTTGTTATTGCGCAGAGAATTCGAAATGAACAAGAAAGAAAGATCAAAAGAATTCGAAGTGATCGAGGAACCGAATTCTATAACACCAAAGTTGAAGACTATTGTGGTGAATATGGAATCAAACATGAATTCTCGACACCAATCACTCCCTAACAAAATGGGGTTGCCAAAAAAAAAGAACCGTGTCATTCAAGAAATGGCAAAAGTGCTCCTTCATAGCAAAGGTCTTGCTCAAATATTTTGGGGAAAAGCAGTTTCGACAGCATGTTACCTTGTAAACCGGGTTTACATGAGGACCAAGACCCTAAACACTCCGTATGAGTTGTAGTATGGGAAGAAGCCAGATCTGAATTATCTTCAGATCTTTGGAAGTACATGCTACATATTGAGAGAGCATGAGCATCTGAGGAAGTTTGATGCAAAAAGTGATGAAGGCATCTTTTTGGGGTATGCTCTGAACATCAGAGCATGTCGAGTCTACAACAAGAGAATGGAATCAATGATGGAGTCCATCAATGTTGTGATTAATGACATGGGCTCAAGATCTGAAGATCCATAGGATGAAGTGTTACCTTCAAATAGGTTGAAAAAAGAGAAGACTTTTAAGGTTCAAGAGGGAGTTGTACCATTTTTCGATGAATCCCAAGGAGCCACTCACAGTGATGATACAAATGAGAAATCTAGTGAAGTGGTTATAGAAAGCCAACCAGGTGTCTCCAATTCTCAACGCCCCAAGTGGGGAAGGAGTCACACAGAAGAGAACATCATTGGGGACGAAACAACTGGAGTCAGAACGAGAAGATAAGTTAAAAATATTATCAATTATGTGTATTACCTCACTGATTTTTAACCAACAAACGTATTTGATGCTTTTCAGGATGAGAATTGGATCGAAGCAATGCAATAAGAGCTCAACTAATTCTTACGTCAAGACGTTTGGTTTCTTGTACCAAGGCAAAAGAACATCAATTCATAGGCACCAAATGGATATTCAAGAACAAATCTGAAAAATATGGTATGGTGATTTGGAACAAGGCCAGATTAGTTGCACAAGGGTATAGTCAAATTAAAGGTGTTGACTTCGATGAAACCTTCACACTAGTTGCTCAATTGGAATCCATAGGCTCATTATGGCATTTGCTTGCTACATGAAAATGAAACTATATCAAATGGATATCAAGACATCATTTCTAAATAGAATTCTCCAAGAAGAAGTTTATGTGGAGCAACCTAAGGGATTTGAAAATCTACACCACCCGGATAATGTGTATCGTCTCAAAAAAGCATGTGGATTGAAGCACGCCCCAAGGGCATGGTATGATCGACTCACCTCATTCCTGCTCAAGAAAGGTTTCTTAAGAGGGGGAGCTGACAAAACATTATCCATACAGTGGTTAATGAAGATGTGCTCATGGCATAAATATATGTGGATTATATTGTGTTTGGTTCAACTACCTTGAAGGAAGCAGATTCATTTGCTAAACTTCTGAGCAAGGAGTTCGAGATGAGTATGGTTGGTGAACTTACTTTCTTTCTTAGGTTACAAGTCAGGCAAACTTATGATGGAATGTTTGTGTCGTAAAGCAAATATGCAAAGAACTTAGTGAAAAAGTTTGATTTGAAAACTGCCAAAGTTTTACACCCATGAGTACCACCAAGAAGTAGTCAAAAGATGAATCTGAAAAGGGGGTCGATCAAAAGACTTATCGAAGCGTAATAGGAAGCCTCTTTTATCTTACTGCAAGTAGACCGAATATATCCTTCAGTGTTGGAGCATGTCCTCATTATCAATCTAATCCGAAAGTGTCTCACTTGAAAATCGTAAAACGCATCATCCGATATGTCAAGGGAACTCTTGGGTATGGGCTTTGGTATACCAAGGATACCAACTTCGAAATATGTGCCTACTCCGATGCGGATTGGACTGAGAATGTGGATGATCGGAAGAGTACGTCAGGTGGATGCTACTACCTTGGACTTAACCTTGTAGCATGGCAAAGCAAGAAGCAAAATTCTCAATCTCTCTCTACTGCCGAGGCCGAATACATCGCCGCAGGTTCGTGTTGCACTCAATTACTTTGGATGAAACAAATGCTTAGTGATTATAGCTTTGAACATGCCACTATGATAGTTTACTATGATAACACTAGTGCCATTAACATTACCAATAATCCTGTACAACACTCTAAAACGAAGCACATTGACATTAGGCATCACTTTATTCGTGATATTGTCGAAGAAAAGGTAATTCATTTTGAGCACGTGCCTACGGAGAGCAACTTGCGGACATTCTCACAAAGCCATTGGACTCTTTGACCTTTGAAAAACTTAAAAGGGCCATTGGTGCAGTTTCTATGACGTAAACCCACTGCAATCACTCTCCTACTTTTGTTCTCTCTCTCTCTAATCCTCGAGGTATAGGTAGTTGAGTATGTGGTTCTTAGTTTGCATTGCATTCTAGGTGTTTTAAGGAAGTTCTTCGATATTTGAAAAATTTATGGGTTGTATTCTATAAGTTCTCGCATACTGCATCTTTTATCTTGCATATTGAGTGGGGTCGGGATTAGGTCTCGACCTATGTGAGAGCTTTTGTGATCCCTCCATATGTGTCATGACCATATTAGATGGCACTTGTCCACATGGCATTGTGGTTTTGAACACTTAGATTTGTTGAATAACCTTGATATGTGGAATTTGAGATCACAAGTTTATTGCTTCACTTTGTTCATTTGAATCATTTAGAACTTGTTATTGTATCTCTGGCTTGATTGAATATGTGTGAATAGATCTTAGTTTGTATGTTCGTTACTTCTCTCGAACTATTTTGAACCAAACTAGTATGGACGAGCTATCCTAGTACTTATGTCTCAATTGATAACTCTTATCCGCTCTATACCTCAAGAGTGAGTTCTCGTAAAAGATTCTGAACTCGGTGTACCACCTAAAGAGTAAGCTCTCATAAAAGATGTTGAGCTTGGTGGAGCCACCTAAAGAGTAAGCTCTCGTAAAAGATTTTGAGCTTGGTGGCATGATAGTTCGTAGTGTGATCACATGGCAAGTCTCAGTGCCTTGAGAGCAAATCAATAACAAATTAATAATAAACTCTCGGGCAGACTTGATGAGTCATGATACATGCTATTGGGCTCGTTGAATTCTAAAATACACCTTCATGAAAATGCCTTAACATGTCGATCTTGAGCTACATGGAACGTGCATTGTGATTCGTCCTCCATACTAGTGTGGTTTGGAATAGTAAAGAGATAGTAGAATCTTAATGTGTCATCAACATTCGAGGATCTTATCACATTTTGAGACATCATCGCCTATACTTTTACATGTTTCGTTGCCCGATGAACTCAGTTACCAACTCAAACTTGTGTTTTCATTGTTTATAGTTGAAAATATTCTTGAAAACCAGTGAATTGCAAGACCTCATGACGTTGTGCCTTGTTGCTCATCTAGATGGTTGTGTCCTACGAGTTGGGCCTATTGAGTGTAGTATGCGTGATTGGGACTAGATTAATCAGCATCTCGTGTAAGGTACGTTTTTTTTAAAAGAAAAACTTTCATGGGTATCCTTTCGGCTGAGTTGGGTAAAAATTTGATAAAATAGAGTTTCATTTAGAAATCCTCAACTAGTATCGATACTCTAAACAGGAGTATCGATACTGGGTATCCTGTAATCTGCTCTACTGGGAGTATCGATACTTTAAAGGGGAGTGTCGATACTGGGCATCCCTGTAATCAGGGTGAATTGGAGCATCGATACTTCGTCCAAGAGTATCGATACTAGGCATGCCTATAAGTTGTTTCAGAAAGACTATAAATACTCCAAATAAGAGTATCGATACTACCTAATTGGGCGTCCACGATTTGCCTCAATTTTTGTGCAATTTGAGGGCTTTTTATAGGCAAGTATCGATTCTTTTTCATTTTGTTGGTGCATACTTGGGTTTTTGAGAGAGAAAAAGAGAGATTGAGACGGTTTCTTCAAGGTGCACTCCAACATCTCCATCTTCTTCCTCGTTTTGGGAGATTTCTTCGATTCCTCTTCGCATTTCCCCATGCATGCTCGTCTAGGATAAGTTCTCACCATTTTTCTCGACTTTTTGTTGGTCCAACCCTAGATTTTGTTTTCCTTCATTGTAGGTGTGATTTGTGCCCTAGTTTGTTCCTTCCTTGTGCTTGTGGCTGTTGTGATTCATTTCCTCATCATCATCATCATCAGCTGCCTCATCTTCATCATTATCATCATCAGCATCATCATCATCATCATCAGCTTCAACTGAAAATTCACCCACGGGAGGTTCGACAAGAGGAAGATCTTGAGCTGCTGCGTAGTGGTTGACAATGGGTATCATCTGCCCCAAAACCGTATGCATATCAGCGTTGCACTATTGCATATTTATAGAATCCTCACGCAGTTCAAAGAGGATGCTCATAACACCTTGTTCCCAAGCGCCTCAAACTGTTTCAGGATCATTTTCTGCAGAAAGATTAGGAACAGGAGCAGGGGCATTGTAGTTAAGATGAGAAGTGCTCTTCTTCGAAGTAGACTCATCAATAATGTGCTTTGCCTTTTGAATCGGTTCACCCGTAGGAATAACAAGGCCATTGAACACTAGGATATGACCAATAAGTTTAGGAAAAATTAAAGACCGATTTCCTTTGTACTGCGAGAGAAAGATCATTTGGCGAATGATGAAGTGGGCAAAATAGAATCGAGAATGATTGATCATATGGAAAAGGAATTCACCAATAAGAGGAGTGATATCGCTCTTGTTCCTACCTGTGGGATACAAGTTATAGGTTGTGATTATAGCAAGAAGACGCCAGCGAAACAGAACATGCTTCAAGGGAAACTTATTATCCTGGGTCCAAGGATGAACAACACCCGTGAGAGTACGAGAAATTTGGTCTCGGGAAGGAACTATTGGTTCCTCACGGTCACCTAGAGGGGGAAACTCAATGGGATCAGCTAGTCCTTTAATCTTGCAAATTGCATAGATCATTTCTAGAGTAACCGTGATAATCTTACCCATCACATATGATTTGAAGGAATAATTCTCAGAGTTAAGATTATGCATATTAGAATAAAATAAACGCACAAGCCTACGGTAAGCGGTTCCCTCGCCTTCTAGTAGATTTATGCTATGAAGCATATGCATAATCTCATAGATTTCAAGGAAAGCACGACGACCATACTTAACCTTACGCTCTACAATGAGGGAATGTTTGGAAAACGTTTTGTTGTAGTCCTTCATGCAAGTGGTGGAGTAGAATTTATCTCCGGTCTTCGGACAAATGGTAGGGGAATATTTTCATACTTAAACTATTATTTCTATTTAAAGGGTCAACTGCCTATTTTTGTTTTGTAGGGAGTAGTGATGTGGCAGAGAGAGAAAATAATATTTTTTAAAATTCAAAATGCTATAACTTTTAATCTACATATTAGATTCTGACAAAAAATTTATATTTTTAGAAAGCATTTTTCAAGATCTTTAAAATGAGACCAGACAACAATATCAAATTTCCCAGCTTTCTCATACTTTTTCAATGTCTGGAAAAAAGATAAAAGAATAAGATTAGTAAATACTAATTGAAATTTGTAAGTAGCCTCTATACTCAGTTTTCAGTGTAGTTGATTACCCATAGTGTTGATGTGAAGAATACACTCTTATCAAAAAGAGCATTTTTTTTCTTCATCAACTCTAAACTGTACCAGTCAATAATGGAAGAGTCCACATATGTGTTCATCATTAGCTCTTCAAGTACTTCTCCTATAATCACTATTTGTTTCTCTTCCCATTGAAAGGCAGCAGTCCTGCAATTTTGAATGTTATCTTAAATATCAAGATTTACTTACATACATTTGGTTAGGCAACTAATTTGAATGTGCAAAATTGGTTTTGCATGTGCAAAATTGGTTTTGCATGTGCAAAATTGTTTTTTCTAAGCAATATTTAACTGTCAATTCTTGCTATATTTAAAGGAGAGGTTAGAATTCTTACATTGGTTTCGCTATGGCCAGGTATTCTCGTATTATTGGCTTTTCCTCTTCTCTCAATTCTTTCCATATTTTTGTTTCTGTCCAGTTCTTGAACTGATTTTCTTTTACCACTGTGCTGCTGACTTGTTGATTTTCCTCAAGATTATCCTCAACAACTTTCTTTCCTTTTTTGTTCTTGTCCACTTCCTGATCTTTCTTTTTCTTTTCTTTTTCTTTTTCCTTTTTTGGGGCAGACTTCTTTTGCTTTTTTGGAGGTGGTACACAAACAAAGTCTTTGTCCATCTCTTTCTCTGTTCTCTGTTTGTTTTTAATTCTTACCACCAATGAAGATTGCTTGACTTGATTTTTCTTCTTCAAATCTGTTTCCAACTGTTTTAGGGTGATGTTCTCATCCCTAATATCTTCTTCCTTATCCATTTGTTCCACTTCAGTGTTTATTTCAACTGCAATTCCTTCATTTTCAAAATCAGTACCAACATTTTCTAGAATATTTGGTGTTTGGTTCCCAACACCAAAAACAGAAGATGTTGCTAATTCAGTTGCTTCACCAACACTGTACAGATTATCTTTCAACTTTTCATTTTCTTCGACAAAATCTTTCAGTTTCTTCAATGCTTCTTCTAGATTTTGTTCTAGCTTTCTCTTTTCTGATGCTAATTTATACATGAAGGTTTTAGCATCAGTTAGTTCTACAGCCATCTTCTCTTTGTCTTCTTCCAAACTAGAAATTTTTTCCTTCAACTTATAATTTTCATCCAACAGTTGCTGATTTCTTTCTCCTTCTTCTTTCCCTTCCTCTTTCCCTTCCTCCTTCCCTTCCTCTTTCCCTTCCTCTTTCTCTTCCTCTTTATCTCCTAAGTTATCAGCTTGACCTTTTACCAACAGAGCCATCTCCTCCAAAGACAATTCATGCCTATAATCAATATTCACCTGCATTCATATTCATTTATTAATCACTAATAAATATTTGAATATTTTTGCTGCTGCAAATTAGATTTTTTGAATTTGAGTTTACACTATTTACTTACATCTTCATCCCTTAAAGATCTCAATTTGATTGAGAAATGTTGTCCTAGGTCCTCTATGTTCCATCTTGCTATTCTTGGAATGCAAGACTCTTTACCCTTTATCATTTCCGCAATCTTGGTGTGCTCACACAACCAGTACTGCAAGTGACAAACATAACCATAATTACAATCAAAGTTTGCAAAATGTAAATTTCTTATGCAAAATGTAAATTACTTATGCAATTCTCTTTTTTCTTAATATTCAAAACTTACAGGTATGAGAATAATTGCCCCTGAAGCGCTCATTGGTTTTCTTTTGTTTTTCTCAATCTTCTCCAGCATATATGAGAGGATAGTCTTAGGCCAAGATACTTTGTTGATTGTATCGACATCCTTTAAAAGACGCAATATAGACACTAAAACATTTCCCCCTGCTTGTGAGTTGAACAAGAATGTTCCTGCCATGTGAAGTATGAGCAGTTTCATGAAATCTAATTCCTTTCCAGGAATGCTAACAACTTCCTTTAGGTGTTTCTCAACCACTTTTTTTCTTATTGTATTACTGTCTCCAAAATATTCTCTACAAAATTCATCCTTGGTGTAATTTTTTTTTGCTTTTCCAGGGAATGGATTCTTTTCCTTTCCTTCCAATTTCATTCCTAGGAGAATTGAGATATCTTCTGGAGTCATGTCAATGAATGTGTTTTCTATCAGAAAACCTTCATTAATACCACTAAATCTTAAGAGAACTTCATAGATTGCAGTTGTTGTTTTTGTGTTTGTTTCCCATTCTATCCATCCATTGTAGAAAGCTTGAAAGAGGTTGAAGAATGGAGTCCTTCTGAACTGCTCTATGTGTTGTTCTGTTATTTTGTTCTTAAGATTACTCACAACTTCAGCTGTGGCCTTCATTGTGCACCTAAAGTGCTTTTGATTTTTGTTTTTTTGTGCTTCTATCTCTTTAGTCTTCTCCTTGCTTACTTCTTTCATTTTTGTATTCTCTTTTTTCAATTATCCTGCAATATAAACAAAAGAACAAAAAATTCAAATTACTATCAATGCAAACTATAATTTGCACAAAATTTCATATGCATAGAGATACTTAAGTATTGGGTATTCATAAATGTTTTTGCAAAATAGGTTTTGCAAACTTTCACATGCATGCAAATTCTGTTTTTCTTGTGTGCAATTGTGTGCAATTTTTGTTTTGCATACATTTAACAGTGCAAATTCTGTTTTGCAGACATTTTAAACCTTGCAAATTCCGTTTTGCATACATTTAAATGTGCAAACAGTTTTGCAAAATCAGTTTTGCAAACTTTCACATGCATGCAATTTCTGTTTTTCTTGTGTGCAATTGTTTGCAATTTTTGTTTTGCAAACTATTTAACAGTGCAAATTCTGTTTTGCAGACATTTTAAACCTTGCAAATTCTGTTTTGCACACATTTAAATGTGCAAACAGTTTTGCAAAATCGGTTTTGCAAACTTTCACATGCATGCAAATTCTATTTTTCTTGTGTGCAATTGTTTGCAATTTTTGTTTTGCAAACTATTTAACAGTGCAAATTCTGTTTTGCAGACATTTTAAACCTTGCAAATTCAGTTTTGCACACATTTAAATGTGCAAACAGTTTTGCAAAATCGGTTTTGCAAACTTTCACATGCATGCAAATTCTATTTTTCTTGTGTGCAATTGTTTGCAATTTTTGTTTTGCAAACTATTTAACAGTGCAAATTCTGTTTTGCACACATTTTAAACCTTGCAAATTCAGTTTTGCACACATTTAAATGTGTAAACAGTTTTGCAAAATCGGTTTTGCAAACTGGCACATGCATGCAAATTCTGTTTTTCTTATGCGCAATTGTTTGCAATTTCTGTTTTGCATACATTTAACAGTGCAAATTCTGTTTTGTAGACATTTTAAACCTTGCAAATTCTGTCTTGCACACATTTAAATGTGCAAACAGTTTTGCAAAATCGGTTTTGCAAACTTGCACATGCATGCAATTTCTGTTTTTCTTGTGTGCAATTTTTTGCAATTTCTGTTTTGCAAACTATTTTTCACAAAACATTAGAATCTCATTTATTTCATGTGGTCCTAACATGTTTTTTTCTGTCCTTTAATGGTACAAATGTCAATAAATATAAGATTTGGCACTTTGTAGTGAACATTCTTTATAAGTTCACTGTACTCGAAATGGACTTTTTCAAAGTTGGAATCCTTTTTTTTTTTTCTTTTCAAAATAGTGGTTGTATTTTATATTAAAAAGTACCGATCTAAAGCTATAAATAAATACATTTTGAAATCTAAATTTGCCCAAAAACTTTCAAAATACTTTCGTTATTTGTTAGTTGTCATGCAAAACCAGATTTATTTGTTCTTTAAGCTAAGTGTTCCTTTGAATCTCACAGATCTATAGAAGTTTTTGTGTTTTCCAGAGAGTCACTTCTTCAGATCTGTTCGTTAATAATGAAAAATAGTTCTTAATGATGCAAAACGAGATTCTTCTTCTCTGTTCGTTAAAGTAAGAGGTTCTTCGAACTTACAGATTCAAGGATGATTTTGTGTTTTGTAGTGAAGAACTTCTTCAGATCTGTTCGAAAATCGCGTTTTGCGTCGTTTCCGGCGACTGGTTCGCTGGAGAAGAAGACTCTTGCAAAATGCGTTTTGTTAGGGTTTTTTTGACTGTGAGTAAATGTTAAAGCTTTTATACTGTTTCTAGACGCAGTCTATTAACCGCGAGGGTATTTTAGTCCTCTTAAAAGCGCGAGTGTGGTTTCCGTGTTTTTTGGACTAAAGTGTCATAAATGTTATTGCTGGGACTGAACAGTATTATTCCCTATCAAAAGGGACTAAACCGTCGTTCCCCCTATATATATATAATACATGCAAGTGGCCGGGTTATGGACCATGCATTGATGGTCACGTGATACTACACGTACTTATCTTCTCGATCTCTTAATAGGTTTCTTGGGAGGAGTTGATTACTAATTATATTATGACAAAAACGTGGTTACACGCCCTAATTAACTGGGCTACCGACAAAAAACCCAGAAAAAAAAACGTCACAAATGATTAATCTAGCTGGAGTTTAAATCCTTTGCCCTCGTGCTCCTTGTATCCTTTTGCTGATTTTACTTTGATGGGTCTATATGGAGACGATAGAGTGGTGGATTTTTTTGTCATTTTAAGCAATTAAAAAATAACTCATTTTAAAATTTCTAACGCCATCAAAAGTTAACTAAAAAATCAATCGTCTATATATGATTCTCTAATTCTTGAGTTTCTAATCGACTTTTAATGGCGTTAAAAAAATTTAGAATGAGACGATTTTTTGTAAGAAAGATCTATATATAGTAGGAGAACATTCTCACCTAAAATTCAACTATTGGGTAGTTTTTATGTAGACCTCACAAGGCAAAATCGATCAGCTAGTTGTAGGACAAGAAGGCGGGCCATGCAAAAATGGAGACAAAAGGATTTGAACTCCTCGGAAAATGCTACACCACTAGCAGAACAAAATCATCCTTAACTTAGCTTAATATCAACTCACATAACAACAATTCCAAACAACACATTTAAGATAAAAGTTTTAAATAATGTATATATATGCTACTCGTACGTCCCCACCTTAATTTTACCTTACTTCATTTTAAAAAACTGTAAACAAAATTAAATTTGAATTTAAGATGAAAGTCTAACTTGATATATAATTCACTAATTCAGTCGAGTAAGACATGATTAAAATCTCTGAAAAAATAAACACTACATAAATCCGATTATGGTCTTGCTCTTAGTAACCAAAAACGTCATTTTTTTTACTACGTTCCTGCTCCCAAATCACGCTTCCAACATTGTTTTTTTCCCACTTACTTCCATTGCAAAGATTTGAATGGATAACCTCTCTAAATCTCCAACTGTTACAATATGTAACAACTACTTACTCTAAAAGTTCATAAATTTTATCCATAGTCTACCAAATATTTTCTATTTCATTTTATTTACTCACTATTATATCCGGTTGCACTCAGCACTTTAATTAAACGTATTTTGTGACCTATTAAGTCAAAACCCCTACTTCCTAACAAATGTCAGAGATTAGGACCGCCAGGGCTTCTAGCTAGCAGACCAGCCAATTACAGAGAGGGTTTTGTTAACTGAAGTCTTCTCCTATAGTATATTATAATAGATAAGGGGCTGCCCCCTTAAGCCGTTTGGGCCGGCTAAGGAGAGCCAGCCCCCTAAATTCTAGGACAGAGAAAGATATATACCGGAGGAGATAGTGGGTTTTGGGGGTCAAAGCTCCAAGCTATCACACAGTTCGTCCGTCCCACCCCAATATATATTTTTTTAATTTTTCTGAACTTTTTTAAAATATCAGTTATGTTCCCTAACATAATTTATATATTTACACTTAGTTTACAATTGCCAGTGGGGTCGCATGGAGTTGATCCAATGGCTGACTTTTTATGACGAGTGGGCCACTTAATACCCATTTATTCTTACACATTACTTACACGTATTTGTGTGCCCATATAGAGATGATCCAAGGTCTAATTTTTTGTGACGATAATCAATCCATCGTCCAGATCAACATCAGTGCACGTATCATCCCCAAGTGAGTCACCTTTTACCCATAATAATACACCACATAATTTACCAACTCACACGCACGTAGCGTGTGTGAGGGGGCAAAATGAATTTGTCACATGCTTAACACACGTGGGAGACAACGCGCATAGTGCGTTTAGACATCCAACTCAACATAAGATATCTTTATTGATAGAGTCAAGATCAGGTTCCACATTTGAATCCATGTGAGCCGTACGTGTTATTGGTTTTGCAGTTGAAAAATGGAATCATATATTTTCTATTATATTTCTGTGTGTACTTTCACCTACCTTAATCTCAATCTTTTACCTGTTTAATTTTTACTTACCTTACTTTTACACTTTGTTTATATTATATTTTTTTATTGTTTTTTTTTTAAGCAAAATCCACAAAGGAGCAATTTATATTAAAAAGGAAAAAGAAAAGGATAAAAAAAAAAAAAAAACTCAATAGTCGAATTAAGGGTTGATTTGTTTTCTATCTTAGAATAACTTTCTAATTATATAAATCACGATTAATTTTCGAGTCATCTCCATACCAAACCCCATATGGTACAAACACTGTTGTTCCCACTGTATCAAAATCTCTAACTTGTACGAAGAATAAATCTGCAAAACTTCAAACGTTAAAAATAAATAAAATAAAAGGCAAAGAAGATTGATGCTTGAATTAAATCCAATGTCCTTAAGACAATATTCGCCCCGCTACTGGTGCTTACGGTATCAAATGGCGATTAGTCTCCTAGGTACAACGATCAAAATCCTTCGATAAAGCACTTTAAGGAAGGAAACACGAGAATCACACTTAATTATTCTCTTTTAAAAACAGACGTACACACTTAGAATGTTTTTTTATATTATAAAACACTGGAACAAAAACTCTATTTATAGATGATGACACAACTCTTAGGAAGAGACACAAATTATGACAAAAGGTGTAAGAACCTAAAAGATACTTATTCAAATAAGAAACGACACCAACATACTAATTCAATCCACATAGGACTCTTCGAAACTATTATAACTCACACAAAAAATTAGTGGGTCCCACTTAATCAAAGTCAAGTTTCCAACAAACACAATGTAAGATAAGTACTATAGTGCTAATAAAAAATATATATATTATTAACAGATTTAAAAGTTAATTTTTATGAGGATAATCATTTTACCCTTAACCTTATTGGATCATCTTCTTGTCTCGAAGGCCAGAATGTCCTCTTGGGGTCCTCTATATAAATGAAGCTCTATGAGCACTGTTGGTGGTCCAAGAGAAAATCTACATGTGTGGAATTATTAAAAGATGCTTCCTGGCCTCGATATATGAACTTGAAATTCAATAAGAAACTACAGCGTACATGTGCACACGTGGGACCCACATGAGTTTTTTTTTTTTTTTTTGGAATGAATAGGTTCAAATTTGGTTATTTGGGGTGCAGGGCGCGCTGAATAAAGAAGCTATCTCTTTAAGATATTATTATAATGATGCATAGGATGTCCATATCCATTGGATTTCAGATTTGAAAAAATAATTTTTTAGTAACATTTTTCAATGGAGTATGGGATCTAACGTACGTTTCACTTCAGTTGGATCAAAATTGTCCGTCTTCTACTTAATTGAAGATATTGGTTTTTAAAGGGTCGCCTAAAGTATGACTTGACCAAAGTTTTGCCTCCAATTCTGGCCTAGATTCTTTATTAAGTGGTCTAAAGTAATATTTAAACCACATTGGTAGGAAAAACCGTGGTCTACAATATGACTTAAACCACAGTTTTATGAAAACTGTGGTTCTTGTGTTTTCTTTTACAGACTTTGTGTACCTATTGAAATCCAAAACTTATTAAAAATATTAAAATTCAAAATTGAAAATATTTCTAAAAAAATACTATTTAGACATTACATTAAAAAAAAAATACGTTCTCACCCATCCGTATACTCATCGAGATCATGACTGTCCATCGATCATCCACACAAAAGATCATGCATACACTGATCATCGAGATCGTGCACAATTAATGTGTAAGAAAACACAAATATTAATAAAATTCAAACTTCAAATTAAAGCTCATCAGATCAAATAGATCGAGTTGTAGTGTCAACAAATACAAATAGGAATTGATCATCAGATCAAATTGCACTTATTAGAGTTGTAGAGAAGACAAAGCTAGAGATCTAGAGAGAGAGAGAGAGAGAGAGAGAGAGAGAGAAGAGATCATAAAATTTGGTCATCGAATGAACCAATAGCCCTATTCAAAGATTCAGTAACTAATCCTCGTCTTCATGGTTGAAGAGTTCGATCTCAATCCCTTCAATAGTCACCTCACCATGACGAGGCACCAAAGTAACAACCAAAGTATCAGAATCTTCGGCCACAATATCTTCAAGCAATGTGGTTATACCCAGCTCAAGGCTCGCCTTGTGTTCAGAGCTGTGTGCATGGTGCCCATGGGGAATTTTCACAAAGCTACCAGCCAACTCTCCGAGGTCTGGACCCACAAGCCCTTCGATGGGTTTCGCCACATACACGTCGAATCGAGCAGCCAGTCCATGCGTAACCTGGAGTCCCTTGATCAGGAGAACCTCTGATGCGTCTTCTTTCTGGGCCTTGCTACGGGATGTCTTTGGCCTCTTTACGATGGCTCGAATGGTCTCAGTGAGTGCTCGTTCCTGTGATCCGAACTCGGAAACTGGGGAAAGTTTCACAGAATCACCCGCGCTCCTCTTCTTGGCAGCCTTACTTTTCTTACACTTGCGGCCAACGTCTGTCCATGGAAGCTTTTCCGGTTGGTACGAATATCGGAGTTGTTCTGGTGTGAGACAGTCCTTCACCTATAATATTATAGATATTAAACAAATGTATTAAGAAAGTGATGGTACAAGAGGAGAGATTTTAACAACTACTTTAAAAGTTCAAATTGTTACAGAAAAGAAGAGTAACAAATTATATATAAGGTTTCGTGGGTTGGGTCTACCAAGGAGACCTTTACTTCTATTCCCCGATACCCCTAGACATTTCAGGAATTTACTCTCGAACCCACAACCTCAGGCTTTGACTCGTATACCATATACGTTAACAACTACTTGCTCAAAAAACTCAAACTCCATACTAGAAAGCAAATAAACAAAATAGGTATAACAAGGTTTGTGTGTTTGAACTTTGACATACCTTAACCTTGACAACTTGCTTGTTCTCATCGTAGAAGATGAATTCAGAGTTGAGCCAGTCAGGGTCCCTGAACTCAGGTTTCTCCCCACGGAACTTACTGTATAAGTCCCACATACGATCGACATTACCATGGTGAGCAAAGAACATGGTGTCACGTGCTGCACTTACGAAGTTACCCATGTCGTAGAAAGGCGACGTTGGTGGTCCAGTCCATTGATGTGCAACGTTGTGTAAATTCTCACAACTCCCAGATGCATTACTAGGCACAGCTTGTCCAGCCCTAAGTGGTTTCCCCATGAAAAGGGCAGGCAGAAACTTTGATTCCTTAAATATTCTGTCAATTCGACAGAGATTATTTAAGGTAACCTCATCAAACTGGTCAGGTGTTGGGTTTGGATCGCCGAAAGCATAACCGTAATCAAACAACGCATCGTAATGAGTTTTGTCCCGCTTATCATTGTAGAGAGGGGATTTGCCGTTTAAGTACATCTTAGGCATGAACATTCCTTTAGGATTGTCCCAGTTCCAGTAAGGGATGGCGAAGGTAGGGTCGTCAATGAGTTTTCCGAGGATCCTCTCCCAGAAGTAGAGATAGTAACGGTGCCATGGGAGGAAGAACCAGCTCCCATGGATCTGCAAGAGGTTCTCACTACCAACCTGATTATAGGCACCATTACAGTATGTGCAATGAATGGTAGCTTGTTGCATGTATCCCCATGGATCATTTGGATCTTTCTCAGTAATAGCCTTCATCTTAGCAATGGCCAACTCGAACCTATCGATCTCAGCCTGTGTCAACTTGTGAGCGGGTTTCCTCACACGCATTTTCTCATGGATGGACGGGGGCTTAAAGTCGATGATGTTGGCACTACTGTATGGAGGACAACATTTAACCTTCTCACCGGTCGCATCATCGGTTGCTAGATTACACTTTGATAAGTCAGGTGGTGCAATTGGAGCACCAATGGCGGACATACCGCCTTGGCTACCGATTGTGGTGGCGGCACCGTACATACCTCCCAATCCAAGGAGAACATTTCTCCTATCAATGGCACCATGGTTGTCAACAGCTGATCCATCTTTGTTTCGTTTCTGTTCACAAGAAGTGTAAGCAACTCTCTTGCCTACATGAACTGATGGTGGTTGGACTGACTTGTTATTTGTCCTCCGAAGAGGGTTGCCGGAGACGGCGGAGGGGATGGTGGTGGTGGTGGCTAAGAGTGAAAGAGACATGATTGTATATATAATCAAGTTGCAGGTTTGATTGTGAGGAATAGAGGTGGAAGGATGGTGATTTATATAGATCTCAAAATTCAAAAGATAATATAAATATTAATTACTTAATTAAATATATATTAATACATGAATACACTTGTGATGGATCGATCGGCCATTTATTTAATTGATCATGATCACGTGGTATACCTGTCATTTATCAATAATCTAATGTATTATTTAAGTTTCGTGGAAGAAGATGATCCACGAGACCTTCAATTGGTTATTATAATAATGATTAAAAAACGTGCTTAGGGATCCCTGATTAACAGGAAGAAATTAATATGAGATGAGTCTTAATTAATTAGCTCTCTTTCCTCGTTGTTACGGGGCGACCAGCCAAGAAATGCCAAGCACGTTCCAATAAAAAATAATGCCAAGCACATCTTTTATTATACTGCTTTATGAGGGTGAGACATGAGTGTGATATTTGTGGGGCCCAGCCAATTTTTTACATGTGGGGTTATGAGATTCGTCATAGGCTCGGTATTTGGAGGCCTGAAACCCAATAAGGAGCTACTACCTACATGCACATGTGAAAGCCCACCTTATATAAAATAGGGCTGCTGTTTGGCCCGAACACATTACAAAACGATTCTTATGTGGTATAGTACGATTCTTATGTGGTATAGTGGGTTCACTGCCACATAAGTTGGAAACCCCTTCATAATACTTTTGGAAGTACAAAAGTGGTAGGTCTTACCCTACCACATAAGTATCTCGCATTTGTTTTGTAACATGGGTGGGCCAAAAAACTTTATAGTCTGTTTGGACAAGGGATTTTAAGGAGGGATTTTGTGGGGACCAGGAATTTTGATGAAAAATATAACATGATTTTTCCACCAAATCCCTAGTTCCCACAAAATCCCTCCCCCAAATCCTTTGTCCAAACAAACTATTATTGAATATAAAAAAGAGGTAATACTTGATTCGGGTCTTAAAAAAAAAGACTATTTAGTGAGAATGTTATTTTTGTTATTCATAAAAAAATCAGTTTATTTTAAAAAATTTAGACTTATCAAAATTTCGTCAAAAAAGTATTAAAAAATAATGATAAAAATTGCATTATTTTTACCGTCAATTGAAACTAAATTTTAAAATGATAAATTTTTTTTTCAAAATAAGTTAATTTTTTTTTGTAAAGATATTCTCTATAGGGAGATTACAATTCTTAGAAAAATTATCACTTAGATCCATGGTTTAATAGGGTCTACTTTTTAGAAAGATCGACGTGGTCAGGTTGGACCCACTCAACTAAATTAATTTTGGGCGTCTGAGCCCCATAGTCAAAATCAGATCAAAGTTAGGTTTAAAAAAGATGCCTTCTTACATGCAAGAGTATTCATGCTAAGATCGATTTTTTTTTTTAAAACAAGTTAGCTACAAAAATAAATAAATAAATAAATGAAAGAATTCTGACGTGGCAACAAACCAGGTACAATTTTTTTTACCTTAATGAATTGCAAGGTGGGGTCGAGGAACTCTTATATTTAAAGAGAAGCTTACACATCCTGTGAACAGAAACAAAGCAAAGTTGCATTATTCCTTGACTTGATGCACTTTCTTCTTCTTCTTTCGCCGAGGTGAATTACAAAACATGTAAAAAGTTATTACATTGAATATTTAACCTAAGATATATCTTAAAAAACACGTTGTTTTTTTTTTTTTTAAAAAAAAAAAAACTTAAAAATAGATTAGAGACTCATGTGCAAAAGAATTTGAAGACTCAATAGCACGGTATTTAGAGAATAATTGAAATCTTAAAAATAAAATAAAAACAGAAGCAAAGATCAAAAAACCATAAAACACAGGGATATAAAACCCTAACAACTAAAGCTTCACTAGCTGAGTCCAATCTGGGGTTTTTGTAGAGAGGCTTCGCTGTGAACTTGTAAGAAATTAAGAGAGTTTTGTTGGTAGGACGATGACTAGTATATGATAGTACAATTGAGTAGTACTACCATACGTAATTCTCATCGTTTGGATTTTTGTGGGTTGATCTGGCACACGCACCATGCTAGATCATTTTTTTTTAATTTTTAAATTAACCCTTTGATCCTCAAAAAAGAAAAAAGAAAAAAAAGTAGTACAAGTAGTACCGAACAATACAACCCAAGAAATCAAAATGTACTTCACTTTTTTTTAATCTTTAATAGAGATTTAAATTCTCGAAATCAAAATGTACTTCACTTCTTTTTTTTTTTGGGTGCTGTTAAAGAGGTTCTCAAAAATGTTAGGGGAGTGGACAAGTTAAATGGGCTTTTAATCCAAAATCACCCTTCCAATATTTTCCTAATTTTTACTAAGGGGGTGGTGTGGGTGTAAATTAAACTACCACATCCAACCCCCTTTCTCTCTCCAACACGTTTTCTAATTCTCCATTAAACTACTCTTTCTCTCCAACTACTTTCTCTCTCTAAAACTTTTATTCGACTACCAAGGATCAAAGTTGTTATTGGCAGGAAACTTTATTAAGGATGAAGAAGTTCAAGAAGGAACGTCATTAATGGAGGAAGATGAATTGAAGCAAAGTTCACCATTAATGGATTCCCAAAAATCTAAATGTTCTTTTTCGGAGGGTTTGGGATCCTCAATTCTAATGAAAATCTCTCAATCAAATAGTAATGAGGTAATACAACTGATTCGTATACTTTTTTTTTGTTTCAAATATTTTTTAATGAGATTAAAATTTCTAATTTTCGTACCTAATTCGTACGAGGAAGGTGGAGTTTTTCTAAACAATTCGACCACCACTGGTTGAGAGTTTTTAGAAACTCGACAACCACTTGTGGAGTTTTAGATATAAACTCAACCACTAGTGGTTGAGTTTTTCTTCAAAATTCAACCACCAGTGGTTGAGTTTTTCTTCAAAACTCAACCATCAGTGGTCGAATTTTGGTTTAAAACTCAACCGGCAGCGGTAGAGTTTTGACAGAAATTTTAAACACCTCCAGTGACTTAACCACTCTTAGTTGAATATGGTGTTACTTTTCAACCGTATGTGGTTAAATTTAGTTAAAACAATCCATCATTTTTAGTTGGAACTATAGTGGTTTTTTTTTGTTTACTTTTTTGAGTATGGTTTATACTTCTTTGTAGAATGAAGTTGCAGATGAACCTTAACTCGAACCTAGAAATTTCTAACGATCTAGAAGAGATCGACTGTTGTTGTTTGAAATTCCTTGATTAAATTCGATAACCGGTGGTCGAATGGAGGAGTTGGTAATGGTGGAGAGAAGTTTAAAGAGAGAGAGAGAGAGAGAGAGAGAGAGAGAGAGAGAGTGACGGTGGTAGAATGGAGAAGATGACTTTTTTTTAGGGAGGAAAAAGATTAATTTAGGGTTAGGTTTGAGATTTTTAGAATTGGGTGGAAATATACCTAGACAATCTTTGATAACCACCCCCTTAGTAAAACTATGTCCATCCCCCTAACCATTTTGAAGTATGTAGTCCACCCCCCTATCCTGTCCACCCCCCTAACATTTTTGAGAACCCCTTACAGCACCCTTTTTTTTAACCCATGACACTATGGTCGTGACGTTATTTATTAAGGAGGATTATTGTGCCCACTGAGTCAGAGTTAACTAGGTCAATTGAGCGAGTCAGGTCAATTGAGTGAGTCATTGAGAAAATTAATTTATCATCTACGAAGTTTTAAAAGATCAACAATAAACTCAGTTTATAATATCTATTAGTGCATCAAATTTGACGCTAAAAAAGCTATTTTATTGAATGCTTTAAAAATAGGGACGAACATTACATCACTTTTTTTTTGGGTTGGGAGATGCTCAGATGATCCAAAGGTTAATTTTTTGGTGAGGAAGTTTATCTCACTATGCTGATCATCATACCTTTGAACCTCGTCAAAAATCATTCGAAAATGGGTAATTTAGGGTTAGCCCCCCATTCCCTAATTAAAATTAGGGATAGCCCACCGACCTCACCCCCAAATTAATTGAAATTAGAGATATAACCCGAACTAAAACGTTTCCATTAACTTTTTGTTAAAAGTCTGCGTGCAAAACATGTGAATGGATCTTTTACTAAATTACCCTAAGTGTGATACGTAAACATCTAAATTCTATTTCTTAAAATACATAGAATACACTCCAGTCTTTTT
>MVGT01004291.1:484730-511472 GCA_002174775.1 Macleaya cordata
ATGTGCTTTCATGTCTTCTTGTCGTCTTGGCGTGGGCCTCGTACCACTCTCTACTTCACTTTCTTGCAATATAATAGAATCAGTTTCTATCATTCCCCTCCCCTTAAGATGAACCTTGTCCTCAAGGTGGAGAGAAGAAACAACTACCTCATCTTCATCGTCATCTCCAACTGAAGCTGGCAGCTGTGAAAAAATTGGTATAGTGGGTGCAAGAGCCTTTTTGAGAAATGAAACATGGAAGACTGGATGGATTTTGGAATCATTAGGCAACTCCAAATGATATGCGACCTGTCCCACCTTCTACAAAATTTTATAGGGGCCAAAATATCGCGGTGAAAGTTTCTGATTTAATCGACGTGTAGTTGATTGTTGTCTGTAGGGCTGAAGCTTCAAATAAACAAATTCCCCAGGTTGAAACTCCTTCTCAGCACGTTTGGAATCTGCATATTGTTTCATTTGGTTCCGTGCCACCATTAAATTCTCCTTGAGAATAAGCAAAGTTTGATTTCTTCGATTTAGTGCTTGATCTAACGGTGTAACTTGTGCTTCACCCGGTGTATAGCTTTGCAAGGCTGGGGGAGGTATACCATATAATGCCTCAAATGGCGTCATGCGTGCAGCAGTATGGTAAGTAGTGTTATACCAATATTCAGCCCAATGAAGCCAAGTTGACCAACTTTTTGGTCGATCCCCTGCAAAGCATCGTAAATAGGATTCTAGACAACGATTTACTACCTCAGTTTGCCCGTCAGTCTGTGGGTGGTATGAAGAACTCATCCTCAATTTTGTTCCCTGAAGTCGAAATAGTTCTTGCCAAAATTTGCTGGTAAATACGGCGTCCCTATCTGATACGATGGATTGTGGAAATCCATGTAATTTAACCACTGTTTCTAAAAAAACCTTGGCAACAGATACGGCAGTGTATGGATGTCGTAAAGCCATAAAGTGAGCATATTTGGTAAGACGGTCAACCACCACAAAAATCACGGTTTTACCTTGTGAATTTGGCAATCCATCCACAAAATCCATTGATATATCTAACCAAATAGTCTCGGGTATTGGTAGAGGTTGTAGCAACCCTGCAGGTGACAACGTCTCATATTTATTCTTCTGACAGACTTCACATCGAGCTATATAGTCCTTCACATCTTGCCTCATCCCTTGCCAATAAAAAAGACGTGAAAGACGCTTCATTGTTTTCAAATATCCTGAATGACCCGCCACCGGTGACGCATGAAACTCCTGTAATAAAATGGCTTTCCACCTAGAAGAAGGACTTATCACCAACTGTTGATGATATTTAAGAAGTTCATCTTCCACCGAATAATGTTTAGCACTGAAACTGGAGTGGTTAAGCTTTGAGATGCGATCCTTAATCCATGGATCAGATCTTAAGTCGGCCTTTAACTCGTCCATCCACGCACAGCTTGCGTATGTTATGGCATTGCATTCATTCATCCTTGATAGAGCATCTGCTGCTTTGTTCTCCAACCCTTTTTTGTAGATGATTTCGTAATCATACCCGAGTAATTTCGCCAACCACTTTTGTTGAGACGGAGTTGTAGCACGGGCTTCCATAAGATGCTTTAAACTCTGCTGATCCGTATAGATGGTGAATTGTCTCCCCAACAAGTAAGGTCACCACTTAGATACTGCATGGACCACGGCTAATAATTCTTTTTCATAAGTGGAAAGGCCAAGATGGCGTGGGCCTAATACTTTGCTAGTATAAGCAATTGGACGACGATCCTGCATTAATACAGCTNAAGGATAAATAGAGCCGTGGAGAAGACCAAAAGATCTAGAGATCTAGAGAGAGAAACAGACAGACAGACATCATAAATTTTGTGATCGAATCAAAGATTCAATGACTAATCATCGTCTTCGTGGGTGAACAATTCGATCTCAATTCCTTCAATAGTCACCTCACCATTACGAGGCACCAAAGTAACAATCAAAGTATCAGAACCTTCAGCCTCAATATCTTCAAGCAATGTAGTTATACCAAGCTCAAGGCTAGCCTTGTGTTCAGCATGTGCTGAGCCATGATGCCCATGAGGAATTTTCACAAAACTACCAGCATACTCTCCGTAATCCGGACCCGCAAGCCCTTCAATGGGTTTCCCAACATAAACATCGAATCTAGCAGCTGAACCACTTTTAACATCGACACCCTTGATGAAGAGAACCTCCGATGCGTCTTCTTTTTCGGACTTGCTACGAGATATCTTTGGCCTCTTTACGATTGCTTGAACTGTCTCAGTGAGTATACGTGGCTCTGACCCGAAGTCGGCAGCTGGAGTAAGTTTCATAGAGTCACCTGAGCTCCTCTTCTTAGCTGTCTTCTTCAGTTTCTTGCATTTCCGGCCAACGTCAGCCCATGGAAGCTTTTCAGGTTGGTAGGCATATCGGAGTTGTTCTGGTGTGAGACAGTCCTTTACCTGTAATTTTATTAAATATATTTATTAAAAGATGGTGGGAAACATAAATTATTCAACACATGATAAAAGGCAAGTTGTCATGAGACTTCCAACTTTTAAAAACATAATCAAAGCAAAATTTTGTTAAAATATTGATAGAGGTTAGGTAGGGATGGGACAAAGTTCTATTTGTATAAACTAATTTCTTAAGTTTATTAAAAAAAAATTATTAATAGGAAAAAATTTCAAACAAATGATGAAAGCAAATATAAATTCAAAATTTTATAAGATTAAAAATTGATAATAATTAGAAATGTTTTTTTGAAGAATAATAAAAGCATGATTAATGAACTTATAACTCTTAATAAATAATTAATTAAATTAAAAACCGGTCTGCTAGTCGGTTCTGATTTGTAAACCGCTTTCGCATGAACTGGACCAAAATTCTTATAATTTCCGATCAGATTCTTTCGATCGGCTGCCCCTCCAATATATATATAGATATAGAGAGAGAGAGAGAGTGAGATTGATTGTATGACGTACCTTAACCTTGACAACCTGACGGTTCTCATCGTAGAAGACGAATGCAGATTCGAGCCAGTCAGGGTCCTTGAATTCGGGTTTCTCCCCTCGGAACTTACTGTATAAGTCCCACATACGATCGACATTACCATGGTGACCAAAGAACATGGTGTCATGTGCGGCGGTGTAGAAATTACCCATGTTGTAGTAGGGAGAAGTAGGGGGTCCGACCCATTGGTGCATGGTGTTGTGTAAATTCTCACAACTACCAGATGCATTTGTAGGCACAGGCTGTCCAGCCCTAAGTGGTTTCCCCATGAAAAGAGCTGGGTGACGTTTTGATTCTTTGTACATTCTATCAATGTGACACAGATTTGTTGTGATCACCTCATCAATCTGGGGTCCTACCGGGTTCGGGTCATTGTAAGCGTACTTGTAATCCAACACCGACTCGTAATGGTTCTTGTCGCGGGTGTCATCGTAGAGAGGGGATTTGCTGTTTAAGTACATCTTAGGCATGTACATGCCCTTAGGAGTGTCCCAGTTCCAGTAGGGAATGGCGAAAGTGTCATCCTTGATAAGTTTTCCAAGAATCCTCTCCCAGAAGTAGAGGTAGTAACGGTGCCATGGGAGGAAGAACCAGCTCCCATGGACCTGAAGGAGGGTGTTAGTTCCAACCTGATCATAGGCACCATTACAGTAAGTGCAATGAATGGTAGCTTGTTGACTGTAGTGCCATGGATCATCTGGCTTGAGGTTCTTCATAGCAGCGATGGCTGCCTCGAACCTTTCAACCTCAAATTTAGTCAACTTGTGAGCGGGTTTCCTCACTCTCAATGCCTCATCACAGGACGGAGGCTTGAAATCGACGATGTTGGCACTGCTGTATGGAGGACAGCAGTTGACCTTCTTCTTGGACTCATCATCGGTTGCAAGATGGCACTTGGACAAGTCAGGAGGGGCTAATGGTGCACCAACGGCAGACATGCCTTGGGTACCGATGGTGGCGGTGGTAATACCTCCCAACCCAAGTAGAACATTTCTTCTGTCGATAACATGGCTTTCGACCGATCCATCTTTGGTTTGTTTATTCTCACACAAAGTGTAAGCGACTCGCTTGCCAACATGAACTGGTGGTTGGAGGGATTTATTTGTTCTCCAAAGAGGATTATTGCCGGAGTAGGAGGCGGAGGGGATGGTGGTGGTGGCCAAAAGTGAGAGAGACATGGCTATGTCTGATCAACTTGGCCTGTTTGGGTTGTGATGAAAAAACTGGAGAACGGATGATGATTTATATAGACAAAATATTCATCTTTTTTTTTTTTAATACATATTATTGGTGATGGACTATTGATTAAGTTGAATATTTATCATTCACGTGGTACCCTTCTTTTCTCCATCTGGAAGGAGACGGTCCATCGACATCTCCTTTTTTTTTTTTTAATGATCGATCGGCATTTAATTTAATATAAATTCATTAAATAAGCGTGTTAGCCCCCTGATTAACCAGCCGCCATGAAAAAGATTAGATGTCATTTTGTTTTTGGTAAACTTTAAATCTAAAGTTTAGTAGACTTTGGTTAGATTTTAGACTTAAGTGGCTCCCATCTCACTTTTTTGAGGTTTTTCTTTTAGAAGAAAAAAAAAGTGTCATTTTTAGATTTCAGCTATACAAAAATCAATTAGTCTGAAGCCTGTTGTTTGGAATTCTCATATCTGAAGTTAAAAAATAAAAATAATTGTCTTTTCAATAAAGTTTTTTGGATCCAAGTTTTTACAAAACCCATGCCTATGTATAGTGGGATCTACCACTTTTCCCTATTAAAAATGTTTTGAAAGGTATTTAACTTATGTGGCAGTGGGACTCACCATGCCACATAAGTGTCGGACATCCGTTTTATAAAACGGTCGGTCTAAGTCTTTTAGGTGCCTCTAACAAGTCTGTCATGGAATTTATTTTAGTCCTTCTCACTTAAAAGCCTTCAACTAATACCAGCGACTGAGGCCATCAATCGACTTTACAACCAACGTAAGACCAAGTACTGTAGCATCGAGCACTAAATGTGGACCCCACCGAAAATTTTACATGTGAAGCACATGGTGGATTTTATTTTTATTTATTTTTAAATCAGAGAATTTGTCATGACTTTAAAGCCTTTAATAGTGGGAGTTGGGAAGGGACAAGCATTAGATGTGCCCCTTAAGAAGTGACATTGCACTTTGATTTAATCATTTTGTAAGATTATTCTCTTTACTATATAGATTATTTTTGCAAAAAATCAATTATTTCTAAAACTCTTAACCCAATCAAAAAATCAATGATAATGTGATAAGAACCCTAGAGTTCTTATCCAAAGGCCAGCAGTAGCTCTCAAAGTAATAATGAAAGTAACTAAAAAAGAAAGGTTTATTCTTCTCTGACGATGGATTGCCCATCAATGAATTTAAATACTTTAAATATTATCAAACTAGATAACTATTAAACTAGATAGCTATTATCATCCCTAATTAAAATACTAAGCTAAATAAAATACTAAACTAGGTAACTATTAATCTAAACTAGATAACTATTGAACTTGCTTTCTTCATCTAAAACCAATCAACTTGCCACGATAGGTGCTAACTTAGAGACCTAGCCTTCCACGCCATGTGCTTTCATGTCTTCTTGTCGTCTTGGCGTGGGCCTCGTACCACTCTCTACTTCACTTTCTTGCAATATAATAGAATCAGTTTCTATCATAACGAACTCTTTATTTTTCAATCAACTTTTTGATAGCATTAGATGTCCAATATCTTAGAATAAATTAATTTTTTTTGTAAGAATGATCTATATTTCAAGGAGAACAATCTTACAAAAAAATTCAAACATTTTTTCGCCTACTTACAGGCTCTACAAGCTAAAATTAACATAGGCATATAGAGGGCACATGCAAACGAGGACAAAGGATCTACTCTCACCCTACACACGCACGTAGGACCCACATTGGTTTCCATGCAGAGATCGCCATTTAGTCCTAGGGTGACGTAATGATGTGGCACCTTCTTATGGCCATGTCAAAAATGTGGGGCTAACTTTACAAGTCACGTTCAATAAGAAGCTGCCACATCATTATGTCGATCCGGAGTTATTCCGTCCATTTTGGGTTTCTCTTGACTCGATTACACAACTAATATTTTATTGGTTAAGTACTTGCATTGGGATGCAAGTTGCAACCTAGTTGGAAACACCATCACTTTATCCGAGGATGACTCCCTGAATGAGGTAAATCTTGTTGTGTAAAGTTGTTTTTTAATTTTTTCAAGTTTGAAGCAGATCTTACGTTCTCGGAGTCATCCTGGGGGTACTTCTAGTATTATTCATCATTTTAACCTTCTTTTATACACAAATGCTACCTCTAAATTTGACTTGAAAAAGTCTAAAATGCTCTCATTCATAAATATTCAAGGGCAAAATTTGAAGTATATGCACTCGCCGGAACGCATCTACATATGCATTAGGTGGGGCACATGTTTCACTCGAAATTTCTGAAATTAAATCTGTTCTTTGTTATTATATTTCATATTCCTAATTATTATACCCTTATTTACTCTAATTTAGTATCTTATTAACATAAGTTAAATTATTTGTAATCACTCAAATTTTAATCTGTGGCATAGAACATTTTTTTAAGTGCCCCACTAAAAAATAATTACTGGCTCCTTCATTGCACGCTCTCACTGTATGACCATGTGCGCTCGGGTACACTTGACCCAAGTGCATTGAACATTTCGTACGATAGCACATGTAAAAAAAATTCTTATAAAAGAAAGAAGGATTTATTGAACAATAATCATTTTTTTACCTACCGATTTACAAAACAATAAAGTTTTTTGGACCAGTGAATCTTTGGAGGTCTTCAAATTCGGTTGTGCTATTTTATGGAGTATATGGAAGGCTAGGAACAAATGGATTTTTGACAAAATCAGGGTGGATGTGAAATCTGTTGTGACCATGGCGAATAAACTCTACTGGGAGATGGAGGCACTTCTCCAAACTCTATTGCTGCAGGGATTGTCATGCGTAATTCTGAAGGAACTTTTATTGCTGGTTCTTGCTTTTATGATGGAAATTGGCATGGTGTTGATGCCGCCTTGGAGACAAATGATAGAGCTTTCCTAAAAGGATTGGAAATGGCACATGATTTTAACTGTTCATCCATTATTATTGAAGGCGACTCTAAAAATATGGTTAACTATCTTCTCGATGATCGCCTCAAATATCCTTGGCGCATTCGTAGTCTCATTCTCGATTGTAAAAGGATGATGTTGTTATTTTCTCATTTAGAAATTAAGTATGTGCCTAGAGGAGAAAATGTTGTTGCTCACCAATTGGCACAATTTGCTATTAGAAGTCAGTCAAACAACTGTTGGCAGGGAGAAATTCCCTCTTGTATTGTCAGCCGTCTTTATGCTGATAGGCTTTCTTTCAATCTTTAATCGAATGATCTTCCTTTCAAAATAAATAAATAAATAAATAAAGTTTTTTGGACCGACTCTTTTACAAAACTGGTATCAGATGCATATGTGGTAGGATGTGACTTACCACCTTTTTTCTCCTAAAAGTATTTTAAAGGAGTTTCGAACTTATGTGGCAGTGGGACCCACCATGCCACATAAGAGTCGGGCATTTAATTTGTATAAACGTCGGTCCAAAAAACAACTCTCCAAAATAAGATTAGTGCTAGACGCTTATGTGGCAAGGTGAACTTACTTTTTTTCTGTTCCAAAAATATTTTGAAGGGATTTCCAACTAACATGGCAATGGACCGAACAAAGTAAATTTTAGTGATAAGTGTTGAAATTAGGTGTTACCAAATTGCACTTTTTATTAAAGAACATATAAAAACTTTAGGCATCAAATACTTGGGGACATTCATAAAATTTTATGAGGGGTTTTTATGTGGCAGTGGGACCACCCATGCCACTCAGGCATTTGTTTTGTAAAGGTCGGGCCAATAGTAGCACTCTAAAATAAAAGACCGGAAGACTTTCCCTCTTCTTTTTTCCTCCTTTTAAGCAGACTTTTTCCTAGGTAAATTCAGATAAAAGAGAAAGAAAAGCGAAAAAAAAAAATACTTTTTTTCTAGTAACCAATCAGTCAGTTTGTCTTATTTTGTCCATGAATGTTAGGTCATATTCCTTCAGATATGGGCTTGAAATCACTCTCAAAAATATTCCTTCAGATATGGGCTTGAAATTTGTCCACGGGCTTTCTTGAAAGTGTAATTCTAAGCTTGTCAAATATTCATCGCAAAAAGTGGTACAATCGCTAGACAAGTTGGTTGGTATCACTGTTCGTAATAAAGAAAGATTGTAGGTTCAAATCTTATGGCTGGTATTTACGTGTAAATTTGGGAGTGATTTTTTGGTAGGACTTGATAATACTAGCATTTTTCCGAGTAAGAATGGGGACCCAAAAATTTATCACACTACAGTACTGCCAGTGTTCCACGTGGCATGTGAAGGAGCAAGGGAGTTGAATCCGTTCAGTAGTCCGCATAATGCATTGTATTTGCATTCAGATAATGTGCATAATAATAAGTTGAGGTTAAATAATTGAAAAAGCTAGGGTGGCTTTGTTTACTTTTTAGTTGGCTTTAGCTTAACTAGCCAATAATTTACCTAAAATCCACTAGCTTTTGAATTATATATAATTGGGATGGGATCCCCAACCAAGGCTTTGTAGACAATATTAAGACAAGGGTTTTTAGGCCTTATCTAGAGATGATCCAAGGGAGTGTTATTATAATCTCCTCACTATATAGATCATTCTAGTATAAAATCTCACTATTCTAGAACTTTCAACCCCATCAAATGTTAGGTCAATTTAATAATTTTTTGGACGAATCACAAATCTCCTAACTTTTAAAGGAGTTAAAAATTTTATAACGACTTGATTTTTAGTGAGGATGATCTCTGTGGTGAAGAGAACATCCTAACAAAAAATAACATTTGAATCATCTCTATGTGGGTCTAACAAAAAAAATATTCTCTTAAAATTGTCCCAAAATCTTAGTTGGGAATATAACCCTGTATAATTATATAGCATGAAATACACGCTGTTAAATAAATTATAAAATAAGATTTACACTACTTCCAACAAATACCTAAAGTATTACATATAGAGTAGGGATACAATACCCCATCCGGATTGCCCAAAATCTTCCCCATACATAGAGGAGAATGATGTAAGGGTTGAATTACGAAAATGATTATATTCTCACCATGTAAATCATAATATTCTAAAATCAGTGAGTTTTAAAACTTATAGTCCTTTTAAATCAGCTCATCATAATCTTTTAATTTTTGAAGCTTCAATTTTACGACAACCAATTTTTTATGAGATTAAAATTTTAGAATTAGATGATTTTTGAATATAATATTTTTTTACATGGTGATGAGGAGAACAATCTTATCGAAAATTAGACTTTAGATCCTCTCTATGTGTACCTCACATGATTGAGGTTTAGTGGGAGTATTTCGAGTGGGGCATTTGATCCCTTCTCTTATATGTAAGTATACTGATCTAACCTTAATACTTGAGTTTATTTTATACATTGTTGTATTGTCCAAAATGATCATATTTTGAATTTTGTTTCCTAAATAGTCCCCACACTATGTAATTAATTAATGTCACTGTTGATTTATGATGACGAATAGGATGTCCTTATCCATTAGATTTCGAACTTGAAAAATTATTAATTAACTTAACAATGCCATCAATGCTACTCCGTCGCTACTCTCTAAATGACAAGAAAAATAAATAATAAAAAACAAATATATATTTTAATACATTGCACAGGATTTAAAGGCTGATTACATATTCTAATTTCTAAGACTTTTAATCATGTTTAAAAGTTAATCAAAATATAATTTTAACTGTGTACGTGATCCATTTTATCATGATACCCATTTGTACAATTCTAGAATCATCTCTCTGAATCGTAAAACAGCTAAGGAAGAATGTCCTGATAGCATTAATTTCACACATTATATGGCATGAAAAAAAAATGAGGTAATATTATTTGTCCAGCTATCTTCTTGACAAATCACTCCCTTGTCTGCATTTGGCTGGCGTTTGCCACATGTTATAACGTGATTTGTTGATTCCTTTTTTAACTTTTTGGTTTTTTTTTTTAAAATTCTTAGTAGCTAGCATCATGTTGTACCCATAATGGAATTATGTTTGGTTTAAGAAATCAATTAGAAAAAGCTGATTGAATATAATAAAGTTTAGACACAATCTTCACGTGGTACATAATAAATTAGTTGTGGAGTACGATAATTCATTTGTGTTGAGCCCTAACCACATAAGCATAAACAACAGAGAAATAAAATAGAAAGAAGAAGATCTGATCTTTATTCGTTGATAATCATTAGGGTTACATACTACATGTATATATAGGCTCTCTCTCCCTCAAGGAACTTGTCCAACAAGATTCCTATCCAATAGGAATTATACTAGGAGTACAACTCCTCCCATAACCCAGGTTAGTTTATAGAGGTGGGACCCAAATCCTATACACGTGCGCCGACATGTTCTAACACTCCTCCTTTTGGGTACCACCCTATTCAGATAATTGCCTCGTTAAAACCTCCGCACACAAAATCCTGTGGGAAAAAGATGTGCAAGGAAAGAGTACAATCCTATATCTCGAATAGGTTTCAGACGCGTTTTAGTTGCCTCATCAAAACCTTGCCAGCAAAATTCCATGGGAAAAAGCTGCGCGAAGGGAAAAGAGCACAATACGCATAATGTCCGGTCATGGCGGGATTACTCCCCCTGACGTAGACGCTCCACCTGATGTGAGCGAATACACTCTGTGCATTCCGATGCCGTGTACCAGTTTCTCAAATATGTCCATCAGCAATGTCTTTGTAAACAGGTCTGCAAGATTCTCCAAAGAACGAATTTGTGTAACGTTAACTTCTTTCATCTCCTGGAGCTCATGGATATGGTAGAACTTCGGTAGATGTGCTTCATTTTATCACATTTGATAAATCATTCTTTGACTTGAGTAATACATGATGCATTGTCTTCATATATAGCCGTTAGTTTGTCTTAGATAATCCAAAGTCCACTGTTGTTGATATGGTTAATCATAGACCTGAGCAAAAAGCATTCTCCATCCGCTTCATGAAGAGCGAGAATCTCTGAGTGGTTCGAAGAAATCGCAACCATCGTCTGCTTATTTGATCTCCATGAGATCGCAGTCCTTCCATAAATGAACACATAACTAGTCTGTGACCTGGCCTTATGTAGGTCTGATAAATATCCTGCGATACCCAACTAACTCTGGTTTACCATATCTTGGGTAGAATAGCCCCAAGTCCATAGTGCCATGCAGATATTTTAGAAGGTGCTTAATTTCGTTTTAGTACCTCTTCTAGGCGTTGAACTGTGCTTTTCCAGTAAGTTTACTACAAACGCAATATTAGGTATGGTACAACCTGTTAAGTATAATTGCACCAATTGCTCCAATATAGGACACCTCAGGCCCTAAGAGCTTTTCACCTTCATTTGGGGGATAAAAGGGTCGAGATTCTCATCTAGCAATCTCTCCACAATAATTATGTTCAATTTGATGAGTTGCATCCATGTTAAAAATTTTCAAGATTTCTTTAGTATAAGAAGCCTGATAGATATATATGCCGCTGCTAAGATGCTCAATCTATAATCCAATGCAAAACTTAGTTTTTCTGAGGTCCTTAATTTTGAATTCCTTCTTCAGGTATTCGGTGGCTTTCCTGATCTCATCAGAGGTCTCGATGATATTCAGATCATCGACATACACTACTACGATTGCAAACCCTTTGTCTATTTTCTATAAGAAAAAGCATGTGCATATAGGACTTTTTGCAAAGCCCTCGACTTTTAAATACTCAGTCAACCTATTAATTATGCCACATGAGCCCTGACAATTTCAATCCATACAGTGGTTTATCCAGTTTGATAGCGTAAGCCCCTTGGGCATTGGGCTTATATTTCGAAAGCTTAAACCCCTTGGTAGCTTTATTTAGATGTAGGTATCTAATTTTTCATATAGATACACAGTTACTACATCTATAAGATGCATGTCTAGCTCGTTCTCAACGACTGACAGACTGAGCAAGTAACAAAATGTGATTGCGTCCATGAGTGGAGATTATGTTACATTTTAAACGATGCCAAGTTTCTCCGAAAACCTTTACGCAACTAGTCGCGCTTTATACCTAACAATTTCTCCAGATTCATTTTGTTTCTTTACGAAGACCCATTTATAAATGACAGGCTTTATGGCATCATGCCTTCAAACTATTTGTATGAATACTTCTCGTTTGGCTAGAGACTTTAACTCTACCTGGATTGCAGATCTCCACTGTGGCCAATTTGTTCGACGACACTCGTCAACAATAGTGGTTTTGCATCCTCATTTAGAATAGCAACGACGAAGTAAAATTTATTATCGACAACTACTTTAGTTCGATTCCATCTTCTATACTTACAGATTCAGTTTATTGAGATCTCATTCACCTCCTCGAGGTTTAACTGTAAAGTATTGATGGATCGTGTAGCTATTATAGCCTGTTGTATGGGTGGCGCCTCATCATGAGTGACGACTACTATGTTAGCCTCCTCATCTAAGTGCGGACTACACCATTAGTCCTTCATTCCCTATTCTGCATCTTATACATTGCAGAATCATTTGTTTCAACGGATCGACCACGTTCTTAACGTGCCTTTGATTCATTTGCTAATGCAACGGATTTTTCTTCGGAGCCTCGATCTGTGTTAATGCATTACCTGCTAGTATATGCACTTTTGTCACCTTCATTGCATCATTGAATGCTTCAAGCACTTGATCAAACTCTCTGAAGGTGATAAAACAGTTGAACATCTTTGTCAATTTGATTAGTTCGGGGATTTAGATGAGACAACGATGGTGTTCCTTAAAAAATTTCACGGCATTATATTGTCTTATCTCCCTCTAATGCCAGAAATTGTATCTCATCAAAGTGACAATCTGCAACTTTCGCAGGAAAGACGTCGCCTAGCATGAATTCTAAATATCTAATAATAAATGGTGAATCATAACCTATAAATGCCTAAGCAGTATTGGAGACTCATCTTCGTGCGTTGAGATTGTGTGATGAGCATCTGCACGACACATCCGAATATGCATAAATGGGCGACACATGGCTCCTTACCCATGACTAATTGCTTTGAGAATATTGATGAAATGCCATTTGGACGAATCCTAATCAATGTTGCGGCATGCAAGAAAGTATGCTTACAGGTGGAGGTCCGAAGCTGTGTACGCATTAATAGTGGCATAGCGATCTCTACAATCGCTTGATCAAATTCTCCGCCATACCGTTTCGCGTATGGAATTTAAGTACTAGATGCTCGATATCTATACCATTGGCAATACAGTAATTATCAAATGCTAGGAAATAAACTTACTAGCTTTGTCTAGTCTCACAGACTACATGATGTGATTCGGGAAATAAACCCTCATTCATATGATCTGTACTAATAAACGTGCCAACGCCATATTCCAAGTCGAGTGTAGGCAAATATTAGACCATCTACATTATGCGTCGATCAAGACCATATATTATCGAGATAGGCTACTGAGTGGATGGATAAGTCCACATTTATCTCCATGGATGCGATGGAGAAAGGTTGGGTCTCAAACTCCACCTTATTATTGTTTGACTAGGTTATTAATTTTCCTTGCATAAAGGCGACTGTTTAATGAAGAATGGAATCTTCTGGTCTTGCAAGGATAGTCTCATTGCACTGTTGAATATTGCCCGGAGGAATGGTTTGAAAAAATTTCAACACCAGTTTCTGACCATTAACTGTAGATGTAATGAACATGACGTTCTTGTCGTTTTCTGCTACAGTTTACATTTGATATCCATTGCCATGAATATCTGTAAAACTCAGCAATCTTTTTCAGATTTACTCGAGTATGGGGCTTCTTTAATACAAAGTATTAATCCATTTAGGAGTAGTTAAACATGTATTCCCAATGCCTTCTACCATATTAGTCGCACTAGATATGGTTGTGACCTTACCATCACATTTGGTCAGATTCAAGAAGAATTGCCTTCCTCGAAGGTTAAAGTGCGTAGTACTACTATCTACAAAGCATGTGTCTACTGTCATAATATTATCAATATGGGCACTATATGTAGACAAATTCATGTGTAACTAGCAGATCAAACATCAATAATTATGCAGTTTAAAACACAACAAGTAACTAAACTCATAATCATTAGAAATAATAATTGTTTTAAATGGGCATCATTAAAATAAAACAAACTATTAAAATAATATCTAAACTGGCTACAAGGTTTAATACTAATGAAGAAAAACTAATTAAGTGGATTTTTGGTCGTCCGTAACATCAGTATACTTGTAGAAATCTAATGAAGCACACTCTGGATCATCGAGAAATACGTGATAAGCCTATCACTTATTTTTAGACTGATGGGACTCCTAGTTGAGTCTTGCATGGCAGGTCGACCAATGCCCTATCTTTTCGATACTAAAGCTTCTGACAACCATATTTTGCTGCTTCTTTCCCTTTTCCTCATTTTGCTTTGTGGGTTAGGAAACGTGTTATTCCTTTTGCCAAGTTTCTAGTTATTTGAAAAATTCTGATTTTTAATTTGTTGGCACCCACCAAAATAGCCTATGTGCTGTCCCCTACCACGATTTCTACCGCAGTCACGTTCTGCCGCTGTCACTGATTGCAAGCACTTCTGGCGCAGGATTACTACCTTGAAGGTCTAAGCTCATGATTCCTCATTAGAAATTCATCATTATATTTTGCTACAAGCAGAATAGTTATCAGTAAGCCTGAGATTGTAACCATTGGTTTCTATATTATATTTAAAACAATATTTAGGGTGTGGAACGTCCTTAGAGTCTTTCCGAGCATGTCGAACTCTGTAATCGTATCTCTATATAACGTCATAATGAAGACGATTCGATGGACTGTTGAACTGTATTCAGTCACTGATAGATAACTTTAGGTAGTATGACATTCTATGTACATATCTTACCTGTAGTTTGTCTCATCGAGTTAGTGGGGCACAAACAGTAAGGTACTCTATCTTCGGCTCTTCAATTCTAAGATGTCTAAGGAAGTATAGAGTCTTACTTTATTGGCAGATGACTCATTGTTGTCCTTAATAATAGTCGTCTCTATTGCACTGGATGTCAGATGTAACTCTGCGTCCATGCACCAGGTGAGATAGTAATCTCTGAAAAGGTTCTGTTGCGGGTAATCCATATTTCTAGTTCTCGAGATCTATCATGCAATGCACATATATTTCTATAATAGGGATTGAAAAAACTATCTAGTAGAAAAACTATCCATAGTATATATTGCATTCAGAAGCATGATTTAGTACAGGGTATCTTAGTCAAGAGTCATATATGTGAAAAAATAATAAAAATACATATATACACATTTTTATAACTATGTAATGCATATATATATTTGTATGGCGAGGATTGAAAAACTATCTACTAGGAAAAATAATCCAAGGTATATATTGTATTCATAAGCATCAACGATTATATGGTATCCTAGTCAAGTGCCATACATGTGAAAAAATAATAAAGACACATCATATACATATTTTTATAACCATGTAATGCAGATAATATATTTGTATAGTGAAGATTGAAAAACTATCTACTATGAAAAACAATACAACGTATATATATTGTATTTCTAAACATGATCGAGTACATGGTACCTTTAGTCATATGCCATATATGTAAAAAAAATAATAAAAATATATCATATGCATGTTATTATAACCATGTAAGAGTAAGGAAAGATGTTTTAGGTAATTCTACGTATCTAAACTCATCCCCCTGATTTTTAGCAAATTCAAAAGGGGTATTGTTGTTGATGATCACTTATTTTTTCTTACAATTATGGTGGAATCCTAGATTTTCATAAGGTCTTAATGAATATTTAGCCAATTTCTCAAATTGCTACAATGTTTCATACTGTAATGTATTATGAAAATTAGGGGATCAAGTAACAACTAATTTTTAGGAGATCCGATTATTTAATAACCAGGATGAAATATATACATTAAATATTCCTCGAACAAAGTGCACAAAAAAAACTTCCAAACTTCTTTTGAATTAAAAAAAATATGCCAAACATACGAGATATAAGGTGGTTGGTATCAAGGACAGACTTGACCTAGCTCAATGCGGTCAAAATCCTAAAAATCTCTTTTAGCCAATTTTCCAAATTGCTACAAAATTTATTTTTAGGTTTATGGATTTGTAAAATTGACAAATACGCTCAGAAATTGTCAAAAAAAATTGCAAACAAGTCCCTGATCTTCCCAAAAGTACAGATATGTTCCTAAATTTTCCCAAAAGTACAGATAAGTCCCTAAATTTTCCCAAAATTACAGATAGGTCCCTAAAATGTTTAGAAAAATTCTATATAAGTCCCTAACGTTTTCATAAAATTGCATATAGGTCCCTAAAGTTTTCCAAAATTACATATAGGTCCCTGACTTGGTCTAGTCTTCAAAAGAAACTGCACCTATAAACCCTAGTTCTAGGGGTTTTTTTATTTAAAATAAGGGACATCGGACCACGGCTACTTGGATGGAGAAACAACGGCAAGGGGAGACTTAGTTCCTAGAGACAGATCCGCCAGCCATTGACGGTATAGTCGCCGCCGGCGATCTAAATATATATATATATTTTGCAACTCCATTAAAATCAAGGAGAGCTCTTAAAAGTCTTCTATGATAAGCTTCAACCAAGTTTCTGTCAATAAAATCATATATTTTATATCGATTTACAGAAACTCCCCTAGTTGGTTTTTGTATTTCGTGAAACTAGGTTTGTCAATTGGGTTGGGCTGGCCCGAAGCCCGCTCATTCGGCCCGATGATTTTTAGGTCGAGCCTTATTTAAGAATAAGCCGGGCCGAGTTTGAACAAAAAATAAGGCCGAATTCAAGTTTGGAGCTTGGGCATTAAAGAGCTCGGGCCAATTTAGGCCCGGCCTGAATACTAATTAACATATAGTTATAATTTTTAAACTCAATATATATATCATTTATTATTATTCTTTTTGAAACCATCAAATCAAACACAATTCATTCTTTCTTTTTTTTTTTGAAACAGAACATATTATTTATTATCTTTTTTGGAACTAAACAACTCATTACTCACTTAAAATAACTATGATTGAATCTAGAATAAATGAGACACAACTATTTATACTTTCTTAAACAACTAAACCTCATACCTTAACCATTTGAAACCCTAAACTCCTACCCGACAACTCACGACCATAATCAAGCTTCTTTGATCTATTTTCTTCAAGGATTTCAAGGTAGAGTATATCTTATATATTATTAAAAATAGAAATCTTGTATGCAAATAAGCATTATTAGGTTTAATCGTAATTATGAATTTATGATTCTTGATGTTCTTTTTATTAGAACCGTTTGATTATCAATTATTTTTAGATTTTTGGACTTGTACGTCGTAGCATATATATTTTTTGAGAAAGCCCGAATTCGACCCGAAGCCCGAAATTTTATATGGGCCGAGTTTGGTCAAGGATATTTAATTTTACTTCGGGCCGAGCTTGGGCTTGAGAATGACAAATATATTTCGGACCGAGCTTGAACACCCCTAAGCTCGGCTCATTTAGCCCAATTGACAGGCCTACGTGAAACTTCATCAAAACCCATTATTAAGCCTTGAAACCTTTATAGTCTGTTTGGACAAGGGATTTTAGGGAGGAATTTTGTGGGGACCAGGGATTTTGAGAAAAAATATAACATGATTTTTCTACCAAATCCCTGGTCCCCACAAAATCCCTCCCCCAAATCCCTTGTCCAAACAGACTATTAACATATTTCTGCAGATTGCTAAGACCCACCATTGATACCATTAAAATAGTGTAGACTATTAAGCACTAAAGCAAGTACCAGCAAAGTAAACACCAAAAGAAAATTATAAAAGTGAAATTGAATAGACTTATATTATAAAAGTGAAATTGAATAGACTTATCTGATTTGCCTTTTGATGGTTCGTACGGATACTTGAATTGGAGTAAATTATGTATCCACCATGAAACGTCATACTGTTTCGGAACCAAAATATTTACCACGGATCTAATCTCTCTTTGCTTTGAACTTTACGAGCAAAGATGTGCGGATAACGTGTTGAGCCATAATTCAAAATCACATAAGCATGCACAAGAGAGACATAAAATAGAGAGAAGAGGGTTACTACATGTACATATAGGCTTTCTCTCCCTCAAATAATTTGCCCAACAAGGTTTTTATTCAATATAAATTATATTAGGAGTGGAACTCCTCTTATAACCCAGATTGGTTTATAAAGGTGGGACTCAAATCTCATACAAGTGCGCCGACGTGTTCTAACAACTTGGTTTATTTGCTATGGGTGCATATTTGGAGAGGTATAAAATTGAAACACTATAGTGGGATGCACTTTATAATGGCATTTGCATTAGGTTTAACACACGCAGACGCAGAGATACATGATGTTTTTTATTTTTTTTTATCTAGAATGAACAACAAAAGGTTTTTCTTTTATTTTTGTTCTTTTGTTTTTTTTTATTTGTTCAACCACTTTTTCTAACAACACATATCCAATGTAAAATTTGATAAAATTCAAATCTATAGACTATTGTTTTTTCCAATGGACCTCCAAAAACCTTTTTAAACAGAAAGAATTTTAGTATGTGTTTGCATTTTCAGGTTAACATTATCATTATCATTATCGTATAAACATTTAGGT
This sequence comes from Macleaya cordata, assembly GCA_002174775.1. NCBI lineage: Eukaryota > Viridiplantae > Streptophyta > Magnoliopsida > Ranunculales > Papaveraceae > Macleaya > Macleaya cordata. The sequence goes on from MVGT01004291.1 coordinate 503,530, forward strand.
GCGTGTGTGGAAAACCACTTACTAAGAGCATCCACAGTGGTATGTTAAAATACCTTTTTACCTTATTTGAGTTGAGTAGTGGATAGGGGAAAATAAGAATTTTAGCCTACGAGGCTCGGAGATAGGCTAAAATTGGCCTTCTCCAGACTCATCTGCAAATTATTTTACGGGGCGTGGATCTGGCACCACGTCCGAAATGGGGCGTAGAGGTATGATGGCGTTTGAAACGGGGCGTGGAGGTAAAGCCACGCCCCAATTTTTTTTAAATTTTTAAAATTGCATGGGGCGTGGAGCAATCTCCACGCCCNAATCAGCTATATGGGCCCACAGCGATGGGTAATCTAAAGTTGTGTCATCTGATCTTTCTCTATGTCCGTTAACTTTTTAATTCTGGTTCCAACTATTAACAGGATCTCTAATGTTAATGTGAATGTGGTAAAATAAGATTGCCATCTAAAATAAATAGACATTCTCCACAAAAATCTTCTCCAATGCTAATGTGAAGAAAGTATGTGATGCTTATGTAGCAGTAGTTATAATAGATATTGTGAAGAAGAATGTCTATTTGTAAACATTCATCTTCAAAATGTCTTACGGTCCACATCAGCAACTTTTTTTTCCTCCAATTCTTTTAGTTACTTTTTAAACAAAATAAGTTTAACCCATTCAAAAGTGAAGTGTCATATAAGTTAAAAAGTCATCTCAAGAAATTTGTATTGGAGATACATTTTTTTTAACAATGTCTATTGTGAAGATTTTGTTGCTATGTAGATTAGACATTGTCTTATAAGACATGCCACGTAGATAAAAAATTACATTATAAGACGTTTGCATTGGAGATGCTCTAAATGCCAAGATCAGAATAGATGATGTGAACCAAAACCGTCTTATTTATCCTAAGAAACCAAAGAGTACATCCAAATTAAAAACACTTCAACAAAAATGCACAAACACTTAATTGGGTACAGAAAGTAAATTGAGGAATGACTGGGTGAAAACATGATTTGCAGGATCGGATCAGAATCGATGGCCACTGATTTATATGGTTAATTAATCTCTTTATAAACTTACTTTGCCTTTTCACACGTATGTAGCGCGTGTGAGTTGGTAAATTATGTGGTGTATTATTTGGTTAATCCCTTCGTAAACTCTAAATTCTCCAACAAACTCACTTTGTCCTTAGGCGCATGTGAGTTGGTAAATTATGTGGCGCGTTATTTGATTAACTGCTTCACATACCTACTCCCTATACAAACCAGATTTTTTTTTCTTTTAACAGTGCATTTATTACTTTTTAAGATTGTCCTGTATGGGTCTCATGAGGTGGAGATCATCGTCACAAAAAATCAGCATTTGCATCAACTCCATGTAGCACCCACTGTTACGTGTAAATCGAGTTTAATTATCATAGACATAAAGTCGTAGGTGGTCCCACTTGAAGATGGCCCATAGGATGATGCGATCTAAATATTGAGGAGATCATCTTCACGAAAAATTAGCATTTAGATAAACTCCATGTAGCATCCACCACTACATGTAAACTGAGTGTAATTATTATAGAAATAAGGTTGCAGATGGGCCTACTTAGAGGCAATCCATGGGTTGTTGTGATTTGGACATTGAAAAGATTATCTTCACAAAAAATCAGCCATTGGATCATATTTGAATGAGCCTTAGAATTGGTGTAAGTAGAGTGTAAATTTAGAGTGAGTTTTTTTAAAAAATGACATAGATGGCATTTTGGCAAAAAGTGACGAAGTTGCTGGATGGCATTATGCCAGGGGCGGACCCAAGAATTCATATTGGGTTGGGCTAATATGAAGTCAAAATTTGGTCAGAATGACCTATGTAAAATTTTGGTTGTGATGAAGAGAATTATATGTCGGTTATGCGTCACCGATAGTACAAATTTTATAAAATGGTGTGTCAATTATATAAACCCGACAAACCACTTGTTGATTGTGTCATCGGTCCTACATATTCAACAAGCCAATTTTGTATTATCTGCTCTATGCAACTAAAAATTGTAGGGCTGATCAAGTAAAAAGCTGTGCTGGCCTCAATTATTTTTAAATAGCTAACAAATAAGTGTATAATTTTGAGAAAAGATTTGGTTTAGAGAAATCTATGTAAATTTTTATTTTTTTGACAAATTTACCCACTTCTTTAAAGCTATTGTCACTGGCCATTTGAGTGGATAGTCCCAATGTTGGACCAATGTGTGGGACATTATATATAAAGAGTAATACTATTTTAACAAAAAAAATATCTAAGAAGGCCAGTTTCCAAGTCTCGTGAGGTCGACATAGATATGATCCAAGGGGTAATCTTTAATGAGTATGTTCTTCTCACCATGTAGATCATCCTCATATAGAATTAACCGATTATAAAATTTCAAAATTTCATCAAAAGTCGATTAGAAATCAATGGTGAAAAAATTGATTCTATTCGAATAAATAACCGATGAATTTCAATTAATTTTTGATGGGGTTAAAGGTTTTAAAATAAGTTAATGTGTAATGAGGATGATCTACATGGTGAGGGAAACGTGATCACCAAAAATTAGCACTTAGATCATTTGAGTAGCCCTCTCTTTGTTAAGATATAGTGACTCGGTCAAAGTCAGTTGGGATCGGTTCAAAATTGAGATGCATTATCTTTTTTATTATTTATTCATTTAATTAGATTTAATGTAAAATGTAGGAGATTTTGGCCAAAAACTCCTACTTGGAAAACGTTTTAGGATTTAGCCCAACAAACGTTTTCTTTTAGTCTAAGGCCCAAGAGGGTTTCAGTCAGAGGGGAAAACGTTTTAGGATTTAGCCCAACAAACGTTTTCTTTTAGTCTAAGGCCCAAGAGGGTTTCAGTCAGAGGGTTTCAGTGTGTGTAATTTATAGGAAGAGGGTTTCAGTGAAACCCTCTCCGAGAGGGTTTCAGTCAGTTATCCTTGAGCCTTAGACTAAAAGAAAACGTTTGTTGGGCTAAATCCTAAAATGTTTTTCAAGTAGGGGTTTTTGGCCAAAATTCCCTTTAATGTATGATTTTTGTTTTTTATTTTTATTATTTTAAGCTTGAATTATGTTCCATCGAGAAAGATCTGCTGGATTAGCCAATCCAAGGACCCTCACAAAATAGCACTCAACGAAACCAATCCAGGTCACGAAAAGGTAGAATATATTGGAATATTCCTTCTAAGTCCGCAAAGACAAAAGAGTTGTTGGGATTAATTAGCTAATTCATAATTAATTTGTGTCGATGACTTAAAAATACTTCATTAGTTATAATAGACTTAAAAATACTTCATTAAACTTATTCTAATCAGGTTTAAAACTTTCAATGCAATTCCGTCAAAAAAAAAAAAACTTTCAATGCAATTAGATTTACTGTTAATATTTTAATTTCGCTTTTAAAACAAAACCTTATCTACTCTTACACTGAACGTGTGAAAGTGGCCAACTGGATGATCCATATCATCTTCTTCTTTTTTAATCCGAGTTATTATTTTTTTTTTTGGTTTGACTCAGCTCAATCAATTAATTAGTTTTATAATTAAGTAGGGAGCATGAGATCCTTATGATATCTTTTTAATTAACTACCATATTGTATGCATGTGGCAGTCTAATAATAGCACTCCCTTTACAACGTTTATATAATTTTTCTTTCAAAGTCATCTAAATATAGCCTTTAAGAAATAAAATAAAATAAAATAAGAATTTTTAAAAGAAAATTAAAAATTTAAAAAAAAATTATAATTGAAAGCACATATATTCTGCCCGCGTTAACCATTTTTTTTACCATGAGATACACTCTGCACAAATCCCGATAATAACATCAAACCATGCCTATGATTTGTATACAATGTATCCATGATCAGAAACCATGATTGAAGAATAAACAGTCAAAGTAGGTTAGTTACTTTTCAGCAGCGTAGATGGTAAAGTCGTTCAGAGTTGAATTTATCACCTAAATTTAAAACCCTCTTTTTATCTATATATGCTTATAATTCTTACACAAGAAATGTTGCAACGAAGAGGACACCAATGTTATGAAAATCGGACTCGTCATCATCGAACCGAAATTTTTCAAAACTGGTTAGACCTAGGTTGGACCTAGGTTCGATTCGGTTGGACAAGTTCTATTTATTAAATAATTTTATAAATAGAAAATTTTAAAAATAAAAAATAAAAAATCTTATAGGGTAAAAATAAAAAATATATGGATAAATAGTCATTATCATCAACATAATTGTCTTCAATTTCTAAAGTTGAGTAGGAATTTCTTCATTATCTAAAAGACTAAACTATTATCTTTGTTTTGGTATGTTTTTCACTTTTTTTTTAAAAAAAAAGCTTGCAAAGCCAGATTTATGAAAGAATACCGATTGACCTGGTTCGGTGGTTCGACCATCGGTTCCAATCAGATCGCCGGTTCTCAAATCCAAGCCAGTTTGACCTAGACCTAACCGAAAAACACAAAATTCTGGTCGGACCTAGGTCAGACCACCAGTCCGATCCAGTTTTGATAACATTGGGATAAACCCTTGTAAGTAGATGTTATTTTTATCTTAAGCATTCGAAAAATATTGATCACCTATTTTGCAACTGCCTATTTGTTTGGAGAATTTGGACGTGTTTCTTTCAAGATGCTGGAATATCAACTTTCATACAAAGTTCAATCAATGATTTACTTGATGGGTGACACTTTAAGTTCTATAATCGATCACAAGTGAAGCTAGTATAGAAGATGATTCCAACAACCATATTGTGGATTGTTTGGAGAAGAATATTCGAAGATAAGGAGCAATGCTTCAATCGTGTGCTTAACTCCATCAAAGTTCAGATCTTCTTCTCGTGGGCTAAAATACATGAGAAATTCAAAAGAGTTTCATTGGATTATTTAATGGGATATTGAAAAGCATTCATTTTTTGAACCTCTATGAACGATGTTGCTGCTGTTTGGTCTGGGTTGGGTTGTATATGTTTTTTAATAATTGATTTTTTTAGAATTTTTCATGATGTTCTGTATATATATTTGCCTGTGGTACTACTCTGTTAGGGGTTTTTAGTGTTTCTTATGCTTTCCCCTTTGCTTATTAATAAATCTCCATTAATCAAAAAAAAAAAAAAAAAAAGAACGGCATGCTCATGAGGTAGAACGACTCTTTTACCTTGATTATTTGATTCATGTGGTTTAATTTCAAATAATTAATTTAGAGGGAAACATGTTTTTGGGGGTACACCTTTGACTTAATAGCTACAAGTGTTATGCACATGTGTTGCACATGTTCCTTACGCTGGACTTGTTCTTTACATCGTATTTATTCCTTACGCTGGACTTGAACTATTGATTCTTTTTCTTTTTCTTCTTCCTTCCCCAACTCTTATTGGAATGATAAAGAGATAGTGATTTATTTACCTAAATGTGACAAAGAAAAATTAAGAAGAGAGTTCAACATTTAAAATGAAAAAGAATTAAACGAACTCATATAAGAATAATTTTTATGCAAAAAATATATATATATATATTACTAGCTTCTGCATTTATCTCATAATAAATACCAATTAACTAGATCTTGAGATAGATGCAACCTACTATTCTTAGTTCACTTCTTGTATTGAATCCAATATCCCATTCCTACAAATGACAAAAAAATAAAAAATGTTTAGCAATACTTCTAACAAAAAAAATTAACAGTACCAACAAAGAAAAGACTAAAATATTTGGGTGTTGAAGCAGAGAAAAATTTAATCTAATTTACTTTTTGTGTCAGATTGGTAATGTAGAATTACAAATCCTAGAAGCAAAATAGAAAATGATTAAGAATACAAAGAATAAAAAGCTAAAAAAAAAGAATTTATAAGTTTTGTAATCAATTGAAACAGGAAGATGAGAATGAGATGAAGGAGATCATAGTATAGAATAAGAAAAATTATTTTTGTTCTTGGTAATTTTCTAAAAAAGAGTTTATCCACATGGAAGAAAGAAGATTAGTTAACTAAAATATAGATTATTATGAGATTGTCGTTTTGAAATTTAATTAAGAAAGAATGGTGGAGAGATTTGTGGGGAATCTGGAGATGGTTGGGAGAAAATCATAAGATAATGGAGGAGAGGATGAGAAACAACCAAATACCCTTCATGATAGGGTTTATCAAGGATAAAAGATGACTATTATACCATTTCAAAATAAACTAAAACTTTGACAAAAAATAATTATTTCAGGGACATCAAAAGTAAAAGGCCACAAAAAACTCCATTCTCTTAACTAATAGTATAGATTTGCTTTAGTTAAGACGTGGGAGGGTTGGTGAATAATAGAAAAATGTTATTAGTGAAACTGTCTTAGTACGTTCTACTTAGTCTACCACTCAACAGCTTCTTTTAGTGCCACTTACACTAATAGAGGGGTAATTTTATAATTTTAACTTTATTGTATGTAGCATCAAATGAGGCTAGGAGTGAAGCTAGTGACCGTTGCCACCCCTCTCATCCGAGGTTAGTGTTGTTGTAAATTATTTTGGTCGGAGGAGTCTAAAAGATGTATTGATCCTATGATTTCAAAGCAACTGAATATGATATCTTTTAAACAATATTTCTCCCCTAATATATATATATANGGTTAGGTTAGCAATTAACTGGGTCAACCCTTACTGGTTGGTGGGTATTTTTCTGGTTGAACCATCTGGGTCAAGTTGACCCGATTCGCCTCGTTTGGTTCTATTTGACTTGGTCTAGCTAAGCTGCATCGGTATGAACTTTTGTGAAGAGCACTGGATCATACTTTTGTACTACACACGTTCACAGCACACGTGCGTGGCACAATAAAGTACTACACTCGTGCGCATGTGTGGACCGCACACGCACCAGCTCCCACTACACAACATCACACACATATGTCTAGCATATGTACCGCATACACGTATGATGCATAGATGCACCACACACATGCACACATGTGCGCTCCATATATCCCACAACCTTGTTGGACCATGGGCTAACTCACAGGTTAAACTATGTGTTATCCGATCTGGTCTAGTCGGGTTGATGTGCGAGTTGAGTGGGTTAGGTCGATCTGGCCTGCGAGCTGACCCACGGGTTGAACCGCGAGTCCACGGACCGAGTAAACGAGTTTGGATATTAGGTTATCGGGTCAGCAATTTTGGTCAGGTTACCGGGTTGTCGGATCGGGCCAACGGGTCTGTACATGGGCGACTAGGTAGGGTCATTGGTTGGAGTGAACCAACCAAACAGTCCCTAACTATGTCCACATCCAAACACCTCCTAACCCAAATCCTTATACCCTAACCTATCCCAAAATAACTTATCTTAACTCAATCCAAACATTCTTTAAGAACAAACTCTTTTTCTTAATTATGCCTAACCAAACAATACTTAAGAAAAAAAAAATTTTCTTAATTATGCCTAGCCAAACAACACTTAAGAAAAAACACTTTTTCCTTAACATGTCAAACCAAACAGTACTTAAGGAAAAAAAACACTTTTTCCTTAGTATGTCAAACCAAACAACACTTAATTGTTAATGGGTCGCCCCTTAACAGTTACTGGATTTCTCCTTAACAGTCAATAGGTTACCCCATAACAGTTCGTGGGTTACCCCATAACAGTCAGCAGGTTACCCCTTAATAGTTATGTGTTACCCCATAGCAATTAGCAGGTTACCTCATAACAGTTCGTGGGTTACCCCATAGCAATTAGCAGGTTACCCCATAATAGTTTCAAGTCACCTCATAACAGTTTTGAGTTGCCCCCTAACCGTTCTTGGGTTACCCCATAACAGTCAGCAGATTACCCCTTATTAGCTAATAGGTCAACCCTTAACCAAAACTATTACAATAGCATTAAAACTTTAACTATTAAAATTCTGATGTTATCAAGAAATAGCCTGGTTGTATCAAACCTAATAATAACCAAAATTTATAAC
>MVGT01004291.1:533286-582376 GCA_002174775.1 Macleaya cordata
GGTGAGATCATTAAAGTGCAACAAAATTGAATAGGACAATTGGAATAGTCGACTCTTAAAGGGTTGCATTACACTAAAAAAGCTTCAAAAAATAAAAAAAAAAATACTTAGATATGTGAAATTTCATATGACTTGACTTGAACAGGATTTGTTATATATATAGGATCATACCTCTGCATCCTTGAGTTACAAGGAACCTAAGTCTGGTCGATGAATCATGTGTGAAATTTCACCACATGTGAAACAAGTGTTAAATCTCGTCTAGTCCAAACTCCAAACTGAATTTCAAATATAAATCTTGAATTTCTTTTTTGAGCTTAATATAAACCTTGAATAGGATTAACTATATATATTGTACGACACATTTAGCGTAGGTGTACAAAACGGCCATTCTTATTGGCCAATTTTTAAACGGTACTCAGGCTGAGGATTGATTTTGTTTTATCTATTACTGCCCTTATTAAAATGTTGGCCAAAATGGGAAGAATGGAATTAGGTGCAACTCGAGACAAATACAGAAGATTAGGTTGGAAGGCATGGATCCATTATATACACACATATTGCTTACCTATTGAGTTAGGAGGACAAAGACATCAACGATTCCACAAAATATGAGAAGATTTTTTTTTTTTTTCAATATTTGTTTTGATCGTATAGAAATTATTCAAATTGCCGATGTTGTTTATGAAAAAAAATTTACTATTTTAATGAGGCTTCACTTGGAGTAGTGTCATTGCATCAATGAACTATGACACCACTAGCGACAAATAAGTTAGGATGTTTCTATCTAAATTTCTACATATTCCACCCACTTTTTTTTTTGATCGATACATATTCCACCCACTTTATCTCATATTTTACTTCTACTCATCTTATTTTTACACTTCGTTTGAACCTGCTTATGAGATTTGGATGGAGATGATTCAACAATTGAGTTTCTTTTTTTGTGAAAATGATTTACTCATCATCTAAATCAAAATCAGTCCTAGGATAATTTATGTATGCTTCACATGTAGATTTAAATAGGGTGTAAGAATAAGTACAATGTTAATAAAGAGAAAGTAGAGTTTTACCCTCTTTTTGGGTGTGTTTATACCAAACCCAACGTTAAAAATACACAAAACGTTATAGAAAAAATTTAGCGTACAAAACCTGTGCAGAGAGTTGTCAAAATTATATTTTTGCGGATTTGAAGATAGTCCATTGTTGCTAATACTCCCCCCATAATAGTCAATTGGTGATCTATCTCATCCGGAAAACCATGTGCCAAACGAAGAAAAAACTTGTGTCCTCAAAAATTGTCTCCAATGTCGTTTGTACCAAGCTATAGTATACGAAATGATAAGTATTTTGTATTCACTAGTTTCTTATCATAGATACCCTAACCAGTCCCTCATTATTTTGTAATCACTAGTTTTTTATCATAGATACCCTATTCTGTAAAAATGATACTCAACTGAATTCTTATGTACTCACTACAACAACAAAAAATGTCCTTGCACAACGAAAATACACCAACGGTTTATGGGACCCAAAACGAACGTCGCTGTAAATGTTACGATAACGATGTTCTGTTACTAAAGTTCACAAAATGTTACAGTTAAGTCCATGCCCATCAACTTAAATAGGTTATAATAATGGTTTGTGAAATAAACAGATGCTTTTGTTTGCCTTAAAGTGACTGCTCTACACAAATCAGTTGCCTTCTAATGGTAACGGTTTAATACTTAACCGTTGCTTTTCTATAACTTGTAGTGACTGATTAATTAGGGAAAAACTAATGGTTTGTTTGGATGGAAAATTTTAAGTAGAGATTTTATGGGGACTAAAAATTTGGTAGAAAACTATTTAATGGTTTGTTTGGATGGAGAATTTTAAGTAGGGATTTTGTGGGGACCAGGAATGTTGTGGAAAACTAGTTAGATTTATAACATGATTTCTAACCTTAGTAACCAGAGCGTGGGTCGGAGCGGAAACGAAAATGGAAGCGGGAGCGTCGGAGCGGCCGATTAAAAAATGTTCTTAGTTCTAAAATACCTTCGGAGCAGGAGCGTCAGAGCGTAGTTCGGAGCGGGAGCGCGAGGTTCCGGAGCGGGAGCATCACCCATATACCAAGATTTCGGTTATTAAGTTCTAACTACTTTTCCACCAAATTCCTAGTCCCACAAAATTCTTACTTAAAATCCCCTTCCAAACAACCCATAAGCTTATAAAATGGATAGAAACTAAAACAGAAAGCAAAAAAAAATGAATTAGAGCAAAAACTAAGCATATCAAACACTACACGAATTGAGCTTCTGACCAATCGAAAAAAACAAACTAAGCTTCTAGATCCTCATTCATTCTACAAAATCCCAAGAGAGAGAACCAACCTAGTAATAACAATTTTGCAACAAGTTTTAAGAAAACTGTTACCAAATTTAAAAGCGTTACCAAACATATACAATAAAATTTTTTACCATGCATGAATGAACTTACAACAAAGGCTAATAGTATCTTTCTAATTTCGGGTACACAAGAACCCTATTGCGATTGTACGACTAGGATATGTTTGGCCATTAATTAACCCTAGCTATGTCTTTTTTAAAGTGTTAAATAGCTAGCCTTTTTTTTTTTATCAAAATCGATCTAATATAGAAAAGCAACGTAAGATGGGTTGGTCGGACAAGCAACGCCATCAAAATAACTACGTTTCTTATTTGTAAAAGGCGCACTACGAATTACCATGAAAATATACCACTAATTAATCCCCACCAAGAACTCATAAAAATTGACGCGCTTTTAAATATTTACAGCCTGCAACGCAACATACCAAGCAGTGCCTTAATTAGAATTTGTCCCTTGACCAAAAATCTAATACCCATTTAGGCTAAAAAAAAATTCAATTAACACTATGGCAAGGGTTATGGACACCTCAAACAAACAAAAAAAGTATTTTTTGAGGTTAGGGCAAGTACCATGGGAACCTCAAACAATCAAACATCTCCCTCTGGTCCTAGATTTGGGGTGGGAGCAAGGAGTTTGAGGGAGGAGGCACGGAACAGATTGTATCGTACGGCACACTCTCTGTCGTTCCAAAAATTAAAGAGACATGAATATGCAATCTTGACCGTCCAAATCATTTTGGCTGGTCCCACCTAGTATCCTAGTCATTATGTTCACTCAATCTCTCTTATAGTATCGTGCATATTAGGGTTTGATAGAATTGTGCCGGGCGGCACTCTTTGTGCCATACGGCACAATCTGTGCCATATGGCACTAACTGTGCTGTCCAATCTTAATTTCTCATGGCACTTTTCCTCCCTCAAACCCTTAAATTCCTACCCCAAATAATCTAAATAAGGGTTTTTCATAACACTTGCCCTAAGATTGGATCATCACAAAAAAATTTGGGAGATGAAATCCGTCTTGGAAAGAATCTAACAATTCGAGTTGTTAGAGTAAATGGTTGTTGATAAAGATGGGTTCTACAATAAAATTTTCTCTTTATTTTTTTTTTAAGAAACAGAAAGAACGAAAAAAAAAGAAAAGAATGAAGAAAGATGATTATAACACCTCCTTCTAACAGTTTGAACTTTTTTAGTTTTAGAATAAATGGGCTTGTTGTTAACATATGATCAGGAGAGTGGAAGAACCAAAGAGATATCATGGGTTTAATCTCCAACACTACAAGAAAAAAAAAACATGTTGTTAGTTAGGATTATCTCAATGCGCTTTCGTTGAGGTAGAGTGTTAGATGAATATGGAAATACATTGTGACTATTCTTTTTCGAATTCCTAAACCAATTAATTGGTTGTCAACTACAGTTATTAAGATCATTAATGAAAGAAAAAAACTTGCCCTTTATTTCTTTTTTGTTTTGAGATTAATCCTGCGACTTTCCTTATTTAGAGCATCTCCAATGCAAATGTGCTCTGCTTCCTATGTGGCATAGTTCTCAAGAGATCCTCTTGAGATTTACTTCCTATGTAGAGAAATAAGTTTCACAATTTATGCTGAAAAAAAAATGCATCTCCAATGCAAATATGGTGTGGTTGTTAGTTTTGCCTATGTGGCATTTAATTAATTAAATAATTTATTTTTTTAGTTGTAAAAAAGAAAAGAGAAATAAAATCTTTAACAAGATTTGCTAAAAAAGAGGAGAGATAATAATATATTTTACTGAATTTGCTGATTAGGATGGGAAAACATCCTCTTGGTGAACCTCTAGAACAAGAGGATGGACTAGAGGATGTCTTCCCAACTACCTGCCACATCATCTTCACATTAGATGAGCACATTTGCATTGAAGACGGTTTTAAGAAAAAATTGGATGTACTTCTTACGTGGCACACCACTTTTAAGCAGACCATGTTTGCATTGGAGAGGCTCTTAGAGTGGGTACACAACATACTTATAATCAGGCATGTGAAAATCTCACAAGCAACGATCGACAGGAAATCTGTGGTTGATGAAGCTTCAGGTGGAGGTTTTGGTAGGTTGCTTCTCTCTGATTCCTTTCAATGGTGTCGGATCTGCCTTCTTCTTCTCGCCCTCCTTCTGAATCTTTGGATCCCTCCAAATCTCAAGGTGTTTTTAAATCTTATGCCGATAAGGTACGCCCTCCTCGCATACTATCTTCAGTAGATATATCTTCCCTTCCAGCTCCATCACGAAGGNTTTTTTTTCCCCTTGAAAGCTTGAACCAGTGAAGCGAAATCGGGCTTGAGTTGCTTATTAAGGCTTCAATCTAAGCCTAGGTAAGGTTTTGAGCTCACAACTACTAACCTAACAAGGTCTAGACCCTAGACTAGAATTTGTCCTTAGCTTGCTCTGGATTGCGTTTGGTTTGTGATATGAATACAGTTTTTCGTTTTCCAAAACAGGAGATACAAACAATCCACAAAATGCATTTGGTGAAATCGTTTTTCAAAATGAGTTTTCAAATACAATCTTTTAGAAATAAAACTATATTTTTGCAATGAGAAATGCTAGAAGTACTCTCAGGTTGACTCCCAGGATGACTCTTAGGATGAGATGGCAAGATCTGCTTGTGTAAAATTACTTTTTATTTTTTTAAGTTTGAAGCAGATCTTGCCACCTCATCCATGAGTCATCCTGGGAGTCAACCTAAGAGTACTTCTAGCATTATTCTTTTGCAATTCTTAAAATTGAAAAATAGTTTTCAGATTTAATTTTTAGCTTGTGTGATTAGAAATACAGTTTAGATTTGCGGATTGTACCTTACTTTATGAAAATTGTTTAATTTATCTTAATCTTTTTGAAAGTGAATAACTCTATTACAAAAGGCCCGAGCCAAAAGATCACAAGACGAAGGAAAGGAAAGAACACCAACAACGCAAAGAAAGGGAAAATCTCACTCCAAATTAAAAGTCTCTCGTAGGAGAAAGCAAAGTCCTCCAAACGGTGTCATGTGAATTTTGGTCTAATCATCACCCAACGGAACATCTTGAACTTAACCTTCATTTTAATCCCTTCTAAATACTAACTTTTATCAAAGTGCAGTTGACGTTTGATTGGTATTTTCGTCCCCTGATACTCTAAGTGCCTAATGGCCCTAATATGCACATGGGTCTTTGGCCTAACGATTGTGCACTTCTCCTATGACTTGGGAGGTCTTAGGATCAAAACTCTTGCCAGTATTTTTTTATTAGTTTATCACATGTAATAGTTCCATAACCCTACGGTAGCGATTATGATAGCCTTACGGTAGTGGTTATGATGGTAATGTCTTTACACTTCTTACACGTCTTTCATGATGTATTTGTGCCTTCTTATATGGGTCATTTTATAGGCGCCCTCCAAAAACTTATTGGCAGGCCAGCATCTCCTACCTAAATTTACATTTGTTATATTATGGGGCCTGCCAACAATATTTCGGAGGATGCCTTTAAAGTTTTCTTTCTCATATATGTATCCTGAGCATTTAGTATCCTTCAAAACAAAAAACGGCCCGGTCCAAGTTGATTTGAAGGGCAAGCAATTTATCCTGACTTTTGGGCATTGTTTTTAAAAACTTGGGGAAATTACAGAAAAAGCACCACACATTTTGTTGTTGGTGGGCTCGTTTTCCTTTCATTATGATGAACAACACGAGCCCACAAACATGGGTTTGGGCTTGGGAGTGCCAATAAAACTTCGCATAGCAGGCACCAAAAACTTGGTGGTGCGCTCTAGACTTGAGCAATGTCAAATCAATTCGAACAGGCCACCAAACGTTAGGAGCGACACCAAACATTAAGGGTGCGCTTTTAAAAATTTCCAAAACTATTTGTGCTGGACTAGACTGCTCAACAAACTTGAGCCCTCACAAAGTCCAAACACCGGCCTCATCATCCCTTTTAGTTCAGTCCAAGCTTCTTGGGTAAGCAACAAGTATCTGGGTTGGCCCACTAATAGTTCAAAACGTAAACCATGCTGAGTCACAATACTAGATAAACTTTTCTTTTCTTTTCTTTCTTTTTGTTCTTTTGATCAGTGTGATAATCCAGGGCTTTTTAATAAAATTTTTGCAACGAAATTTTGCTTGATAAACTATGCATGCATATAGTTTTTGTTTTTGATAACCCTTTTGGTGTAAAAGATTAAGGTTGTGCTTGGTACCTATGTCCAAAATTTATATACACGTGTACTTTGATTAAGATTGTATAGATGTAATCATTAAACTTATTTGTAGTCGGTTTGATTTGAATTTGATAAAAGAGGATGTAAAATTGTGAATATTCACTCTTTTTTAGCAAATTTATATAGCAGTATTGCAAATTACTTCATATGATTGCACTTACATTGTCACACTAAAGCACATTTAAGTATAACTTTTTATCGTTAATATTTACGAAATATCAAAGTTGAGATAGAAGAAAGTTAGGTCAACAAACTTATAATTTCATACTAATTTTTTTTTTTTGGGTTAGAAATTTTAGAACTAAAAAATGACTTATGACATGGCGAGGAGATCATCCTCATCACCCTCAAATCATCTCGGTCTAGCCCACAAAAATCTTGTAACAACATGAATAAACTTGTATGTATATCTGGGTTCGGATATTATGAAGAATTAAGATCACATATTTCCAAGAGTACTACTATATTATTATGTGTTTAAGGAATGAAAAAAAGTTCCCCACTTGGGCAAAAAAAGATTAAAATACAGAGTACAACTCATAAATTTAACAATTGGGCATTTCTGAAGAATCATAAATTTAAAAATTTGATCCACTCCTGAAAGATTCAATACTAGCCCTAGCCCTAGCCCTAACCCTAGCCCTAGCCCTAGCCCCTAGGCCTCTAGCTATATAATTAACTAATTAGCCGCTTTTTATTATTCAATTAAGAGAAATTAAGTAGATTGGGAGCAGCAACCAAACATTCCCTAACGTGTTTAAGTAGTACTGCTTTGCTGCGCATGGACTGATGTTTTTGAGTGTACATCATTAGTTTTCAGTATCTTGCTTGCATGCCCAACCTCCCCCCCATGCCCCCAAAGTAAAGACCAAAACTTCATTCACATCACCACCACCAGCAGTTGGCCACCAGTCCCACACCACATCCCTCACACAATGTAGAGAGAGAAAGAAGAGAGAGAAAGGAAGAAGAAGAGTAGGTGTTTGATTGATCACCAGTTTTCATTAAAATTGAAATTTAATGTAACCAACAATTCAACTGCGGTCCCTTTCACTTCTCTTATCCAAAAAAGAAAGAAAGAAAAGCAGGTAGCAGAGTTTGAGAATATAAGGTTTAGAATCAGAGAGAGTTTCTTATAAAGTTCATTAATTATTAACACCACTTTACACCAAGTTAAAGAAGAGAAAATTTAAGGCGTTGCTCACTAATACTTGTTTCACGTGTTGCCCACGTCTAATTTTATTATGTCACAAGAAGATCAATTCATTCATGGGATTTTTTTAGGACAGTCCCTCGTACAATTAGCAATTAGGGATCAGTCCCCGTTTTTTCAAAAAGCTGATATAGGTCCCTTTTTGGATGGAAACCGTTAGCTCTCTTTTTTATGGTGCACGTGGACAAAATACGTGCACCAGTTTGACGAAAATGCCCTCACGTGTACATTACGCGAGGGACTTCGGTTTGTTTGGTTTAAAAATCTCAAATTGCCCTTCCATCATCCAACGACAAGGGGAATGGGTTGAGATCTACGGTCTGTGTTATTTGGAGAGGACATTCACGTCCAATCGAAGTCAAAATTTACTGCGTTTAGGGTGGCTTGTTCAAAAGCGGGAAAGATGAGGTTTCCTGTAACATCTAGAGTGTGTATGAGAGAGAGAGTTGAAATAACGCAGTAAATTCTGACTTCGATTGGACGTGAACGTCCTCTCCAAATAACATAGACCGTAGATCTCAACCCATCCCCCTTGTCGTTGGATGATGGAAGGGCAATTTGAGATTTTTAAACTAAACAAACCGAAGTCTCTCGCGTGGTGTGAACGTGAGGGCATTTTCTTAAAACTGGTGCACATATTTTGTCTGCGTGCACCATAAAACAGGGAGCTAACGGTTTCCATCCAAAAAGGGACCTATATCAGCTTTTTGAGAAAACGGGGACTGATCCCTAATTGCTAATGGTACGAGGGACTGTCCTAAAAAATCCCTTCATTCATTCATTCATTCATATTTGTATTGATTGGGCCCCATCCCTTCATCTTATACCCGTTTTTTTGTTTTTGTTTTTTCGAAAAAATCGGTGTTGTAAGGAGACCATAAGTTAACTCAATAGGAAACGAATTGAGGTTTAAGACCCTAAACTGTCAATAACAGTACACAGTACTAACTTAACACTTTATACATTAAGGTGTGGTGTGAAATTTTATCTCAAACGACGATGGGTCCATAGAATAAAAAAAAGATGCAATAAATTTCTAACTCCACCACTAAATTCAAATGTTGTTAGTTGTTACTTAGAAAAAACTATGACAGAGATATTATTAGTGACCAACACCATAGATTCCTCACAGTTAAAAAAACAAAAAAGAGATAAAAACAGAAATGAGCAAAGTGGATTGCTTTACATTTACGCTCTGGTCTTCTCTTATCCAGTCTGCTCTAGAAGACACGAAAAAAAACTTACACAATTCATCCAGTGTAGTACTTATTTGCTGTATCATGGTCTTATCAAACATTTGATGCTCCCGCTCCCATTTGATTTGGATTAGTCTATGAATTAATGTCATTATATGTTGCTTAATTGGTAGAGCACACCACATCATGAACTGATTGCTGATCTCTAGACTCTAGGTGTTTGATTTCCAAACTCTATAAGTCCCACGTGGCGACAGCAACAGATGATTTTTAGTGAAGATATTCTCTTCTGGATATAAATTAATAAAGATGATTTTCTTCACCATTAAATTCTAATCACCAAATGATAAGGTTACAAACTTTAAAATGAAGCTATTTTCGATGAAAATGACATACATAATGAGATGAACATGCTCACAAAAAATTATATCTTAAATCTTTCCGATATAGAACATACATAGACCTTTAAAATTGATAGATGGAAGTTTTTGTACGAGGAATGGTGTAAAAATAGCACGTCTCATTTTAGAAAGATGATGTTGAGAACGTTATAATGCAACAACAAAACCTAAATCATCAAACCGCTACTTCCACTTAAGATTCTGATCATGCGGTCTAAAAACACACGATTTTCACCCCACGCGACCAATCATGCGGTCTAGAAGACTCACGATTTTCACCCTCACGCCACCTTGACCTTGTGGGGTTGCCCGGTTTTTTACTAATTTACCCTTCTATTTCCGACAGTTTGCATCTATTCGATCCACTTTTACATTCACGGAAAAAGGCAAAGAGAAAGAAAAGTAGAAAGAAAAAGTAGAAGTTTGGAGTTTGGGCTTCTCAGAATAACTATCGACACAAACCAACAAAAACATGATAACATACACCCACTACTAGAGTTAGAAAGTTAGTCCCATAGATCCAACGGTCTAAACTAAACCCAAAATCCAATTTGAGTTAGGCCCACTCGATTTCCGGGACCACAAATCCGTCACGATTTTACCCAAGTCTTGATTGAGAGTCTGATGAGAGTTTAATATGTCAGGTTGCATCTCTAAGAGTCATACGTGGCGTTATAGAGGAGAATCTTTAGCTGAAACCGGGGCTACCGAAACTAAAGAGTGCTCCCGTATTTACCGTAAACCATATAATTTATATAACAGCCTGAAAAAGTGAAAAGTCGTTTCTATTATATGTTAATCGGC
This sequence comes from Macleaya cordata, assembly GCA_002174775.1. Taxonomy (NCBI): domain Eukaryota; kingdom Viridiplantae; phylum Streptophyta; class Magnoliopsida; order Ranunculales; family Papaveraceae; genus Macleaya; species Macleaya cordata. Next base: position 543,526 of record MVGT01004291.1, read on the forward strand.
TCATATATTTCAGTGAAATGACTTTTTTTTCTTTTTAACTGAAAGTCAAAGAGTCTCCAAGTAGTGGAGCAGTTTTTGAAGGAGAACCGTCTGTCTCTTCAAACCCACCACCACCCACTACTACCACTTATCACTCCTCAATGTCCTCCCATCAATTAAAACCAAACTAAATTTAAACCCCAAAAGAGTTAGAGAGAGAAAGATAGAAAGCTGTTTAGAGAGAGAAAGAAATGTTTTGATGATCAAGTTCTTTCTCTTTTGTTCTTCATCTTCTTCTCCATCCAATTTCAAGGTGACCCAAACTGTAGAAATCAAAAAATTTGAATTATTTTCACCCAAAACTATTGAGATAAAGTTCTAAATTCTATTTCTTCTCTTTTGATCCAATATATTTATATTCTTTATTTTTTAAGATTTTGTCGTGGGTTACTAAATTAGAGCTCTACTTTTAGGAAAGAAAATTCTTTCTTCAGCATACAAAACCAGCTAACCCATTTCTCTAATTCTTCCTGCTATGTTGTATTAGAGTTTCTGATTAGTTTTGTTTTGGTTATAATTCAGACTGAAATTGAAGAACATGAACTTATTTGGCATTCTGTTTGGATGGAGAAAAGCTTCTAAATGGTAAACAACAAAGATTAACTTTTTTCATGTATTTTTGGTTGTTTTTAACTTTACTGTATTCAATTCTTCTAAACAATTATGGGTTTCATTGAATCATTGATCATCTTTGGTTGGTTGATTTGATTTGCAGCAAGAAACTGATAAAACGTGTTCAGTGTCGATTAAAGCTATTGAGGAACAAGAGATATTCAATTATTAGGCACTTACGTGAGGACATTATTCAGCTTCTAAAGAACGGACAAGAACAAAGCGCTTATGGTCGGGTATGATCATCTTTTTCAAATTGCTGAATTCTGTGTTGTTTGTTGATTTGTGGTGCTTTTTAAAATTTCCCCTGTTAGATCTCTGTTTTTTGTAGTTTGGGTTTTTGCAAGTTTAGATTTTGGAAGTAAGGATGATCAATCCAATTATAAAGTCTCTGAAATATTCAAAATTGTTTAAATCAATCATTTATACCCAATTTACAGTTTTTTAATTGAAAGCTTTGCTGGAGAAGATAGAATTTTGATTCTTTTCTTCTTTTTTCTTTTGGAATGGTAAAGTAGTAATTAATGAAAACAGAGCAAACAGCAGATTTTTTTTTTTTTTTTTTTTTTTGAAAAAATGAAAGAATATATGAGCTTTACATCTTTGCTTGTGTTTGCAGGTTGAGCAGCTCTGCAAGGATCAAAGTATAATGGCTGCTTATGATCTACTGGACCATTTCTGTGAATTCATTATCATTAACCTACCCTACATTCGCCAAAACAAGTAAGACTGCAAAAAACATCATCATCCTACTGAGGTTAATTTGATATCTAATTCGTAGAAATTCGATTTTGAATCAATCTTTGACTCTATGATACTAGAAAGCAGATGAATTTTTACAAATTTAGTACCAGATGTCCATCACCATATTTGAATTTTAATAAAATTTCTACCCTAATCCAACATCCTACACATTATCCTTTCAAACCCATAAAACTAAAATGCCATGGCTTCCTTTTTCTTTTTGTTACATAGTTCAGATTCCCTCTCTTCTTTTTCTTTTCTTTTCTTTTCTTTTCTTTTCTTTTTTTATTTTTTATCAGCACTATCCATCTTGCTTCTTTTGATTTATTAGTCTTTCTCTTCTTTGTGAGTTTCATCAACTATGGTGTATTTTAATTTGCTGATGTAGGGACTGCCCAAATGACATCAATGAAGCAGCTTCAAGTTTGTTATATGCTTCTGCAAGATTTGGTGATCTGCCTGAGCTGCATAAGCTACGGAAGCTGTTTGGAGAACGGTATGGGCACAGATTTGCAATGGCTGCCGTTGAATTACTCCCTGGAAATCTAGTGAACCGTCAGGTTTGCTAATGCTTCAAATGCCTTTCTGGGTTAATGCTTCATTTTTCGATTGTTCTTGTTTCTTTGAGTTCTTAACAGAAATCTCATACCTTCCACAAAAACAGATAATTGAGAAGCTCTCCGTCAAGTCGGTACCAGATGATGTGAAGTTCAAATTGATGAAAGAGATAACTAGAGAAAACAGCCTGGAACTGGATCCTCCAAAAACTGATAGCAGGTTTGAGCTGCAACAAAATCAGGTGGGTTTTTGGTTTTTACTATAAAGATCAACTCTCCTTTTCTCTATCTCTGTAAAACATCATTAAATTGGTTTTTCCAGATGTAAAACTTAGCTCAAATTCTGTGCTATTGCAACCATAGGTCTTTCATCGTTGTCTCGAAATTTGTGATTTTGAATGGGATAAGAAAGTCTCCGACACAGACATAAAATCAATCAATAGGAGCACTGGGTTGCAAGATTCAAACCACATAGATATGCAAGGGAACACTAGATCCGAGGTTTCATTATCAGATTCGACAATACTGGTTATTGCAAGCAAAGTAGAGGAGCATGGGCAATTGGACCCTTTGGATGAACCAGGACTTGTTCAGGATAGAATTTCTTGTCAGAGTATTTCAGGATTATGCAGCACTAGTAGATCCTCTCTGCAAAACAAGATGGAAACAGTAAAGGTAGCTACATCAGAAAGTTCGTTTCAGCTTTCAGAGAGAAATATCGTTTATCTCGATGATGTAGAGGAGGTTCAGCCCAGTATACAAGAAGATGGCAATTATAAGGATCAAAGGCTCTTCATGTTTAAATCAACCTACCCACCTCGGGAAAAAAACATTGGAGATAATAGAACTAGTTTGTCGGATTTATATCATGACCTTTACAATGATGATCACGCAGAGCCTTGTGGATCATCTGGTGGAAAAACAAATTCTAGGAGCACTAACAAGAGGAGGAAGTCGTCTAGGAAAAGATTGAAAAGGCGATATTTGTATTTGGAGAATCAAATGTGTCAGTCTCCGGCCTCAGTGAGTTCAAGCATCAAAGACGCCGAATGTGCATTGTACTATAATGATTCATGGCATCATCGCAGAAAGAACAAAAATATGTCAGCTGGGGAAAGTAGGAGCTCTTCATATACCAGCCATCAAAAGGAGCTTTCTTCTCCCCAGCAACGGTGTAAATCACAGAGATCACCACGGGACCTTTGTTGTGAGAAAATGGGAGATAACCATCTCTCTCATAAAAGCAAATATCAAAGGAGAGCCAAGGGTCGCTGCGGCTTTAATTGTGATATGAATGCTGAATGTTCCTTGGAGCATCCATGTTATTTCTGTACCAGTGATGATAAAGATGATTGGGAAAGTCTAACTCCAAGGCAAATGAGTGGGAAAACCAAATCATTGGAGTCCCCATACCGGAAGCTTCAACAAGGAAAGTCTGCGAAAAGAGGATCATTTAGCACCACTGAAATCACCAATTCTAGAGCCAACTCTGCAAGAAACAAGGTCACAAGCAACAATATGAAACACCAGGATACGGATTCTGTTTCTCGCTCTCACAAATCAAGAAGAGACTACCAAGGTACGTGTGTTACGCATGAAGTTGAGGTTTCCCAAAATCAAAGGCAAAATGAGCGAAGAATAGAAGTGGAAGAAGAACAAGTATCAGATTGTCAGGAAAGCTACGCCTCTTCTCGTGGATCATGCACCAGGGAAATGAGTCCATGGACCCAGAAAACACCACGACCACCTTATTTGAGGGCCGCAACAATGCCACCTGAAAGACCGAAGGAAAAAGCCACTGACCAATTTTTTCGGTCTGCTTCATTTCAGTGTCAGCAGCGAGATGTTTCAAATTCAAACAGCAGCTCCTCTTCTTCTTGCCGTCACATCCACCCAAAGCTCCCAGATTATGATGACTTGGAAGCCAAATTCGCAGCACTCAAGAAAGAGCATTCAGAAAAGTAGCAGCAGCCTAGTTAGCAATCAGTAATGAATAGCATGATCAGATGCACACCTTGTACATTCAGTCCATAATCAGTTGCTCTGGTAATTTATAGTGATTGTTGATAGTGAGTAGTAGGCCAAGTTTTTATTCGTTTTAATCTTTACTTCTTAGTTTTGTATTAGTTCTCCCATTGGATTTTATTTATTATATGATTGAAATTTTCCTCCTACTGCTGTTTAATGGTGTTCTTAAATGTATATAACAGATTGGGAAAGAACACAAAAGTTAAAATTCAAACACAACCCAACTAAGCCAAACTACAACAACGGTAATGTAAGTAAAACTATGAAGCAAAATATCAAACATAAAGAGAGCAAATAAAGGAACACCAGGATTTAAGTGAATAAAAGTTCAATGTGAGGGAAAAAAAACATGGGGATGAAAAATATCCACTACATCAAACGGAAAAGAAGTACAAAAACCCTTCTCAAATCTTTGCCCAAAATTTGAGGATAAAAAATAAAATAAATAAAAATAAAAATAAAAAATCACGTGGGTTACCTAAAAAATGGATCAACAAACATCCAAATTAAGTACATTCATAAATTTTGATCCGAATAGAGCTAGCTTTACCCTAGTCAAAACTTCAAAATTAATAACAAAGCAGTGTTCTTATATTTCCTCATTGAAAAACAGATTGCAAATTTGCAAGTAGTTCAGTAAAGTCTCCAATTCATTGAAGTATTATACATAAAAGTAGAGAGATGATGCAGGACAGATTTCGTGGGTCCGTCTTAAATTTCAGCTTTAGTTAGGAGTTTAGTAATTTCTATATTTTAGCTAGTAATTTTATTATTTTAGGTATTTTTCTTTTATTATTTAGCAGTTTCCTTGTTAGATTAGAAGTTTCTTTTTAATTACAATTCTAATAAGTTTAGGGAACCTTATTATTATATAAGGAGATGTAGTAGACAATTTATAGGAAAGAATTCAAGATAATTTTTTTGATTAATGATAATTGAGTTTTCTCATTAGTTGAGAGTTATTTTGGTGTTCTTCAATTCTAGGCGATGAACTAGAATTTTATCATTTTTTCCGCTGCGTCAATTGGTATCAGAGCGAGGATTCGCCTGGCTCGATAGTAATTACAAAGCAAGAAACAAAACCCTACTGACAGTGATCGTGGGGAAGATTAACCTTAGCATTCATCGATGGATTTGCCAAAGATGAACTAGGGAAGATCGAATCTATCCAAAAAAAAAAAAAATTGGAGTTTGCGAAGTCGAGTGAAGTTGATACTACGGAAGTTGCTGGTTTCCAATTTGAAGTTCCAAAGGCTATTGATTGAAGAAGAAGAGGGGTTTTACTGTTGCTGATAGTAGATTACACAAACTAAGGGGAGTGGACTCTGTTGACAACAACCATCGCTACTGCCATCATCCACGTCACGGGACCACCATCGTCTCCGCCCCCTTGCTGTATAGGATGAGAGGTTTGTAATTTTTTACTTTTTTAGAAACCCTACATATTGTTGTGTTCTTGTTCGTAAGGTTGAAGATAACCCTCTGTTTTAAAGGTGAAGGTAACCCCTTGAATAACTAAAGTGAATGGGCTAGTAATTCCTTTGTAACTCAAGCCCAATATCTCACTAACTTAAAGCCATTCTTTGTTCAGGCCATTTAATCGTTTTATTCAAACAATTTCACCCTAATAAATCCAACGTCCTTCACTTAAGCCCAACCCAAAAAAAAAAAAAAACTACTAGTTCAATTAGATCCAGTTCAACCTAAACCAGTTTTGTCCAAAACCGGTCCAAATCTTTCAGAAAACTACACCTACTTCCTTGACAAAATCAGTACAATGATCATTAAAATTGATGATTTTGATAATTATCGCAAAACATATGATGATGTGAATGGTGAGGATGTACAAGTATTTGCTAACTTCATCTCCAAACCACGTTTACATTGGGATGAAAAACGTGATAGGCGATTATATATTAGAGAACGACGTCAAGGAGTACAAGTTCACAAGCAGTCCAAAGTTCCACTCTTTAATTGCCAATATCATATTGATTTTTGGCTTGAAAAGATTGAAAATCTTTTATGGAAGAACAATATTTGTGACGAAAATAAGGTGTTTATAGTTGAACAACATCTTTCAAAGGCAACTTATGAAGGACTCAATGCTATGCAGTGGAATCGGCTTGATAGAGGAGATGCAATAATTAGTGATTTACCTACATTTAAGAAGATACTGAGGATTGTATTCCTTCCACAAAAGGACCTTAAAGCAGTTAATTTGACTGTTAATCATGAGGAAAGAGATCTGGGTCAAGAGCTAGATGAATTGAAACAGATAGTTCAACAACTGATATTGGGAGTGAATGTAAACGCTAATCTGAAGCAGGTTTCAGCAGTCACTACAAATGAGGTAAACTCTAATCTTGTAGACTTACCTATCATTGATGATGTGGCAACTAAAATAGAGATCTTCATAGAACGAGTTGAACATGAAAACATAGCTGATGTTTCTAAGGGTTCTAAGGTAATATCTAGTTGTGCTTCTTCTATTTCTTTACCTACATGTGATGAAATTATTTTAGAAGCCGAAATTCTTGTTGAATGTGATGATGAACCGATCAATCTCAAAGAGGAGAGCACAAAATCTACAATTGATCCACCCACAATTGAGACCATTGATATTAATACGTTTCAAGAGGTGAATCATGTTGAATCAGAGGAGGAGATATGAGTTACATCAGATGGATGTCACACCACTTAATTTATATCCTTATGAAGATCATTTTGATCAGTTTTGCACACCCACTATGGTTTCATCTGGTTATCTGCGAGATTTAATTAGACAATCTCTATTAGTATTCGTTGTAAAAGATGACTTTGTTGCTGATATCTTCAAATATTTCAGAAGATTTCCAGAGAGTTTCAGGCTGTGGAACTACAAGTTCAGATGGAAAATTTTTAGTACCATCATTCATATTTTTTCGGGGTTTGAATTCCTAGTCATACCGATGCACAACTCAAGAGAGAGTCATCTCAAAGAAGCATTAGGGAGAGAACATCTGATTTTACAGGATGACTCGAGACGAGTCTTTCTCAAGTGGAGGAGACTGATGCAGGACAGATTTCGTGGGTCCGTCTTAAATTTCAGCTTTAGTTAGGAGTTTAGTAATTTCTATATTTTAGCTAGTAATTTTATTATTTTAGGTATTTTTCTTTTATTATTTAGCAGTTTCCTTGTTAGATTAGAAGTTTCTTTTTAATTACAATTCTAATAAGTTTAGGGAACCTTATTATTATATAAGGAGATGTAGTAGACAATTTATAGGAAAGAATTCAAGATAGTTTTTTTGATTAATGATAATTGAGTTTTCTCATTAGTTGAGAGTTATTTTTGGTGTTCTTCAATTCTAGGCGATGAACTAGAATTTTATCGTTTTTTCCACTGCGTCAAGAGAGAAAGCCATAAAAGTACAGAGAGAGAAGGCTAACTAGAGAGAATGAATTTATGGCACTAGTGAAGGAAGAAGAACATCATGAAGAGACCTCTTTGTTGGAACTGGTATCAAGTTGGAGTAGGACTGTGTTTTGGTGCTAGCCCAGTTACACGTTCGTGTCAGAATCTGGGTAACTGGGCTAAAACATAACCATACATGGACTGGACCATGGCAATAACCCAACAAAATCCCACCCTGAAATGACAACTTCGTTTCTCCTCGGACAAGCTCTTTTCCATTCCCAACTTAGTTAAGGACTTCAACACTTGTTCTTAGTAATGCCTGTTCTGCATAGTACATATACCGTATACAGTCAAATGGTGGGTCATCAAATTTGGTTGCTGAACATCCAATGAAAAGAAATAAGTTTTTCACAAGCATTTGCATTTTTTTTTTCTCTTTTTCAGTGAGGATCGGGAGACAACTTATTTAAACATGATTTTGACACGGTCTTATGGCTTGTCACCATGTTGATCATTTTCTTTTAAAATCATCTTGTTCTAGAACATCTAACATCATCAAATGTTGGTTTAAAATTAAAATTAAATGATAAATATGGACGGCTCATAAATAAAATAACTTTTATAGGGTTAATAAATTAAACGATGTAATTTTTGGTAAGAATGATCTACATTATAATTAAGTCATTCTCACAGAAAATCAACCCTTTGATAATTTCTATGCGGGCCAATAAAATCACCCAACTTACCTGGCAATTGAGTGAAGTAGCACATTTAGATTTTTGTCTGGACTGTGTTTGCTCACTACCATGTACATTATGTGATTTTGTTGGTTTGAGTAGCATTACTCAATTAATTACTTTTTTTTTTTGTTGATTGGAATGTTGCCTAATCACGCATGTGCCAATTAACACAGTTAGTAGTATTTACTATTATTGACAGCTTAGACCTGGTTTCAATTCCCTTTAGCATCGAGTTATTGTTCTCATAAAAATAGGCGCACCTCTTAGAAAATAACAAGAAGAAGAATGTTGCATTGTTACAAGTACAAGCAATGACTAATAACCGTGCGTGTGTAGGTACCATTTCGATGATTTATCTTCACTAGTAAGACTAATTCTCTTCGTCTATGGTGACTTGCGTATTTTCATGGGGGTCTATATGTTCATTCATCACCTATACTAGCGGTGCATTTACGTTACACAGCTACATTCTGAGAAATAGTCCCAATTACAAAAAAAAATAAATTATATATATAATAATTAACACATTGGGTTTTTATATAACCCAATAAAAGGGGTGGATATTTTAATACCACTTTTTACTGATCGGTTCCATGTACTCGACTATACAAAATTCACAAAATTGACCAGTCATTAATTAATCACTAATTATGTTCACTACGAATAGATGTTTAGATCAGTGTTCGGCTTTCTTTGGGGCCACTCCAAGAAATTAATTACTCAATTTATCCTGGAGGTGTGCACTAACCTGAGGACTTGGTCGATAGTCTAAGTTGGCTTGGATACCTCGATTGGCATTAAAAAAAATTGTTTAGATCAATATCTCAATCAGAAAGGTGGAGAATTTGGGGACCACCTTGTAGTCGATTCCGAACACTAAACAGTATATTTCATAAAATGGTATGTTGATTTTATAAACAAGACAAACTATTATAATTTGTGCTTTATATAGAACTAACAGGTCCTTTTGTATATGACTAAAGTTTTTAGAAACCGACCGATAAGGTGGGTTAAATTAGTAAAAATATCGGTTCCCACCAAAAAAATTAATCCATGAATCATTTCCAGAGAAACCGCTAAGAACATTGTCACCAACGGGAGTAAAGAAATCGTCAATAACAACGTACTTATATTTATTATCAGATTACATGCTTAACGGTAATATCACGGTCGAAAAATTTTGATCCCAATACCTCCCAATATTAAAGATTTTATGGGAAGGATGCACAACCATTAAACCAAAAACCCATGTATATTTTTACACATCATTTATACTTGTTTGTAAGACTAGCATTAGAATGATCTAAAATTTTTATTTTTTATGAAGTTAATCTCCTCACCATGTAGATCAAAATCAGCCATTATTTATGGAGATCAAAATCAATTAATCGCTTCTTTTACAAACCAAATGGTGGGTCAAACATTTACTAGTCACTATGTGAGTGACTTTGAGTGGCATTATTTTTGTTGTCACATGGTCCATCTAATTCCCGTTCAACAACAACTATATTTGATGATAAATTTTGTTTTTAAGGAATCAATAAGTGTTATGGAACCTTTATAAAAACGACAAAGATCACGAAAGAAAAATAATAAGTGGGACCCACCCAAATTACCCAATCCTCATCATTTAACAAGATTCCTCGAAACACACTGTATATTCTAAATACACTTTAGCGCATCCCATTAACTTGGATTTTCAAACTTCTGTTTTTTTTTTTTTTTTTTGAATTGAATAAGGCGGAACCACCAGACCAGGGATCATTAATTAATTAAAAATTAAATGGCAAAGCCATAATGGTCTAGGTTAAACAACATGCAGGCAAGTAGTTAAGAAAGGGATAATTTTGGCTTATCTCCATCATTTATTATTATATTAGGATTACCTATCTGGTCTCAACAAAAATTATTATATCATCCCTTGACCTTTGACTTTCATATCTAGTGTTAAATGATAGAATTTCTCTCTCAAATTAATAGCAAATTAGATAAATAAAAATTATCTACAAAACAAAAATTCATCAAAATGTTTGGAAGAAATAAATGGTAGACACATATAATTNAAACAAAAATTCATCAAAATGTTTGGAAGAAATAAATGGTAGACACATATAATTAAGTAAAAGTGTGCATGTGACTGAGGCAAAGTGGTTTTTTTTTTTTTTAAATTTTTTAAAATTTTAAAATATTATAAATTTTGATCTATATCGGTTTTTAGCAAAGCATTATATTTTTTAAATCACTCGTGAAATATTCTTCAAAATGAGGTGACATCAATTTTTTAAAATAAAAAGTTGATTGTAATATATATGATATGAAAATCTTCACTATGTAAATGAATATATATATATCGAGTACCACGTGTGCATTCTGAGGTTCAATTATAATATATATAATATGAAAGTATTCATTGTGGAAATGGGAATAGGTCATTGTTACTTAAAATTTGTTTATTGCATTATAGTCTTGACTTTTGTCATTGTCAAACTCTTGCTTGCATCTTTTTTTATTTTTCATTTTTTCTTCAAAAATATAATTAATTCTTTTTTATGAGAAAATGGGCAAAATATTATTAATGAAAAATAAAAACAAGTACAATAGGAGAGGACTTAGAAAAACATTACACAGTCAAAATGGCCTCCCAATTACACAACAGGTCATCAAAAATATATCTCTCAAAGATCTTCTCCCTCAAACCCTAGAGATAGAGTAGAGATTTCACTATATCATGGGTATTAGACTCCTTATCATTAAAAGCCCAATCATTTCTTTCAACCCAAATAGCCCCAGCACACAGCATAAGGGATGAGCTCCCAAATATTTTTAACCCTTTTGCCATGCCTAGTGAGATGCCAAGCTGCAATGTCAGGAAGCATATACACTCTTTTAACCCAAGCCAAACCAAGGCTATTTAGGAAATACTTCCAGATTTGATTAGTGTAGCTGCAATGAATGTACATATGAGCTCAAGATTCCACATCGTCTTTACAAAGCCATCACCTGTTGACAATGTAAAATCTCCTTCTATAAAACACATCTTGCGTTGGTAGCAATCTATGATGCTCTACCCATAACAAGAAGGATACGTTGGTAGCAATCTATGATGCTCTACCCATAACAAGAAGGATACCTTCGACCGTAAATTCTTCCTCAAAATCAGTTGTCATGTTGTTTATGGTTGTCCTCATTCATCATTTTAGAGTAGCATAGTTTAGAGCTAAACAAATCCCCATTCATCGTGTAGGTAAGCGGCGCCCCATGTAATAATCAAGTTGAAGATTTATTTTTCGTCCGTAGTAGCGACTGCTCTGCGTCATGTCTGAAAATTATTTTCTTCACATATTTATGTAGTTTTTTTGCACTTCTCACACACTTATTACAAGCAATATATTTACTTATTATTGTAACTGAGACAATAGTATCATCTACCAAAAAAAATCTTAATGTGAGTCCAAAGAACAATATAAAAATCAAGTAAACAAAAGCACAATAAGCAGATCCCAATTCATAAGATTTTTTCGACTACATTTTTTTTTTTCCTATTGCCCAAAGATGAAAAATGACAATTCAAAATTTGAACTCAGGGAGACATGAAAAATATGGCATATTAAACATGGAGGTAATTCATAAAAAACCCACTAAAAAATGAGAAAAATATATCTTTCTTACAAGTACGCTGTCTTCGGCTCCCCTCTCTCCTTTCTTCAACTTTTGAATACTCCCACGGGACCCCCTCTTTAGACCTAAAACACCCACTAAAACACACATAACGTACGTTCCAAATTACCCCCCTTCTTCCTAACTTTCTCTCTCTAAAACTCTCTCTTTCTCTCTCTAACTTTCTCTCTCTATTGGGGGTGAGATATATCAGAAAATCAGAGATATCTCACACCCCCCTGGTTCTGTGCATTTGGGCGCTCCCACCCTCCATTTGGCTTCTGCCGGCAGACAAAAAGAAACTGAAAATAATCTCTATCTCTTTCTCTCTCTCTCTCTCTATCTATCTATCTGTATTTTATCTCGCTTCTTCAACTCCGCCCTTGTTGTTCTTCGTCTTCATAAGATAGGTTAGTTTTCTAGAGAGACAAAATAAAGGGAACAAAATGTCGACTGAAGATGAGAAATTATTGAAGGAGGCGAAGAAATTACCATGGGAAGATCGTTTATTACACAAAAATTGGAAGGTTAGAAACGATGCCAACATCGACCTTGCCGCCCTTTGCGATTCCATTACCGATCCTAAGGATTCTCGGCTTAGAGAATTCGGTAAGTGCATCTCTCATTTCTAGGGCACAGATCCGTTTCTTAATAGTTTGGGATTTGATCTAATCGATCTGTTTGTATGTAATGTGTGATGGTACATTGGTTAATGAGTAGATGTCTGATTGATCTGAATTGAAAAATCTATTTCTTTTTTGTTTTATAGATCTCTGTTTTTTAATTTTTGGTTTTGGTTTTGATCAGGTCCGTTATTTAGAAAGACAGTTGCGGATTCAAATGCCCCTGTTCAGGAGAAAGCTTTAGATGCCCTAATTGCGTTTTTGCGAGCTGCTGATGCCGATGCTGGAAGGTGAAAGAAGAAAAAAAATGCTTCCTTGAATTGTTGAGAACTTTTTTTTTTTTTTTTGTGTTGCATGCATTTTGATTTGAGTTAGATTCTTATATTCTGATATTTGTTACAGGTATGCCAAAGAAGTGTGTGATTCAATTGTGGCAAAATGCCTCACAGGTCGTCCGAAAACAGTGGAGAAGTCTCAGGCTGTGTTTCTTCTTTGGGTTGAGTTGGAGGCCACCGAGGTCTTCCTGGTAAGTGCTTCTGCTAACAATGCATTTCCGATGGACAAATTTGGTGATTACACATACCCATAATTGAATTTTGGAACTTAGTGCTGCTGTAAGAACATGGGTTTTCTGCCAAAGTCAGAGTTTGTAGTCCTGAACTTCCTATTTCGAATTTTCAATTGTTTGTCTAACTGAGGTATAACCGGCATCTATGGATGAAATTTGGTGAATTGGTGTTGGATTAGAAGGTTGTTGGTACCCACTAGGCCACTACTGGATCACATAATTCACATTCATGTTAAACTCACATTACTTTTAACCATCCGTTCTTTTTGAACTCAAATGTCTTTCATTCAGGGACAAAGTCTTGGTGGAACTGTGGAAGTAGATTCTATAAGTAGATACCTGCAGGACTTTGCAATTGCTGAACTTATTGTCGACTGTGACTATTACTAGTGGGAAGCTGTTGGATACAGAAACCTTATTAGGAACACGGGTCCAGACCTTGAGGTCTACCGATATCTTTATTGTTAAATGTAAAAAAAAAAAGTCATCGTAATTTTTAAAAAATAACAACTCAGAAATGAATATATATAGCCTGTTACCTTACCTCTACTTACTTAAACCTTAGTGGGTAGTAGTTTTTTGCGTTTCTGGTGTCTAGTCAAACAATTGTATCAATTATTCATTCATTCCACTAATCTAAATTATGTAATGGACTAATGCATTATCAAATCTCAACAATCAAAACACTCGTACATGCTAAAAAGTCATATCAAAAGGTCTACCGTCTAAGTAACCCATATCAAAAGGTAACAAGCTCAAATGATGTCGAGTTATGAATTTGTCTTTTATTTTTAGAAACAATGTTTGTTTGCTTACTACGCTGTGGTTCGAGCCTGGGGAATCTAGGGTTTGGTTTGGTTTTGTTTTACTTATATTTTATTTTTTATAATTTTGTTTGATTTCAAAAGCTTACCATTTATTCTCTCGAACAATTATTTTCTATATAGAAAATGTCTGTTTTTGTTGATTGTCGGTTATGAGAATTATTTTTTGGAAGGTAAAGAGAAGAAATCTCTAATAATAGATGAAAATAAGCTATAAAAGTTTAAAGGGTTATTTTAGTCATTAGAATATTTTAACGGTGGTGTTTTGGGAGAAGAGAACAATTTGTTTTTTACACTATTCTGTGAGGTGCCTCAAATAGCCTCTACGCTTAAGCCTGGAGGCAGCCTCCTTGCACCTCGCCTCATGGAGTACACCTCTACTGCGTCAAGGCTTGATTTTTTTCTACACTATATGTAGATGTATTTACTTACTTATATATTTAGGTACTGTGTGGATATTCAGATCTCATTTGGACACAATGTGTCCACCATACCATGTGATTTTATGAAACAGGCCCTGCTTCGTGCTCCATCAAAATTTGCATAGTATGTACTTTTGCACATTGAATTTTAAACATCCACAAATATTTGCATTTCAGCTGCTTAGTGGCAGTTGAGAAATCTTGTTTTTTTTTTTTTGAAAAGTTCACACAGTCATACTCATTATTTTATTTTATTTTTTGTTTTATTTTTAAGTTCAATCTATTTGCGTGATTATTGCAATTTTCTTACAGCACTTTCATTCATGTGAAAATTTGTTGCAAATTTGTATAGAAATTATTTATGGGATCTGGGAAATATTTGCACGAGAAACAATTTCCTGTGCGACACCAAGCACCATAGTATGAATTCCCTGCGAATATTTTCATATATTCGCAATGCATCAAGTGCGGCCAGCTATTCAAATAAATTTATGAAACACTAACTCAGGATAGGTATGTTATGACACATGAATTTTGTAGTCCATCCTCTTTTTGCGTCCAACAGCAGTGGGGATCTTCCACCTTTCTGGTTGCTTTAGGGTTAGTTGAAAAGAAGAAGCCTTATCTCAATTTTTTGGGTCTACCAAATGACTTCTATTCCTCCATTCAAACTAGAACCATGCCATCTATTTATACGAGGGTCTTGAAATTTGCTCTCAGTCTCTGAATCGATATTCCCTTTATCATCCTCTCAAATATTTTAGAACTTCTGATGTACACTTCCTTTTCACTAGTGTTCTCATTGATTTTCGTAGTGCATGAGGAGACCATCTCAATCGACTTTCCTAAGCTTGATCAAGTTTTTTAACTACATGGACAACGTTCTTTCAAATTCCTCATAAAGTGTGTTGAAATTTCAGGATGCTATGGAGAAAGCAATTAAGAACAAAGTGGCTAAAGCAGTTGTTCCAGCTATTGATGTCATGTTTCAAGCTCTAAGGTATGCAGTTGGGTTGACGTATCAAGTCTTTTATCTTTTTTGAACTAATTGTAAGGAATTAATTTGTTCTTTGCTTTTATTCAGTGACTTTGGGGCCAAAGTTGTTCCTCCCAAAAGAATTTTGAAGATGTTACCTGAACTTTTTGACCACCAAGATCAGAATGTCCGTGCATCTTCCAAAGGACTAACACTTGAGCTTTGTCGTTGGATTGGAAAAGACCCAGTAAAGTCAATTTTATTTGAAAAAATGCGGGACACTATGGTGAGTGTAAATGTTTAGCAGTGACATGTGTTTTTTTTTTTCTTGATTTTCTAGATGAACTAATGCTTTGTTTTTCTGTTCTTTTAAGAAAAAAGAGCTGGAGGCTGAGCTTGTCAATGTTACAGGGGCAGCTAGGCCAACACGGAAGATAAGGTTTATTATTCCACTTCTCCTATAATCTTTTCCTTCATTTTTGCTTGACAAAATTCTATATGTTTTCCTTTTTTTGGTTCCAAAACTTGGTGTTCTATTGGCTTGATGATCTGTTGATTTGTTATTAGGTCCGAGCAAGACAAGGAGCCAGAACCAGATTCAGTATCCGAAGCTGTGGGCCCTGGACCTTCTGAAGAATCTGTTGCTGATGGTAAGAAATCAACATTATGGAATTTTTCTACTGGCTTAGTTTAATTAGTGGCGTTAAATGGTCTCATTTTATCTTCATGCTGATCAAAAGGATAAATGTATTCGTATTGTATTTCACTTTGCAAAATCTCAAAAAAGAATCACTTTGCAAACTTTAGCTATGTATGGACCTTTCTGATATGAATTATATTGTCAGTTCCCCAGGAAATAGATGAGTATGAACTTGTTGATCCTGTTGATATTCTTACTCCATTGGAGAAATCAGGATTTTGGGATGGAGTGGTTAGTGTTCTCTCTCTCTCTCTCTCTTATATTTACATTTAATTATTCTTTTTTGTTGATCTTATAAATTTTTGTCATTTTTAATTGTTCGAGCCTTTTCTCTGTGATTTCAGAAAGCTACCAAATGGTCTGAAAGGAAGGAGGCCGTGGCAGAGCTTACCAAGCTTGCTTCAACAAAAAGAATTGCTCCTGGTGATTTCAGTGAAGTTTGTCGTACCCTCAAGAAGGTGTTTCTCTTTTCCTTTATTTAAATCTCACTCTATTTCTAAGGAAGTTGCACTATTGAGCATTGACAACATGAACATGTGTGCACATTTACTGCATTTGCATGTACCTAAAGTATTGGTGTTTTTGTAGATCTTCCAGGGTTATCATATTTGTATCAATATTTTAGTGTCTTGAGTTTTCATGTTTTAGAAATCTACCATGCTGAATCTGCAAGTCACCTACATGCATGTTTATATACATGGTCATTAGCATCCCAAATCTCAATATTTACATACATACATAACTTTTTTACATAACTGTGTATATATTTTGTTTTGGGTCTTGTTTTATCTATTCATAATATATGTACGACTTAAATTATGGTATATTGAAAAGTTTGCTATAATGATTTATGAAAAAAAATAATTTTTTTTCAAGGAAAATTGTGTTTCATAAAAAAATTATGCTTTGCTAAGTTTTTTTTTATTTTGATTTTTTAAGATCATATATACTATGTCTCTGCCTATCAAGTTTGTCGGGTTGATGGTTTTTACAAAACTGTTGCGTGTGACATTTGTAATTTATGTTCATGATACCTTATTTTTATTATAATACAATGTCTCCATTTGAATGTTGCATAGCTATTTATATGGTTATTTATTGATGAAAATAAGAGGTTCTTCAAGTGAGTTTTTGTGTTTGCAGCTTATTACGGATGTGAATATAGCTGTTGCAGTTGAAGCTATCCAAGCTATTGGAAATCTTGCTAGTGGACTAAGAAATCATTTTTCTGGAAGCTCGCGTTTTGTGTTGCCAGTTTTGCTTGTAAGTATACAATTATCCTTATCTTCTTTTTTTTTTTATTAATTTTTTTATGAGATCACAATGTTCCTCTTGCTTTAGATTTGGGTTATTGGATTGCTCTCAGTCATGGAAAACATGATTTTTTGTTTTTCTTATATTATTACTCTGCAAAGATCTGCATTTTCACTGTTTCTCTATATTCATCGAGCTACAATACCATCTGCATGATGATTTAACTTCTGGTTCTTAGTTTGATATTTTGATTTTATAAGTTGCAGTAAATGTGTTAAAAGTCCTGTTCTATTAAATTTGTTGGCGTCCACAGCTCAAAATTGGCAATGAGTGGAGAGGCCCAATATCTTATATATTGGGTTTCAAGGCTTTCATCTTCACATGTGGGACTATTCTCAACACTCCCCCTCACGTGTGGCATTATTTTGAGCCTGGCACGTGGTATTCTATTGGGTGATGTGGAGGCTGGAGCACACGTGCCCTTTGGGCCTATAACGCATGGCCTGCTCTGGTACCGTAGTAAGTTTGTGTGCATCCAGCTCAAAACCTATTGGCAATGAGTGGGAAGGCCCAAGATCTTATATATTGGGTTGCAAGGCTTTCATCTTCCCATGTGGGCCCATTCTCAAACACCATGCCAACAAGTTAGCTTCTGTGTCAATGGAGAGTAATAAGAGTATGTTTGTTCTCTTGATGGACCAGGATGTGCCTTATTGAAATCTTTGTTTGTTTGCTCTCCGCCTTTACTATCGTTTCACTGAGGTTGTATATTCTTCCATGATTAGAGCCTATTGAAATAGAAGCATGCTAATAATTTTCTCTATTTTAAGTTTTAACCCTAAAAATATAAAGTTAACTAATTGATGGGTAGTTATGCGTATTTTTTGGTTTGACTTACTCTTACACCATTTGTACTCCATTCTTTTTTGCCCGTGTGGAGATGAGTTGGAAGCTTATCTTTTATGGGGATTATCTCCTATCCACGAAAACAAATATAGGTCACTTGGGAAATATCTCCGTTCAAGTTAATGGTGAACTGGACTTTAAGCAAATCATGCAAGAATATCTGGCATTCTGGCCCAGTATGTATGTTCAGATAAAACCTAATGAATTTCACAGTTCAATCATTTGCATCCTTCCATTGTATGATTGGATCCACTTCTGGTGACATGACCCATTCTTCTTTTTCTTCTCAAAAAACATCACACTCGGCATTGTTTAACCCATTTAAACAATCCATACACCTTAGCCTTGAATTGATATTAATCTTAAACCTGTTCCCATTCATAGCTGTAGTTTCTGTAAATTAAGGCTGTACGAAAAAACTGCTTGTAACATTAAAGGATTGTGTGTTTTCTTCATAGTTTCGAGAATGATACTGGTCTCTGAATGCCTGATTAACAAATTATTCCACTTTGTTATTAACTTGGTAGCATTTTATTGTTCCCAGTTTGAAAACCTATTTATTATTGATTTCTTTTATTTTTTATCTTAACTAGGAAAAACTTAAAGAAAAGAAACCAACTGTCACAGAAGCCCTCAGTCAGACCCTCCAAGCTATGCACAAGGCTGGGTGCTTTACTCTTCCAGATGTTATTGAAGGCAAGTTATCTCTTTATTGGACTTGGTAAATGCTATTTCATTCATATTTTTTGCTATGTTTATCATCTCACTGCTAATGGAACATCATTGTGTGTACGTCTGTCCGCTGAAATTTCAGTATTTCATATTGAATTTCTAGTTACTCACCAATCTCAGTATCTGCAAATGCTAGATGCCTAGACTTATGTCCCTTATTTTATGTATAATATCCAAGGATGATTCAACAGCTTCTTTATATATGATATTGAACATTAAAATTGAATGGCTGTTTCCAATTTTAGAAACTAATTCCTTTTTGACTTTATCTCTCTTTTCTCCCCCTTCATTGTGTATGATATTGAACATTAAGTGACAGTTGGTTTTCAATTTTAGAAACTAATGTCTTTGTGACTTTATTGAAAGGAAAGCTATCTATTATATTGCAAGTTGAGTTCTATTTTGAAGAGTAAAATTGTAAAATGAATTTTGTGATATGCAGTTAAAAACATAATGAGTGTTCCGTTATTAAATTTTCTTGCAGATGTTAAAACAGCTGTAAAAAATAAAGTTCCACTTGTCCGTTCTTTAACTTTGAATTGGGTCACATTTTGTATCGAGACGAGCAACAGGGCTGTTGTTCTCAAGTTGCACAAGGATTATGTTCCCATCTGTATGGAGGTCAGTGAGTGTCCAAGGTTCAACATCCAATTCTGATTCCTTCTCGGCCTAGCCTCAAGAAAGTATAAGTTTTTGTATTTTGTGTTGTGTAGTGTCTGAATGACGGAACCCCGGAAGTTAGAGACGCATCATTTTCTGTTTTGGCAGCAATTGCTAAGGTAGTCAGCTATTATGTATTTCGTTTGTGTTTTTCTTTTGCACCTGGTAAATTTGATTGTATCAAGTATAGAAGGGAACGGAACTTCCAAAACAACTATTCAAATGGCTCAACACTTTTAACCCTCATGAGTTTACTCTAACATCAACATGTTTTTCTTCCTTGCCCATTTATTTTTCCTTCAGTCGGTTGGAATGAGACCTTTAGAAAGGTCACTAGAGAAACTTGATGAAGTTAGGAAAAAGAAGCTTGCAGAAATGATTGGGGGTTCCGGAGGTGGCCTTCTTCCTGGTACAGTCTCAGGTTTGAGTATTTCTAATTTCATTCGTCCTTCATTTGCCACTTGAATTATTATTGATACGTTTTCTTTCTAAATTCTTAATTGCACTTACTGTCTAAATTTTTTTTTTCTTCTTATGATATGTCAGCTCCAGCGTCAGGTTCAGGTGGGGGCATCTCATCTTCAGAGGTGGGTTGTATTCTTGGTTCAATTAGTGTATTTGGTTTTATTCTTCATGATTTTCTTGTTGTTTACAAAGTTTATAATGGCAATATTGTTATTTTTCTATAATTTTGTATTCCATTTTTATGGATATTCTCTTACAAATTTTATTTCCTTACCCCATGCGTTTCTCTAACACTTATCTCCAAGTACCACCACATTACATCTGTTGTTGCTTACATCTTCTTGTCCCTAACCATAAATTCATGAGGAAAGCTTCTGCTTTCCTGTTTCAAAACTTCATGTTGTGTTTGGAATTTTGACTTGGAAAAGCATTATGCTGGTGGCTAATTTGCTTTTAAAGGTCAATCCACTTCTTGCAATTGATTAGCTATCAGAAGAGTAGTTTTGGATTGTGCCATTGTTGATGCGTCACCTCCATCAGTTTCTTTGAGCCTTAATGTCGCAGGCTACTGGGCAGCTCCTTTGCTGTTGTATATGTTGGGTCAAAACTGAAGATGCTACTCTAATTTTCATCTCTTTGCAGACTGCAGAGAGCTCATTTGTTAGAAAATCAGCTGCAAGCATGCTTAGTGGGAAGAAGCCTATCCAAGCAGCTGTGAGTACTTCCTTCTTCTTGTAAATAATTTCTTCTATTTCTTAAATTGTACGTCATTTTACTGGTAAAAAGAATATGCATGAATGCATCATTTTAGCCTTTTCTTAGTTTCTTCTTTTGTCACTTTTATGTTTTATCAGCCGGTTACTAAAAAAGGCGGGTCGACAAAACCGGTTGCCAGCAAGAAGGGTGATGGAAGTGGACAGTCGAAGGCCTCTGCATCAGTTGAACATGAAGATGTTGAGGTAAAACATCTATCTGTCTGTGCTAGTTGCTGATTTATTTTGCATGAGGTACTTCTGTTTGAGATATTGGCAAGTAGTATCACCAATTGGTTGTTTGATGTTTTCAGCCAGCAGATATGACTCTTGAAGAAATTGAAAGCAGATTAGGTTCCCTCTTGCAAGCAGATACAATTTCTCAATTAAAGAGTGGTGTATGGAAGGAACGGCTTGAAGGTTCTATATTATTTTCCTTTATGACTGCCTTTTACTTGGTGTACTATGCTTTACTTTCTGTTCTAATTGGAAATATTAGTGTTATGTGCTCTTTGGGAATGTTTCATTCATTTCTATCTGAACAAGTGGGACAATACGTGCATTCTGCAGGTGTCACTATACTTAGGATGAGTAATACATGAAGGTGGTGTTTGTGATGCATTCATGGTTTTTGGCAATTGTTGAAATGATTATAAACACATGCTGGCTAGTTAGTTTTTCTTTGGAAAAAATGTTTCTTACAGTATGTGACCAAAATACCTTTTATAACATAATATTCAGAAGTCGTGGCTACTTTTGGAAATAAAAAGGGTACACCAAAATAACAGTCTTGGTCCCTGCTTCCCCTATGTATTAGTGTAGTGGATATATTATCAGTCCATGACAAACTTAGGAGAAAAGTTGTTGTTCTTTTTCTTTGATTGCTGAAAGTTTTGTTCTAGAGCTTCTACAATTTGTTTTGTAGCACATAATTTTACTGATTTTTCCTCTTCTAGGTGGATACCTTTTTTATGCTTTGACATGGACTAAACAGAACAAGCCAATCGATTGGGTTGCTACCTAGCATACTTCTTCCTTGGAGAATCAATGCCATTGCTTGTTTTTTCACCTTTTTTTCTGACATATACTAGGCTTAGTATCTAGTTGTATTACAGCTTCAGAAGCAACAAAACACATCCAGGATAAAAATGTTGGGATTTGGTCTAGCACTACCTAAGTCATTTGGAATTCGATTTTGATCTCAAGGAAAGATATTTTACCAAGGTTCTAATAAGATCAAAATTTTGAGCTGAAGTTTGATACATTTTTGAATTTTGATCACTAAGAAATATTTGCCTTTTGCATTGCCCTGTAATCAGAGTTCTGAATATAGCTGTTTTACAAATATATCTTATTAGTTGTCTAAGATGTGCCTGATTTCATGTATTCCTAAATTATTGAGGCTATAGTAAATAAGTTCCATCTTGTTGCAGCAATTCTCTCTCTAAAACAGGAGGTAGAAGGTCTTCAAAACCTTGATCAGTCAGCAGAGATTTTGATTCGTCTGCTGTGTAATATTCCTGGGTGGAGCGAGAAAAATGTTCAGGTACTTTACTCTTTTCTTCTATGGCCAAATGGAACTTTTTGTTCTTTAATAGCAGATCATTTCAGTTTATTTATTTTTTTGAATGAATGCAGGTCCAACAACAGGTTATTGAAGTCATTACTCATATAGCTTCTACAGTATCAAAATTCCCAAAAAGATGTGTTGTACTCTGCCTTCTAGGTAGGTATTCATGTTACCAAAAGAAGTTGCATTCTGTACTTTGACTTCAGTAAGAACTAAAGTTGGATTAACTAGTCAATCCACAATCGTTGTATCCATACCAGGAAATATTAAAGAAATAAGGTAGAATTGTGGTCTGTATTTGATCAAATGGGCTAATGACACTAGACTAAGTCCATAATGCTGTTTCCTTTGTTTTATTCAACATAAACAGCTCCTGTTAAAGCCTGGTTTGTTGGCAATGGTACACTGAATTGCTTAGCTATGTGTCTGTTGAATAGGTGTCTCTTATGCTTCAAGTTATAGCATACATACATTGGAATAAATTTATGAACTTCTCCTAATTCTCAGGTATAAGTGAACGGGTAGCAGATATCAAAACGCGTGTTCATGCAATGAAGTGCCTTACTACTTTTTCAGAGGCAGTTGGTCCTGGATTCATTTTTGAGAGAGTAAGTTTAGTTGCCAACTCAGCATTTTATGCTGGACCTAGTAAATGTAGTCATGTTTTGTGTTCCTATTCATGATATTAAGATGTTCTTTTTTTTCTTTTCTTTTTAAGTAACAGTTGTTTTCTTGTTTTTAGCCATCCTCATCAGCCCTTTGCTGTCCAAATAACAACTTTTACAATTTGTGCTTGCAGCTTTACAAAATAATGAAAGACCACAAGAATCCCAAGGTTCTCAGTGAAGGAATTTCATGGATGGTTTCTGCAGTTGAAGACTTTGGTGTTTCACATATAAAGTTGAAGGTGTTTCCAGTTTCCACTGCAGCCATGTTTTCATGACACTTCTTTTTTGCTAAATACCTCTTAAGTCTTAAATCATGTTTAATATCAACCTTCTTATCGGTTTCTCATTGCGATAATTAAAGTATTCATGTCTTTCATTTCACAGGACTTGATTGATTTTTGCAAAGACACTGGACTGCAATCCAGTGCGGCTGCCACTAGAAATGCAACTATAAAGCTGATTGGGTCATTGCATAAGTTTGTTGGTCCAGGTGATTGTTTTGTTTCTCATGTGATGTGATATGGTCATAAGTTCACGGTGTGAAATGTGAATTTTAACATTTCTGTTCTCTTTCTTTCTTTCTTTCTTTTTTTTTTGGTGAATTGAAATTTTAACTTTACTTTTTACTACAGATATTAAAGGGTTTCTGACTGATGTCAAGCCTGCACTTCTTAGTACACTTGACGCAGAGTATGAGAAGAACCCATTTGAGGTATATCAGTTTATTGCTTAACGTTGCATTTTGGTTTAGTTCTCTGTCATTTGTTATTTCTTGTACTCAGTATTGTCTGCAACAGGGTGCAGCGGCAGCTCCAAAGAAAACAGTCAAGGCGGCAGATTCTGCATCTGCTGGGGGTTTGGATGGCCTGCCACGTGAAGATATTAGTGCGAAGATTACTCCTACTTTACTAAAGAATTTGGGCAGCCCTGACTGGAAGGTCCACTTGATTACATGTTTATAGTCATTTTACATAAAGTGTTGTATTTGGTATTGTGGAAAGTTTGAAGCATGAATATTTGTCCTTGGTGGGACTTTGGCCCGTGGACCAATGACTGGCTTGCCCTGCAAATCTTTGGGCTTCAGCCGAGCCGACCCCACTCAAATTTGTACCAGCCTGACCCAACATACTGTTCCCTTTGGATGGGCTGGGGCCTTGTCCCCATGGTGGCCTGAGGACACCTGCTAGCCCGATTCACCTGGCTTGGCCAAACCCGAATATCCGATTCTTCTTCTTCTGAATCAGCCTGGGCCGGCAAAGCCTGAACACCCTTCTGGGAGTCTTCTTCATCCCTACGTGGTGAATCTGGTGATAGTGGTGGTTAAGAATCTGTCAATCATGATTCTAATACTGCTCTTTTTTCTTTTTGTCGTTCCAGGTCCGCTTGGAATCTATTGAATCGGTTAATAAGATTTTGGATGAAGCCAATAAGCGCATACAACCTACAGGAACTGGTAGGACATTGTATTGCTTTCTATTTGCTTGGTTGTAGAACTTGGGAGGGTTATTCAATTAGCTGATTCCAGTAATTGATATTATATTTAGACATTTATACATTCTGTGATTGGTTATAAATAAGCTTGTCTCTGATTTTATATTTGTTATGGAACCGTCAGTGGAGCTATTTACTGCTCTTAGAGGCCGGCTATACGACAGTAACAAAAACTTAGTGATGGCAACCTTGTCTACTGTTGGTGGAGTTGCCTCTGCAATGGGTCCAATGGTTGAGAAGTCGAGCAAGGTTTACAAATTAACTTCTAATATGATATATTTTTTACTAATATAGTCACCTGGTTTTTTGGAGGCTTCCACATAACCATAAGAAGCTTGGTTTGTTACAGGGAATTTTATCAGATGTTTTGAAATGCCTCGGTGACAATAAAAAGCACATGAGAGAATGCACTTTGAATGCCTTAGATGCTTGGTTTGCTGCCGTCCAACTTGATAAAATGGTAACTATTGTTGTCGATCTTTTCCCTCCCTAAGACTACAAGAATCTACTTTTTTGCTGATTATTCAGTTTCATGGAATTGTCGGATTTGTAGGTTCCATACATTATAGGTGCTTTTTCTGATACCAAGATTGGTGCGGAGGGGAGAAAAGATCTTTTTGATTGGTTATCGAAGCATCTTTCTGGAATAGCCGAATCCTCGGATGCTGTGCAGCTATTGAAGCCGGCTGCCTCTGCTCTGACGGTATCTGTGCAGTTGAAGATACAGTACTTTCAAGTATTTAACTAGCTTAAGCATAAACTTATTTTCATTAATGTGCATATCTGTGTAGGACAAATCATCAGAGGTTCGAAAAGCTGCCGAAGCATGTATTGGTGAAATTGTGAGAGTTTGTGGACAAGAAGCAGTATGTGGCTAGATTTCTTAAGAGTCCTATTTTCTTAATTGTTCAAATATGGGATTGGCAGCTAGCTTGCCAACATATTGGTTGATTGATCTTTTCGTTTCAGGTGACCAAGATTCTGAAGGATATACGTGGACCTGCTGTAGCTCTTATTCTTGAACGACTAAACCCATCTGCTGTGTTTCAAGGTGCATCATCACAACCATTGCCCTCTTTTTTATTCTTATCTTAGGTGCATGTTTGTGTGTTAATCCTACTTGTTTTCCAGATTCATTTGAATCTGCAAAAGCAACTTCTACTGGGATGGCATCAAAAACCAGTTCAAAGGTCGGAAAATCTAGCTCCAATGGTTATCCTGATCGTGGGAAGCATGGGAGCAAAGTCGTTTCTTCGGTTTGTCCTAATTGCTTGAGACCCTTACTTTTGCTGCCTAAGAGTTGTTGATTGTTTCATTTTCTTTTGAACAGAGAGCTATTCCTGCTAAGGGTTCTAGGCCTGAATCCATTGCCTCTGTTCAGGATCTTACTGTACAGTCACAGGCTTTATTCAATATCAAAGATTCCAACAAGGTATATTTTTGGACCCATTATCTACGCCAAGGTGAACTTTCATATCAGAGTGACCTGAATCATGGATTGGTGTTTCTGCAGGAAGAGAGGGAGAGAATGGTTGTACGCAGATTTAAATTTGAGGAACCTCGATTGGAGCAAATTCAAGATCTCGAGGTTTCTGTTTTTTGAACGTTTAATTAATAATTTCTTGTTTTTCTATATTATTCTTAACCTTTTATGCTAGTATCCTAATTGGACCTTTACTTCAGAGCGATTTCATGAAGTATTTTAGGGAAGACCTTCATAGACGACTTCTGAGCACAGACTTCAAGAAGCAAGTTGATGGGCTTGAGTTGTTACAGAAGGTAGATTTACTTGTTATCGTTCATGATTCACATGGTTTGCTTTAATTTTGTAAAAGGGGTTGCTTTAGATTTTCTATTGGTTGTTCAGACCCTTCCATCCAGTGCAAAGGAAATGATTGAACTTCTTGATATACTATTGAGGTGGTTTGTTTTGCGGTTCTGTGAGTCAAACACAACATGCCTGTTGAAGGTACAATTCTTCTCATAAATATATTTGATAAAAAACATGAGCAATCTTCTCTTACATATGTTGATTAGATATCTTTTAAAATATGACTACATTTGAATTGTTGGAAAATAAACAGGTGCTGGAGTTTCTTCCTGAACTTTTTGATTCGCTGAAGGATGAGGGCTATCATTTGACTGAATCAGAAGCAGCTATATTTCTTCCATGCTTGATAGAGAAGGTTTCTTCTTGATAACTTTTGTGGGATTTTTGTTGCAAATTCATTTAATGCAGTTGTATTGGTTTTGCATATGATTGTATAGTAATAGCGTTATCTTCATTATTTTCCTTTTGTTCCGTTGAATTGCTTGAGCAGGATCTAAACTGACCAATTGCTTTCTACAAACTGGTCTTATTCCTGTATTGCAGTCTGGACATAATATTGAGAAAGTGCGAGAAAAAATGCGGGAGCTGACCAAACAAATTGCTCGCATATATTCAGCATCGAAGCTATTTCCTTATATTTTGGAGGGTTTGCGCTCCAAAAACAATCGCTCTCGGATAGAGTGTGTTGATCTTGTTGGTTTCTTAATTGATAACCATGGAGCTGAGGTGAAATTTGGTGATAATTTTGATTTATTACTAGTCTTTGGAGATACTTACTATAGCTATTTTATTATTATTATTATTATTATTATTTAAATAAGCTACTTACTGTACCTATTTATTTTCAACAGATAAGTGGTCAGTTGAAGTCCTTGCAACTCGTTGCTGCTTTGACGTCTGAACGAGATGGTGAACTTAGGAAAGCTGCTCTGAATACCCTGGCAACAGCTTATAAGAATCTTGGTAAATAATGATGCTACTATAAATTTTAGTTCAATAGCTAGAAAGTATAATCACTTATGAACCATTTGTTCACAACGTTTGATGGTATTTTCCTGATCGTCACTTCATAATCAGGTATGAGTTTGTATCCACTTTATATCATATTATCCTAAACCATTTAAAATTGGTCTTGACTCAACCATTTGAATTATTACATCTGACTTCATGTTGGGTGATGTATTTTTGGATTACTGCACCTTCATTACATGAAAACATAATTATAAATTGGTCAGTCATAGGTGTTTTTTTTGTTTCTGTGGTACAGGTGAGGATGTTTGGAGATATGTTGGGAAGTTATCGGATGCTCAAAAGAGCATGTTGGATGACAGATTTAAGTGGAAGGTTATTAATCAGTGTATCTTTACCTTTTATCCTGAAGTTCTGGTTCTTTCCATTCCTAACTTCTTGCATATTTTTTTGGGCAGGCCCGAGAGATGGACAAAAGGAAGGAGGGAAAGCCTGGTGAAGCGAGAGCAGCCTTGAGACGTTCTGTCAGGGACAACGGGTGTGTATTTCCTTTCCATTTTTATGCTATCTGTTCTGACATGCATGCCTTAAGGATCCCAAATTGCAATGATTTAATTGCCAAAAAAGAGTCTCCAGTCGGAAAACAAAGAGGTCAAAAGATAACCCTTAGACTCTTCACTACAAGAGAACCAAAAGAAAAGCATCGCTAGTTTTGGCAGTTTCTCAAAGTTGTGCACAAAATTTTGATCCACTGGTTCCGCCTCTGATGCGCAAAGCTCACAACAATTTTAAGACTCTTGATTTCTTATCATTAGTATGAGAATGCTGGCATGGTAATTTGGTAAAGTCACTAATGCTATACCTTGGTTCACAAATTATACGCACTTGTCACCCACTGGCGTCCCTGGTTCAAAAAAGGAAGGGAGACAATGTTTTATGGGACCAGTCTATTTGTGTGGTGCTTGTTGAATGCAATGCTTTGTCCTTCATCAGTTTGGAAACTTGTACCTGTACAACAACATACACAAGCAACTGTGGAAATGAGATGTGAAATCTTTTGGATAGCAAATTTTAACTTAATCTCTCCCTTGTAATACATCATATTTATTTATCCATACTTCCACTTATTCTTTTGTTCATATTGTTTAGTTACTCTTTTCTTGAGATAGTTACTCTTAGTCTTTACAATGATTGCATGCTTTTGTAGTTGTTTTTGTATTCACTCTGTCTAGTATTTCATTTCCGTACTATAACTAAAAATGGAGAAAAGTAAGGGAGATTATCATTAACTGTAAGTTTATTATTTGATATAATAGTATTATTATTTTCTGCACATTTTCCCATCATTGAGTTAAATGTGAACAATTTTTTTTTCTTCCTTTCTTGTATCTCCAGGTTAGATGTAGCAGAGCAGAGTGGAGAAATTATGTCACGATCTGTTTCTGCACAAGTTTTTACAAGGTACTGAGCAAATTATGGACAAATAAAATTTGTATAAGTTTCAGGCATAGACGTTGACGTTGACATTTCCATCATGTTATGGATAATCTTCATTTTAATGATGCTAATACTGTTCATATTTTAGGGAAAACATTGGCCATTCTGAGCCTCATGTGGATAGGCATATTTTACCCCGTTCACTTGCAAGTCCTAATGGACCTACAGACTGGAACGAAGCTCTGGATATTATTTCATTTGGTTCTCCTGAGCAGGTTTGTTTTCTTATAT
The DNA here is from genome assembly GCA_002174775.1 of Macleaya cordata. Classification (NCBI taxonomy): domain Eukaryota; kingdom Viridiplantae; phylum Streptophyta; class Magnoliopsida; order Ranunculales; family Papaveraceae; genus Macleaya; species Macleaya cordata. The sequence goes on from MVGT01004291.1 coordinate 572,439, forward strand.
GCTATCGAGCTTTATCCCTTTTAATTGTACCAGCTCCTTTTTCCTATTGCAACATGGTGAAAATATAGATGCTATGCTCCAAGGGTACTTCCAGTGGCAACTCATAATCAACTCATGACACACTCATCTTTAAGAGAAAATATTCGTTGCTCTTTATTTTCTGTTCTTCACCCTTGAATTTACCAGATATTCATCCAACTCCAATTCTTTTATGACAAGTTTTCTGCCTTACTAGGTGAGTTAAGGATGATAATTTGATTATTGCAAGGACATGTTTTATCAGTTGTTCTTTCGTCAAACCAGTTTACTTTCCTACCTTTATCACTTGGATTGGAGCCTTCATCATTCGATGTGAATTATGATCTAAAACTTTGTTGTTGTCTGATCAGTTGATGACCTGATTTCTTTGATGGAATTTAAGCTGCACATACTCATCTCTGAGATTCCTTGTGTTCTTTGTTATGGAAACGTCACTCTAATTTACATATTCTTTGATTGGTGCAGTCTGTTGAAGGCATGAAAGTTGTTTGCCATGAGTTGGCACTGGCAACAAATGATTCTGAAAGCACTGCGATGGATGATCTTGTGAAGGACGCAGATAGACTCGTTTCGTGTCTGGCAACTAAGGCAAAACGGACTTCCAATTCCCTCATTCATATCTTTCTTTCCTTGATGAGTCTCCCCTTCAGAATTTTTGAACGTTTAGGTGCCTCTAAATGTTTGAATCTTTATTTGAAACAGGTGGCCAAGACATTTGACTTCAGTCTGGCAGGGGCTTCTTCTCGGTCGTGTAAATATGTTCTGAACACACTCATGCAGGTATATGCTTCCTCAATGTTTGTAATTTTTCTACCTTGACCAAAAATTTCTTTCATGTTGCAAGTATAATCATTCGATATGGCTGCAGACGTTTCAAAATAAAAGACTTGCCCATGCTGTAAGAGAGAGCACCCTTGACAGCCTCATCACCGAGCTTCTTCTTTGGCTTTTGGATGAAAGGGTTCCACTGATGGATGATGGAAGCCAGCTTCTGAAAGCATTGAATGTCTTGATGCTCAAGATTCTGGTGGGTTTTGCTTCAAGATGCGTTTATATTTGCTTGAGTTATCTGAGCATCTATTACAACTTCCTGCTCAACCGTCTGCTTGCACATACAGGATAATGCAGAACGCACATCATCTTTTGTTGTACTGATTAATCTATTGCGTCCATTGGACCCCTCGAGATGGCCATCACCAGCATCAACTGAGACCTTTGCTGCGAGGAATCATAAGTTTTCAGACTTAGTTGTTAAATGTCTGATCAAACTGACCAAAGTAAATTTCATCTCTTTGCCTTGTTTGCATTTTTCTTCTTGATCTTGTTCCCAAGTTATTTATGTATAAAAGCTATCTGTGACAGACGTGTCAACACCGAAAACTCTGAAATCTGAAACAGTTATGGCCAGACACATGCAGATACAAATCTTTGAAACTCAAAAGTTATCAGTCGTCTAACTTATTTTAAATTTTGTGTTGTTTGACATTTTAGAAAAAACTTGTTCTTAAAATAAGTTAAACAAGTTGCAATACTATTGTCAAGCTCAGTAATATCAATAGGATTCCCTAAAAAAAAGTAATATTAATAGGATTTTTTGTTTTCCATCTCTTATATCACTAGATCATTATTTGTTGTGAGTTTAGTTATTAGATAAAATTCCTATTTTAAAAAAATCTACTATACATCAAACACCATCACTGGTAGTTTAAGAGAGGTGTTGGAGGTTTACATCTCAAACGTCACCTCTTCAATGCCACATATGTTGGTGGTAGGACCTAGGACCTAGGAGTTTGAAATGTTTAATTTTTTAATGTGTTCTTAAACGTTGTTAAGTAGTAATAAATAATTATTACTTTAGATTGATTAACTTAGTTAATGCATCCTTCCTCTTATGAGATTGATCACTTTTTTTCTTCCTGTTGTAATTGTTTATAAATTTATCATTTGGACTAAATAGATCATAATTTACTTTGTTTAAATGTTCAATTAAAGACGCCATGCTTATGAGGCCTATGGCTCACGCCTTGAGTCTTAATCCTTGGGCGTTAGGCCATTGAAGTTACTCGGACTACGTCCAAGTTTAAAAACCTTGCCTTTAACAGCACATTCGTAATCATAAAAGAGAATGTGATAGTTCAGCACACTTGTGTTGAAGCTTGCTATAGCTGGTGAGTGTCCCATATATAATAGATGCAACTTCAATGTCATGTAGGTTCTCCAGAGTACAATATTTGACGTTGATCTTGACCGCATTCTTCAAAGCATCCATGTATATCTTCAAGGATTAGGCATGGAAGAAATCAGAAGAAGGTACCTCCTTAAATAGCTTGATGATTAAGATTTTTGGCCTTCATTTCCTAACCTATTTGAAGTTGAAGCAGCGTGCATGATTTTATTCTTTGGTTGTCTTAAGAAAATGTGAATAAATGATTGTATTTTGTGTCTAACACAACATAACCAACCAGAGCTGGAGCTGATGACAAACCACTGCGAATGGTTAAAACTGTTTTACATGAACTCGTGAAGCTTCGCGGGACCGCGATAAAGGGTCATCTTTCCATGGTTCCAATTGACATGGAACCTCAACCTATTATTCTTGCCTACATTGACCTCAATCTTCAGGTATAATTTATTTTCTTTGGGGGGGTTAGCTTAAATACTTGAACTTGTCTATCCATGGCTATCCATCTTGGAGTAAGCAACAATCATTTTATTCGACTTTGTTATTCTACCAGACTCTTGCTGCGGCCAGGATGCTAACACCATCAGGCCCTGTTGGCCAAACTCATTGGGGTGATTCTGCGAACAACAGTCCATCACCTGCTACAAACTCTGCGGATGCACAACTGAAGGTCCTTGTAACTTCCTTTTGAGTAGTTTAATCTTGAACTCTTTGATAGTGTCAGTATTGTCTCATTATTTAACAAAATTTTGTGCGACTTCACAGCAAGAACTTGCCGCAATTTTCAAGAAAATTGGTGACAAGCAGACATGCACTATTGGTTTATATGAACTATATCGGATCACTCAACTATACCCTAAGGTATACTCATTTATTTACAAATTACAGTGGATTCGTCAATGTCTATTTATTTATTTATTTTGTTTGGTATCTTCAATTTTTTGGACCGCTCATGAGACCAGTTAAATATTATTTGTCAGTTTAGGGGTCTTCATTCCATCAGTTAGTTTAGGTGCCTGGAATGTTTGTTTATGTAGTTCCTTTTGTGTTATTTCTTCAGGTTGATATATTTGCTCAGCTCCAGAATGCGAGTGAGGCATTCCGAACATACATAAGAGATGGATTAGCCCAGGTTTGCTTGAAATTTTGTCTTCATTAATTGTGCTGGTAATGCAAAATTAGAATATATTTATGAATTGTTTCCTTTTGGTGTTAATTACTGTCTTGCAGATGGAAAAGAATGCAGCTGCTGGAAGGACTCCTTCAAGTGTACCAATGTCAACCCCTCCTCCAGTTGCCCTAAACCTTTCTTCTCCAAAATTTGCTCCTTTGTCACCTGTACATACAAATTCCTTGAATGACCCCAAGTCGCTAAATGTGAGAAATGACTCTATAAACTCAAATTTGCCATTACCACATACTGATGATGACAGGATTGGCAATGCTATGTCTTTAAGAGGCCCCCTCTCTGATCCTTCAGAGTTGCGGCAGAATATGGCGGATGAGAGGAACGATAGATTTCCATCTGGAGGTGGTATTTTTTATACTTCCTGAGCTTTTCTTTCTATCCTTTATTTTTCCTTCCTTTTTTTTTTGGCATTGTTTCCATTAAGGACCCGTCTAACAATGAAAATGGAACAACTGTAGTAACAAGCGGGACACTGGATGCAATCAGAGAGAGAATGAAGAGCATTCAGTTGGCAGCAGCTGCGGGGAACCCAGATCCTGGAAACAGACAATTCATGTACGTGAATGGTAGTAATATGACTCGTGGACTACAACAGAGTCAGGTTCCCCATGAGTCCGACCCTTTAGATCAACAAGAGCTTCCCCTGCAAACAACGGTTTTACCTATGGATGAGAAAGCATTATCTGGGCTCCAAGCCCGGATGGAGAGGCTCAAAAGTGGAACCCTCGAACCCCTGTAGAGAGAAGAAATTAAAGAGTCAAAAGAGAAAGGGCCTGTTCTGAGTATTCATCCACCTAATCTTCATGGGCTTATCTTTAAAAAACAAAGCGAGCAAGATGGGTATGACTGCGGTTAAGAGGATAGCGTAGGGACGTACAGATATTATGCACGTGTGGCAGCTTTGCTTTTGCTGCAAATGTTGTGAAAAATTCTGAGGTAAATGAATGAAGTAATTTGTGTTGGTAATTTGGTATGTATGTCCCTTAAATGATGAAAAAGCTGTTGGTTATAGGTGTAGAGTAGTAGTATATCAATATTCGGCTGACTGTTGCACAGCGGCTGCTTTGTTTTTTTTTTTTTCTTCTTGGTATTGGTTCCATATTTGTGCTCAAACAAATATTAACTTGCCCATACTTTTTGGATGTAGACGATTTGTTCTTGTAAATTTTGCAATACAGTATTGCATTTGCAGTAGTGAAGTTATTGGTCCTAGTTGAAACTTGAAACCTGATGTTCCTTCCTTATGTCACAGAATTAAGGTCTCTCTCTCTCTCTCTCTCTCTCTCTCTCTCTCTCTCTCTAAAATGATATTACTGCATGAGAATTGTGTTTTAAAGTTTTAACCCGGACACAGCAATAGCGACTGCTGTGCCGAAAGGGAGACAAACGAGACTCACACCTGAACGGTCCTGACATTTTATTTGATTTCATCAAATACAGTTCACGAAATAAACAAATCGAATGTGGGTGGGTGGTTGGTGGTGGGCATCAACATCTGTTGATGTTACACAAACAGTCCACACACACACAAAGCATAGGTTGGTAGAAAACATTGGCTTTGGCTTTTTTAAGGTCGGTGCAGAAATGGACACCACTTCGGCTTTATAAGAGAAAATGATGGGTAACCGTTTAGGACTGTCGACCGAATCGGGCGATTCTGATTCGAATCAGAGTTAAATCGATCGTTAAGAAACAATTCACAGGGAGAGGAAGAGATGGGTATAGTGTTCCTTTCCTCTTTATATTAACTGATTCGGTCTTTCATCACTCAGTTCTGACTCGAATAAAAATCGTTTGAATCAGATGAACGATTCGTGTATAGTGTACGATTTCGATTTGGGGAAGTTAATTTAGTTGGAGAAGTTATTAAGAGTGGAAAGTAATGCTTGGGTCCCACTCCCACCTGGTGTCCCTCTCATAATAAAAAATATATATAATCAAATCTTTTCCTCTCCTTGAAATGGTTCACCTCTGCTTTCTCAATTTGCTAGTTTTCAGATTTTTTATTCGATTTTTGAGATTCACAAGAGACACCTTGGAAAGTTTTTTGGGTTCTTCCAAATTGTCTTTCTCAGTAGCTAATTCTCTAGTTCTCTCTTCAAGTCCTCAAACCATCTCCTCCTCTATACTTTCTATCTCTCAAAGATTCGTTGCTTCGGGTAATGGGTACACCAGATTCTGCTCTGATTTGATTCCATAAGAGATTAAGATAAGAACCCAGATTCTAAAAGTTGGTTTCTTTTCAGTTTTATCAACAAATTTTGATCTGGGTTTTTTTTTTTTTTTCTTTTCATCTTGTTTTTGATAGGTTTGAATCTACTTTTCTCCATTTTATCAGAAACCAATCCTTCTCCAACCTCTTCTAATACCTCTGTAAATAAAACCCACCAGAGACCTTTCTTCTTTTATACCTAATAGTATTACCCCAGTAAACTGAAGATCATTTCAGTTCTCAATTTCTTTTGAGTTTTGTTATTTGAAATCATGGAAAAAGAGAAGGGGGAGGATCTGAGTAATAGCTTAGAGAAACATAAATCTAAGCCAGTTTCTGAAGAGGCACCTATTTCTCCTAGGATTCTCAAAAGAATCAGAAGCCCAGAGCATCAAAACCTTTCTCACTTTTCTTCTTCAATCACCCATCAAATAACTAATCTTCCATTATTTTCTTCATCTTCCTCTTCAACTGCTACTTCTGCAACTACAACTACCCTTCCTTTTTCAAGGCTTAGATTTTCTTTTCCCCATGAAGAATCTCAAACCTACAAATTCAAAACGCCAGATTTTCCCCTATTTCATCCACAACCACCATATCTTCATCAGAATCAGCAACAGGTGATCTCTTTTTCTCCCACCATTAACACTACCAAGCTCTACAGAGGTGTGAGGCAACGCCATTGGGGAAAATGGGTTGCGGAAATTCGTCTCCCTCGCAATAGAACTCGTCTCTGGTTAGGTACATTTGACACAGCTGAAGATGCAGCCATGGCGTATGATCGAGAAGCCTTTAAATTACGAGGGGAAAATGCTCGTCTTAATTTCCCTAATCTCTTCTTGGGAAGGAATAACAGAGATGAACTAACCACTACAGCTCCTAATTCATCCTCATCTTCAAATCCAAATCAGTTTCACCAACTCCCAAGAGGCCAAAATGTGGAGGTTTCATCAACAGCTCAAAATAGATCAAATTTTCAAATAGATTTTAGTTCCGGATTCGGGTCTAACGAGGTTAAGGAAAGCAGTGAAGCTCAGGAGCATACAACAACAACAACAACAACAACAACAACAACAACAACAACAACAACAACAACATCAAATGTAACAGGGGAAGGTGTTTCAGAATCTTCAGAACTGATGTTGGGAGAAATGGAGGAGGCTTGGTTCAACTCAATACAGACGGGTTTGGGTTCTCCAGTTTGGGAAGATCTTGATGGTACAAATGATCTAGTGCTACAACCCCAACCATCAATTCCTACTTTTAATCAGCCAGAATCAGTCAGCTCTGAAATTCTAAAGCCCCAAGAGAGCAATATTTCATTTTCTTCCTCTTCTTCCTCTCCTAAGAAGATGTTCTTTTGGAAGGACTGAAACTACACTCTACAGTTAGTTCTTAGTAGTTAGACCATCACATCGGTTGCAAATTTTTTTTAAGGCAACCCTTATTTAGAAGATTTAGCAGTTCCCCATCAAAGGATCTCATTTATCAGTTTTTTTTTTTTGTTACGAAATCACAGCTAATGTACGTGTTTTTGGAATTTGGATAGAAATGAACATAGCCATGGTTGTGGCAGAGATGTATGGAGGACTATATGTAGGAGACAGTTTTGTGATCCCCCACAAAACCAGAATTGCAAAAACAAATTTGCAACGGTTTTGGACTGTTGCAAATTAGAACTGTTCTAAAAATGCTCAATTGTTAGTGAACATTGTGTAGAGCCCCACATGAAGATGATTCAAAGACTGATTTTTTGTGAAGATTATCTCTTTATATACCATGTAGATCATCCTCGTAAAAAATCAGCTTGTCCTAAAACTTCTAACCCATCAAAAGTTGGCTGAAATTAACGATTTAAGATATCCACTTTAGCATTAATTTGCAACCAACTTTTAATATGGTTGAGTTTTAAAATGATGTGATTTCCAGTGAAGATGATCTACATTGGCGATTAAATTGCAACCTCATTGAATATCAATCTTTGATCTAAAAAAGTGGACCGATATTCACCAATACATCCCCGTGGAAATACACTAGATACTGATCAAACTCACGACATTCGTAAACCTGACTGACAAACCATCTTAACAACCACTTATTTTAAAAGCTCGAAATGCTAAAAATGAGAAATAGTAACAACATATAGAACAAGGGTTTGTGGGCCTAACAAGGTCTGGAATCATATTGATCACCAATATGCGTCGTATATACATATATGGCTATAGTAGGTAAAATGGAGACTACATTTAAGACTTTGGTGAGTACACCTGACCTAACTGCTTAGTGTTCTGGTTAAAGTATGAACCTCCCTTAGTTGTTGTTGTTGTTGGGTTTTTTTTCCTCTTAGTTGTAGGCCTTAGGGACTGTACAGACCAACATCAAGTTTCAATCTGGTTTGGGCCTTACATAAGCTTAAACATTGGCTCATCGAAAGGCGTTCAAATTAAGGCGAAGTTGATGATCCATTTGTTGGGAGTAGGTGTCTCTCAGTTGAGAAGGTAAAGTCCTTTGGCTTTAAGTTACGATTTGGGTTTGAAAATCGCCTACACCTTAAGACTTGTCTTACCGATTTAAAAAGATTCATTTGCTGCGAAAGCCCAGCTTGAATAATGCCTAGAAAGAATGTTGTTTGATGGAGAACTCAGCCTATCTTTATGACTTTAATGTTATGTTTTGTTTGAATAATTCAATCAATTGAATAAAAGTTCAGAAAGAAAAGTCTTTTCTTACCGCTATGAATGGTAGGAGATGAAAACATAAATCCGGGCAAGGCCAGTGCACACTGTTAAACCTCAAACCCAGCGAAATTTTAAGGCTAGTGGGCATCCTTATACCTCAAACCCCTCACCTGGTCCAGTAGTTTGATGGAGGGTGAAGGGGATAAGGGTACCCGCATATCATATCTGCGACGAGCTCACCGCAGAACTTATCTGCGACAGAGCTCATCGCAGTTAAGTTCTGCGATGGCTCTCATATAACTTCTGCGATGAGCTCAAGCTCGCAAAATCTTTCTGAGATATTTTCCTCTTTCTTCACTCCTGGGCGGATTTATTACATATCATCTATACTTTTTCATTTTATATTCCTTGCTGACTACGGGGCCCACCACGAAAGAAGTAAATCGCAGAAGTTATCAGCGATCGTAGATAACTTCTGCGACATGAAAAAAAAACCCCACTAGCCCTGCCATACTGTTATACATCAAACCCGTCTTATTTGTTGATGGGTCTGAGGTAGGCCACTGGCCTTGACCTAAGGGTTGCCTTCTTTTGAGATCCTAATTGTGTGGTTTAGTCTAAGTAATCAGAGCGGAAACAAAAACAGAAACGAGAGCGCCGGAACTAGCATCCAATTAAAAAATTTCTTTAATTTTGGAACAGAAGCTTCACCCCTATACCATACGGTTCTGATTACTGAAGGTTTACTATAACATAAGCCCGATATTCACCCTGCACAGTAGCTTGGGGTAGTTTTTCTAGTTCTATTACTTATAATACCCAAAAAAAAAATCTATAATTAATAAAAATAATTTTATAACAAACTATTAGTAGGTGATCATCACGTGATTAACACTTCCCTTAGATCTTGAAAAGTCCCTTAGATCTTGCAAAGTAGTTTTAGTTTAGAAAAGTAGTTTTTGGGTATTCATGGAGAACCTCTTACTCTGAGGAAGTCTGTCTGACCTTGTTATATGGATGTTGATGGCTTGGGACCAAAGCATGATACCCACGTTCCCTAAATCGTTCACTCGTTCAACTCGTTGATTGTGTCAAAGTTGACCCGCTCGTAGGTTGACTTTACCCATCAAAAATAAAATTCAGACTGATGGTGATTTCTAGCCATTGATCTTCAAATCTAATTAGAAAATGATCTGTCATTTTAACGACAGTTTTGTCCCTTAGATCTAATTTGAAAATTATCGTAAGATTTATGTTGGTGGCTTTCTTTGCTTCGAATTATAATTGATATTCTAAAAAAAAAATAAAAAAATAAAAAATATAATTGATAGAAAATTCTATAATAGTCTGTTTGGATAAGGGATTTGGGGGAGGGATTTTGTGGGGATCATGGATTTGGTGGAAAAATCATGTTATATTTTTTCTCAAAATCTATGGTCCCCACAAAATACCTTGTCCAAACAGACTATAAGTTTTTTCGCATAACAAACGCCCACCGTTAAGAGCCTTGCACTCTACCAACTGTGCGGCGGGCAATGTTCATTTTCTCCCTATCTTACTTGAAACTTACCAAATACTGGTGATTCAACCATAAAAATGATAATGTAATCAGTTACTCAATTCCATGACTTCGCTTTT
>MVGT01004291.1:582618-598500 GCA_002174775.1 Macleaya cordata
TTTTTTGTGATAGGCTTCACTTTGCTTATGGTCGGAACAGTATAATCAAAAATATTTTTCGAATCAAACACCCCTAAACAATGCCAAGATCACAGACCTCCTCTCTTTCTTTCTCATGATCGATCTGACTGAAAGGTAAGACCCAATGGATCAAACTCCAAGTCCTGACTCTGTCGACTATATTGAGAGAATAAGCTATCGATGGAGAATAGGGCCAGCAATTAATAAATTCATTAACTATGCATATATACCAGTCTAATGCATAAAATGATGTAAATAGTCACGAGAAAAAGAAAAAAAAAAAGAAAGGAAAAACCATTTAGGTAACGATAAAATCAGAAAAAAAAAAAAACAAACAAACAAACAAACAAAAAAAAATCCTAAGTTCTTAACGTTATCTATTATTAGTCTATAATTATAGATGAACTAAAGTAACAAAAAAAAATTGCATATCAACTTAATTAATTAAAATATTTACAAACACTATTGAGGATTAAACTAAGAACCCCACTTGATTAACATTTGATAATATTTTATAATTCTATTTAAGTGAATGATGAGCACTCAATGATAAAAATAGATTCTTTCTACTAAATAATTTTTAATTATGGGACATAAAATGACACCAAAGTATGATTTGTTGATGTTTTCTTTTCTTTTCTTTTTTCTCATTTTTATTTTTTTTTCTATAAATTTCCCAATTGTGAAATCCATTTTCAAGCTATAAAACAGACTGTTGGGGGAATCAACCCACGCAGTCTGTCTGTCTCCAATAATTTCTTATAATTTTCTTCTCCCTCAAGCCCTAAGTACCCCTTCCATCAGCTTAATTATATTAATTTAAATAAATAAATATTTGATGAAATAATAGTGGAAAACTTAGAGATGTGATCGGGTACTTTTTAATTACGATGTTTCCGTCACGTGGCAAATTTTGATTGGCTGTTAAATATCTGAAGAGAAGTTTGATGTTAATTACGACGAATCTAAACTCGCCACGTAGGAAACTGTCTTGGTGTTTAAGAGCATGGGATCATTATTTAGTTTAAAGAAAAAAAAAATTATTAAGGTAATGGGGAGGAAACTTCCATTGAATCTATATAAATGTGACATCATGCATTACTCAGAAATTTGCTAATAATAACAAATTGACTCGGCCTAGTCATCTCAGCGTTGGGTCGACTCAGTAAACAGAGTAGACTCATCATTTATTATTGTGTAGGATGTGGATGCACGTTTGTTTCTAGGGTGCTATTAACCGGTCACATCTAGAGGATTATTCGAGAAAGGTGTCATAATGTAGAAAAATGTTGATTACGTACAAAGACTTGAATCCATAACATCTTCATGTACAAATCACTGCAGCAAGGTAGTTTTGAATTCAGGTTATGGTTTCAGCGCTCCCACGTTTTTACATTCGGCGTAGAGGATATGTGATACATTATTTTCTTTTTCTTTTTTATGTGTGATCCATTTGAATGTATTTTATGTGATACATTCTTTTTATGTGCGATACATTCTTTTTTATGTGTGATTCATACTACCTATATGCATACATGAACAGCCATCAATAATCAAAATGCCGGCTGATATTTTTACACAATTTTATGTTAAATATACACAACTTAAAAAGTTTTACATATCTAATAATACAAAATAGTTTGTCCTTTAAATTTAGTACTATTGATTCTATACAACCAACAACACAAAATAGCTCATCGGTTACGTAGAACTGACAACACAATTACAAAATCGTCTGTTAATCTTATATAACCAACGTGCCATTTTGTAAAATTTATATTGTTAGTTTTAGATAAACGATATTATAGTAAAATGTTTTGCGAATTTCTCCTTAAAGAATCCATATTTAATCTTCCCGTTTTGTGATTAATGCAATATTCAAGGGATGAATAGGAGAATTAGTAAGTGGTTTTAAATCAACTGTTAAGAATGTGTGTGGAGTGTGAACCTAGGATTCCAACATTAGGGTTGAATTATGGAGGTGATGCATGACTAATGACACACTTTTTGGTCGTTAGATCCAAAACATTTTACCACAATTTAATGAAATTGTTGTTACTAGTAATGACACACACACCTTTTGTCCATGACTTCTACCTTCAAATCAGATGATTAAAATTAACCGTCTAACAATATGATTTTTTTATTATTATAATTATTGGTAGCTAGCTTGATTAACGGTCGAGATCGATTATTATCATCTTTTTCTCTAAATTTCTTTTTCCCGTACTACTTACTAAAAATTCCAAAGCATATATGAGTTCAATTGGAGACATGAATGGACATCATTGACAAAAGTTGTGAGACACCATTATTACAAGCTAAAAAGGATTAAAAAGATATTTAGGGATAAATTGACCTTTACCCTCTAAGTTAACTTAATTAGGACACAAAATGTAGAGGATATTTTGGCTCAGGTGTGTCGGTAAAGTAGGTTTGTCGAAGATTGCCAACTTAGCGGGTGTGAGGGTTCGTTAGCTATAAAGAAGCTTAGGCTTTAGACTTTGTCTAACTAGCTAGTACGTAGCATATAGTAGAGATATAATTGTGCTATCTTTAGCTATTGTGCGGGGTTAATCGTGGGCTGTCATTTTTATTTTTAACTTCACTATTAAGTATTTAAGTAGGGGGTCTCATTATAATGTGGTTACAAGGATTATGTTTGGCTCACGTTGAAATAATCTAATGATTAATTTTTTGTATTAGGTATATTTTATTCTCTATTTAAATCATTCTAAATCTCTTTACTCCATCAATGATTTTATAAATTGTCTATTTTTTTAATCAAATTTTTTATGGGATTATGAGTTTTAAAATATTTTAATTTTTGGTATAAATGATCTAAATAGAGAGAAGAACATTTTTACCAAAAATCACCTTTTAGGTCATCTCCATATGGCCCCACCGGTGATTTATGAATAACAATGTCAATTTAACAAAGTAAACGATATGTAACTCTTTAAGTGGAGGGTTCCTTTAGATTTCAGAGTTGGAATTACATTTTTTTTAGCCGTCATAGATTGTAGCTAGGGTATGAACACTCCAGTTCAGACCTTACTTAAAATTGGGATCTATTTTTTTGAAGTACATGCAAGATTTTTCAAGATGTTTATAATTGAAATATCATCAATGTCTATGCAAATATAATTAATGCGGCTTACATTTGTAAGTAGGGTCTTATGTAATTGATCCAATGACTATTTTTTTTTTTTATGACGATAATATTTTTATTGTTTAGATTAACATCAACCCATGCCTATTTCTTTAGTTATACTCAGTTTCCACCTATTAATGGGGTCCTATAGAGTTGACCAACTAATTTTTTTACAACAATGATATTTTTATCATTTAAATCAATATTATCCTATGGATTATCCTTCAGTGTGACACTATAAGTTCCATTCACCTTACTTTTATACTTTGTAAACATTTTTTTTGGGTTTCGTGCTGGAATGATCTAAATACGATTTTTAGTGAAGATGATCTCGACATCATATAAATCAAAACAAGCCCTTAATATAATCTATCTGCATCTACATCTGCATCTCCTCTATATAAACCTTACGTAAGGAATAAGTATAATGGACGTCCAGACTCTTTTGTATAAGACTTTTTCTAGTTTTCTATTTAGAATGTTATTTTTGCATTGAACACAAAAAGGTTGCTCTTATATATAAGACTTTTTCTATTGTTCTTTTTAGAATGTTATTTTTGCATTGAACACAAAAAGGTTGCTTTAAGTAAATTAGGGTAGGGGCCATGGGCCCATGGCTTCCAATCAAGTGGACTCATGGGTCCTAGCTGGACTAGTAATAGATACGTCTCCCCCAACCAATGACACTTCAAAATCCTAAATGTACACCCCTTTTTACAAATTGGTTCTTCTGTCCAATGAGGTGGGATAATCCTGAGCTATATTATTATTCTTAGAATATAAACGTTCCCCCAACCAAAGACACTTCAAATTCTACTCAAAAAGACCTTTTAAATTTAAAAATTGACAAGTATATATATATGATGATCGTGGAGAGAGAAAGTCTGCGAATCAGAATAAATCAGATGGCTCCAATAACCCTATCACCAAACAGATCTCTCTTATTATTGCTGACACTTGGCATTTGAGCCAAAGCCACACTTACAGTAGTAGTTGATCTGTATAGGGTGGGTCCCCTTAGGTATTTTTTGAAGCAGTGGGTCCCCTTAATTAGGTATTATTACCTCTTCTTTCTCTCTTATTTTTCTTGGGTTTTTTCGTGTTTGATGCCACGGCCGTTTGGTACGATGATGAGTTGTGATGTTTAGACAATAACATCCTGGAAATTAAAAAACACAAAATTAAATAAAAATTAAAATAAAAGATCAAATTTCATGATACATTATAAGTCAAATTATTGAAGATATTAGTTTATTAAGTTACATCTCAACCACTTTTTCTTAGAAAAAGTCAATTTGTGTTTTTATCAGTAATTGTTTGATTTATTAATTTTTCTTTTATCTATATATGGTGTAACAAATGAAAAAATAAAAGAAAAGAAGAAGTTTGCAGGCCATGCATCAAAGACATACCTCCAAGTTAAATTCTCGTTAGCATTGAATTATTGATCATATTTTTAAAAAAAAAACCTCAATTTCTAAAATGATTTTTGGGAAGAGGGTTGAAACATTTTAATCTTGGCACCAAGCCTAGAACCGCAGTGGTCCTCCTACAAATTCAGGTATTAAAATAGGTGGTCCCTAAGGATCTCATTTTACTCCTCGAAATGTAAACATAAAGACAAAATCTCATTGACATCCTTAATTGGGACAGTTATATACACCTGATTTTTAGATATTCCAGCTTCAATTTTGGTACCAGTGTATAGTTGTATACAGTTCTTGTTCGTACTAAGTTTTGGTTAAGAGCACAAAAGCTGATAGAATTAGAGCTAAGAAAAAGCCATTCCGGTTCTAATTATTCCTCAATTAATTGGGTACTCATTGACATCCTTACCTCATTCCCTTATCATTTTCCTACAGTAGTCACGTTTACATGGCCAATGTTATATTACATGTGAAAATACAATTTTTTTTTTTTTTGTCAAATAGAATCGATTTCTTCAGTGGTTATTTTTAATCAATTTCTAATTAATTTTTGTACGAATTAGAAGTTTTATAATAGATTGATTTTTTATGAAGATGATCTATATAGTAATGAAATCAACCTCATAAAAAATTAACTCTTCGATCCTATCCATATAGACCTAACAAATTTTATGTCCCAACCAGACATAAAATCTTTTATGTCCTAGTATTATTATTCAAAAGCTTTCGAGCCAATATCGATCGAGGGAAGGCCCAATGTGGGACTTCAACCCACAAACAACCCACAATTTTCTCAATGAGAAGTCGTACCTCCAACTACAATTTCATAATTTCTTAAAAATGTGAAGTCTACATCGACTAGAACTATTGTGTTTTATTATAGAAAAATCAAATTAAGTGTTTTAATCTCGATTTAACAAGCGAGAGTGGTTACTATTCTTTGTGCGCCCGAGCCAATAGCCATGGGATGGGATGGGATAGGATGTAGAAGCCCTCAATTAGGGGTGTCAACGGAACAGTTCCGGATTTGGAACAGATCTGGTCTCGTTAATATGAAGCGGTTTCGGATCCAGTACCGCTAGGATCCGCGGGTACCCGATACCCGTTTTTAATTATTGTTTTTTTATTTTTTCACATAAAACTTTTTTGTATTTTGTATTTTCGTATTTTATTCAATTATAAAATTTATTTTATTATAAAATTTATTATATAATAGTCATTAGTTTCTTTTTTTAATTAAAAAAAGTTAAAAAAATTTAAAAATTATTATATAATAGTAAATTAAACTATAAAATTATAAAATTTATACGGAACAGGGTACCCGTTGAGTGGATCTGAAATGGATCCGAAATTAAACGGATCCAAAACGGATAGATTCGAAATGGATTCGAAATTTATCGGATCCACAAAATGAGGTCTCAGAACCGCAAAAAACGATTCCGATACCGGTTCGGTTACGGGTATTTTGGTACCCATTGACACCCCTACCCTCAATACAAGGATGGTAAGTAAGTGATTGAAAAACCCATAGTTATTTGCTAGGTCACACCAAAAAAAAAAGGAAGTGAAAACTCGGATTCTTTAAATCATTTTCCGCGGTGTAATTAAAATTTAAAACTTCTACAGAAAAATCAAATTATGTTTTTATTATATAATAAAAATAAAATAAAAAATCTAAAAATTGAACTCAAATTTTCAGATATTAAATTTTAAAAACTGAAAAATAAAAAGACAATTAAATAAAAAATAATAATTAGATGGCTCTACAAAGTGTGAACCAACAACTTCCATATGATGTAACCATTAAACATCTGATCTTGTGCGCGTGTGTATATGAAACAGACAAAGGTGAGAAGGTTGTAGGAAATTGGAATGTAAAATGATTGATTAGCCTAGCCTTCTTGATGAATATTTTTAGGGTTCTTTCTCCCATTGTTTTTTTCTTTCATAAAAGCAAAGAATATTTCATTAAAATATCATTAAACACCTAATAATGGCCTCTTTTCTTTTTAATCTTTGCTAACCTCGACAGTCAGAATGGAACCATTCGTTAACAGTAAGAGCTATCAAACTAGAGAGAGAAAGTAGAGTAATAAAAATAAGAAGAAACGGTAAGGTGTTTGTTTGTGGAGTAGTGTTTTTTGGACCAACGAAGTTACAAAACTTGTGCCCGAAAGTGATGTGGCATAGTTGGTCCCACCGTCACACCTCAAAAGTAAAGGAAAATAGTTGGTCCTATGCTATCACGTAAGTTTCGGGCACAATGTTTGTAACTTGTTCGGTACAGAAATCATTATTGTTGTTTGTGATTAAGCAGTATTATTAGTAGTAGTAGTAAAGAAGAAGAAAAGAACGAAGGAAAGTAGATCTACTGTTGTACTGTACAAACACAAATGACGAAACCAGACCACAAACAAAATTCAATAAAACAACAACAACAACAACAACAACATCAAAACTTCTACAACACACTATCATCTTCTTATGCATAGGGTTTCGTTCTTGTCTTTCTCTTTCTCTCTCTAAAACTTTCTCTCTCTAAAACTCGAACATCATCGGATCTCACTCCCAACAAAATTTCATCGAACTTCCTCCATCTCTTCCTTATTGTCGGATCTGATCTCTCTTCTCAAATTTCGTTTTACAGATTTCCATTTCCATATCTCTGTCTGTCTTTCTTTCTCTCTCTACAAACAGAGAGAGAAAGATTAAAGATAGAGAGAATAAAAATTGATTATGCGCAAAGAATGAGCAATCCAACGGAGGAGGAAGAAGAAGAGGAATGCTTTTACGAATCTCTTGATCGAATCCTCTCTTCTTCTTCTACTTCTTCTTCTTCTTCAGCTGTTGTTTCTGAAGATGAAGACTGTAATTTCCCTAATTATGCTTCATCCAAAAATCTCTCTGTTCCTCGATTCCCTATCTCAAACTATGACCTCTGGACTTCAGAACCTTCCCCCATTGAAGAACGACGGAAACGGCTACTTCGTGATATGGGACTCAGTTCTGATTTCTCTCTCTCTAGAAGTGTAGATTATGGAAGATCTGTGTCGTCTGATCAATTGCAAGGTCATTCTGGACTCAACAACTCCAATTGCTCCGTAGCTCGATCCAAGTCTGATAGTGCCACGACAGATTGCAAGTCTTCTTCTTGTGATCACCGTAATAATTTCTCAATCTCTTCTTCTTCTTCTTCTTCTTCAATTCATTCGGTTGCTGCCGAGTCTAGTAATCTTGTAAATAATCAAAATCAACTACTTTCTAAACCTGGAAGAAGCAATGGATCTCCTACTGCTGCTAATGTTGCTTCTCTCAATAAACCCCCTACCGGAAAACTGTCTCGGAAGGTGGAAGAAATTACAAACAATGCCACGGATATGAATCGTGATCTTGATTCGAACTTGATTTCGGATTCTTTGCCTGTTTTGGTTAATGCTAATGGACAGGAATTGGATGAGGATTCGAATTCCAATGAGGTTGTGAAGGAACAGGAAGTCCAGGACCTGGACCCGTCCTGTATGATTAAGAACCTGGATAATGGTAAGGAGTTTATTGTTAATGAGTTCAAAGAGGATGGGATAGTTAGGGAAGTTGGGACTGATAGACAGCTGACTTTGGAGGAATTCGAGATGTTTGTTGGGCATTCACCTATTGTTCAGGAACTAATGCGAAGGCAGAATGTTGAAGATTTGGATAATAAGAAAAATGATTTGGATTTGAATAAAAATGGCAATGGTAACTCTGGATTGAAAACAAAGAAGAAGGGAGGTTGGTTCAAGAGTATAAAGAACGCTGCAAGCGCAGTTACCGGCCACCGGGAGAGACGGAGCAGTGACGAGAGGGATACCTCGTCGGAGAAGGGTGGGAGGAGGTCAAGCTCTGCAACGGATGAAAGCCAGGATGGGTCCTTTCATGGCCCTGAGAGGGTTAGGGTTCGTCAATATGGGAAATCATGTAAAGATCTAACAGCACTTTACAAGAGTCAGGAGATACAAGCTCATAATGGATCTATTTGGAGCATCAAATTTAGCTTGGATGGTCGGTATCTTGCAAGTGCGGGTGAGGATTGCATAATTCACGTGTGGCAGGTAGTTGAATCTGAACGGAAGGGTGATTTTTGGGAGAAACTGGAAGATGGGATTCCAAATTTATATTTCTTGCCCAATGGATCTCCTGAACCTACATTGTTGTTGGCTAATGTAGAAAACCATTCAGAGAAGAAGAGAAGAGGAAGAACTTCTATTAGTCGAAAATCTATTAGCATGGACCATGTCATGGTGCCTGAGAGTGTCTTTGCGCTTTCTGAAAAGCCCATCTGCTCTTTCCGTGGTCATCTTGATGATGTGCTTGACCTCTCATGGTCCAAATCTCAGGTTAGCTATATTAGTCTGCCATGCCATTTTTGATATGCTTTTCGTCTTTCTTTTCTTTTTGAGTACTCACAAACGATCATTAACTTGCGGAAGGTCAATGCTCTAATACCTCCTTTTCCGAACCATGATGAAGTACATAATTAGTCTAAATTGTATTGGCTCTATTTACATCTTCCTGTAATAACACCTCTTGAGTGACTTAGAGGTGATAAATATGATGTTTGAAGAGAACTATTTGATATAGAATGATAGATATTCCCTTCTGAACTTAATAGTTGGTTATATCATCTTTAAAATTCTGAACTTTAAACAGCCCTTTGGTTTAGATTAATAGAGTTTACATTGGAAATAGTATTGTTTTTTAATAGTCCTTAATGGTGATCCTCTAGAAATGTTGTCCATGATGGTATGAACACATTTGCTCTGATATAGTGATATGTCTTGAGCATTATTATAGATTTTGGTTTGGGTCCAAATCATTAGGCGTTGAGACTGAGTCGACCTGGCTGATGTGGTGTCAAATTTATGTGAGCCCATTTCTAAGTTAAGTCTGAGTTATTTCAAGCTGGATTTGAATTAGAGTTAAAAGTTAAAACCTGTGACAGGCAGAGTGGACCAGAGACAAGGTAATTTGGGACAAATCCTAAGTTACCTGGGTTCTGGCCTGATATCAGCCAAGCCTAAAATTGCTTGGGCGACTTAAACTGGCTGGCTTACATATCTGTTGTACATATCAACTTAACCCAAGAATGTACCGCTGATTTGAATTGTTGGATTTACACTCTTCACCCAATGTATGCTCAAGTTCTGAGAGTAAGTTGGAAGGAGAGGGAGAAAGAGAAGAATAGGATCTGCTTTACAGGAGAAGATGATAGTGTGGAAGAGTAGGTGCGCTGTCATGAAGGAATGGGATAGACTAGTTATGTGTGACACGAAATAAGGATGTATCATTTGGACTCTTATGAACTTCCTCCATTGCATCCCATATTAGACATCTCTCTTTGTGTATCACCTCATATTTCAAGATGTCTACAAAATAAAAACAAACAGTCTTCAGAGTTTTAGAAACAAAAACAAGGCAATATTTGGAAATGGAGAAGGGAGGCTCATCATATGTGTCTTTTTCCTAAACCCAACTATTCGGATTAGCAATTAGTTCTTTTGGTCACTGAAAATGGAAGTTATGACAAAGAAGTAGAAAGAGGAAGGTACAACATGCTATGAGCAAAGATCTATCTCTACCGAACAATACCACTAGTAATGCATGGGAATTAGCAGTGGGTGCCCTGCTAAAACACAAAGTCTCGGGATTGGTAACCTTAATTTCTGATTACCCAACTACCAATTATGTAACACTGCCTTGATCTTCAAATTTACCTCCAGCCCACTTTCTTGTCCTTGAACACTCCTGTTATTTTCCCTCCAAAGGGACCAAAAGAATCATGATGGAATCCATTCTCATAATAGTCTCTCTTTCCTACAGAACGCCTTTCTATCCCATTCCTCAAATATTGATTTTCTGGAGTCGTTCATAGCCAATCTGACAGTAAATTGCTGAAAGGTTTCCCATTCTTTACGTTATGTAGGTGCAATACAAGAGAATATGGTTTACTTTTTCTAATCTAGCCTTACATTAAAAAGCCCCTATTGATAAGATTGACTGATATAAGAACTTTTGGAGCAACCAAAGGTAACCAAACTCTTCCGCATAAGAAGAAATTTTTTTTGACAGCATCTGTTGTAGTTTCCATTATAGTAGGGATAATATAACAATTCGTGTTTCGTAGGAGTTTTGCTCTGGCACCAACATTGATGCTGGACAAATACAATTGACAATTGTGTCTAGTTTCTGGAATAATAGAGACTATCATGAGATGAGAACGAGTATGCGTAAGACTAAAGTTGCAGCTACAATCTAGAGAATTGTACCATTTAGATGGTTTCAACTGGTGAAGAACTAGACCCTGTTACGTCTTGTTGGAATTTTCTGGCAGCAGGTTGATGGGTTTCATTAGGGTATATATCTAGAGAAATGGTAGGTTCTATTTAGAAAGAGAGAGGGTAAGTCCTAATAGAATCTTCTTGCTTAACAGAAACTACAGAGTGGGTTAGAGAATTCTGAGATTTCTCATGTGACAGTCTGAGGACTCATTAATTAAGTGCTTAATTTGTTCCCTTTGCAAGTTTTAAGTCACGATTAATATTTATAGTATTGCATTGTGTAATCTTTTTGTAGTTTCTGTTTTTATTCTTTGGCTGTTTTATCTGCACTCTTGCCTGACAAGCATTTCCCTAAATCTTCATTTTCTTTATGATTTTGTATTTATCTCTATGTCCCATCAAATTGAATATGTTTTTAAAATCTTCTTTTTTAATCTCACTTGGGATTGTGCTATCAAGTTTCTGGTTGGTTAAATGGTTTTAACGTTATCTGATAAATTGAAGTCCTTCCATTTTCAGTATTTGCTTTCTTCTTCAATGGACAAAACAGTTAGGCTGTGGGACATGGCTACCAATTCTTGCTTAAAAACGTTCTCTCACAGTGATTATGGTAAGTGTTAAGATACTTATAAGTTATATCTTCCAGCTTGCCTTCCCATTTGGTTCTTGCTTTTGATGCTTTCTGATATCGATTTGTTTTTCGTCCACTTATGTTGCTATATTTTGTGTTTTCCTTGGCTCAGTCACTTGCATCCAGTTCAATCCTGTTGACGATAGATATTTCATTAGTGGATCCCTAGATGCTAAGGTCCGCATATGGAGTATTCCAGATCGTCAAGTTGTTGACTGGAATGATCTACATGAGATGGTTACTGCTGCTTGCTATACACCTGATGGCCAGGTCTAGTCATGTTTGGCGATTTGTCTTTACTGACAACTAAATAACTTTGACTTAAGGTTATTCCAGAAATACCATAATTATTTAAATGTGGCTCAAGTATTTCTGTTTGTTGATTTTTGAAGGGTGCATTAGTGGGTTCGTACAAGGGGAGTTGTCATCTGTACAACACATCTGGTATGACCCCATAATTGTGTACTTCTCCTTCCTTGTCTTTTTTCTGTTTCTATTAATATCATTCTGTCTTAGTAATCATGAAGAAAAGAATTACTGCGAAAACCTCAGCTAATTATCACAAGATGATTTTTGTCTTTTCCGTTCTCTTCTTCTTCTTCTTGTTCTTGTTCTTATTCTTGTTCTTGTTCTTGTTCTTGTTCTTGTTCTTGTTCTTCTTCTTCTTCTTCTTAGTCCTCTATATATACTTCTTTTCACTGACATGAAAGGCATTTTTCCCATCCTCATCTTTCAGAAAATAAGCTACATCAGAAGAGTCAAATCAGTCTGCAAAACAAGAAAAAGAAATCACATCTCAAGAAAATCACTGGCTTTCAGGTAATAAAACTTGCTAAACCATTACATATATAGAACGAAAGAAAAAACATTACATACTCTTATAAACACTTAGTTGATTTTGCTATTACTCAAACCAATCATTTTTTTACCCTGTATCTATTGCTTGTATCTCTTTAGATAGAATATGGTTAGTTTGAGTTCCAGGCTTGCATGGATTCGGCTGATTAATTTTGTTGAGCAGTTTTCCCCAGGGAGTTCCACCGAAGTGCTTGTTACATCTGCAGATTCACGAATCCGGGTCATTGATGGTGTTGATCAGATTCACAAATTTAAAGGTATCAGTGGGAGTCAACATTTTTTTTTTTTTAAATAGTCACTTTTGGGTGAGAAAAGCTCAAGGCAAATTTCATGCGACATAATTGACCAGCATAGAAGTTGAAATAAGTCCATGAGAAACTTCTACTCAGGTTTCCAATGGTGGCATTAATTATTTTAAAGTTGTTTTTAAGCCTAGTGAATTCTAATTAAATTTCTTAGTTTTGCTGTGATGATAATCCCTTTCTTGTGGGAGGTCTCAGGTTAAAGACAATGGCTAGATGAAGTTCACTCTGTATTATGTCTGTTTTGCCTACAAAAAGAACAGAAACAAAAAACAATGTTATAAATCACTGAATGAGTTTGTTGAATCTTCACTTGAAAAGCATTGGAAAGCTGGTGATTTAGTTCGCTGGTTGCAGACTTGCAGCTACAGAGCCACAACTATATTTTTCTTGAACAGTTCCGTCCAAACATACTTGATAACCGCTACTCTACCCGGTTCATACGACGCGTAGATGCTCTCTCTAAGTTTATTGTAGACAAATGTCCATCTTAAGATTCACAAAATGTCTAGAGAAAACAGTCTTCGCTTTCCATAAAAACTGCAGAGGGAAAGGGGAGATCTTTTAGGAAAACTGATTACATTGCATTGTTAAGATCTGGAAGAAATTCTGGAATTGGAGTCGATATAGTATGGTTTTTTCAAATCTTTATTGTTCGTATGCCCATTTTGAGACATTCTTGAGAAATTGCCAGTAGGACCATGCCGTACTGTTTCCAAACCACATTACTAAGCAAAATCAGAGACCTTATTGAAACTTCATTTCTTATATTATTGCATTATGCGACTGCAAATTGTCCATATACACGTCTCATTATGGACTAGCTGAGATTATTTGCTTTCTGGTTGTGATTTCTGTGGCAGGTTTTCGCAACACAAGTAGTCAAATCTCTGCCTCTTTGACGGCTAATGGAAAGTACGTGGTCTGTGCTAGTGAGAACTCTTCCGTGTATGTGTGGAAACATGAAGGTGAATCCTGGCCAAGCAGAACTAAAGGTGTAACCGTTACACAGTCTTATGAACATTTCCACTGTCAAGATGTATCAGTAGCTATTCCTTGGCCTGGGTTAGTCAGCACCAAGGGCACGCAGGATGAAAACAGCGGCCCCCTCACTGGACTCAGTAGCCGCCACAATGGGGTCTCCGGAAACAAACATTCTTCACCTTCTCTGGTTGAGGAGACTAATAATAAGCAACATGAAGGCACACCATCACTTTATGGATACACCAATAGCCCGCTTCATGGTACAATTGCCAGTGTAAGCAACAGTTACTTCTTCGATAAATTCTCAGCGACATGGCCAGAGGAAAAATTGCTTCCGGCCATCAAGAACAGAAGTCCTAATATTAGTTTGGATTTATCTAATGGGGTAAAGCAAGGTAGGTCAGCTTGGGGCATGGTGATTGTAACTGCAGGCCTAAGAGGAGAAATCAAAACATTCCAAAATTTTGGATTCCCAGTTCGAATTTAAGGGGACTGGGACTCAGAAAATGCACGGTAGCCTCGGTACAGTCTCAATTCGGCTTTCCAAATTGTCGGCAGAATGATAAGGTTTGTGTATAGAGAGAGATAATATGGTGACTGAGAATTGTACTATGCAAGTTTCGTCCCTCGCTCAACGCTTTTTCTCGTTAGTAAGAGTGGATGGGTTCATCAAAGACCCAAAGGCAGCTGGACTTGTATTTGAACGGGAAGTGTAGATTGAAGAGCATTGCAAAAGATTACTGGGATTTCAGCAGTTTCCGGTACGATTGAGACTTGACATTGTGCTATAAGATGAACCGATCGACAGAAGCGTAGAGGGGCATTGTTATTAATTTGATCAGATTTTCTCAACACCAAGGTTCTTTTGATTCCATTGTTACATGTAAGTATAGAAGTTCTTTGTTCAAAATTTCAATTACACAACAAAAAAAAGGGGTGTCAGTATACCATTCATCTATTCCATTAAAAGTAAAGGAAGAGATGATAAAATTCATGTTTCCATTTTTACATCAGTTGATGATTACTAAAAAGAGTGAAATATTTGCAGCCTTTCCTTCTCTGAAACTTTTGTATTCTTTTCCTTTTCTCTTCAATAAATTGGTGTTAGTCGATCCAACAAATAAAAAAAAGTAGCAACATTTTCTTAAACTCATGTATATAAATCTCTAATTTTCTACCTAAGTAACCAGAGCTTACGGGAGCAGGAAGGAGAGCGGGAGCAGGAGCAGGAGCGGAGCGCTCGAGCGGCCAGTTAAAAAAAATCTCTAAAATGCCTTCGGAGTGGGAGCGTCGGAGCGTGGTTTTGAGCGAGAACATTAGATTCCGGAGCTGCAGCGTCACCTCTATACCATTGTTTTGGTTACTAAGTTCTCTACCAGTATTCAAAAAACATTCTTTCTACCCATCGGCTTGCAACTCTTTATAAACAAATCAATTTATAACATTTCTGAAAAATAAAATTGGCATGACTAGTGTTTTTCAGCTAGCTAGTCGATCTCATGACAGTGTCCCCTCTGAATAAGCTGGTTACAGGATTATGTTTTTGGTTCATTTTTTTCGTGTCGTCCAATGATCGTTGAAGTACAGAGAGAGGATAAAAAAGAAAAACGACTCCACTGGGGATCGAACCCAGAATCTCTGGTTTCGTAGACCAGCGCCTTATCCATTGGGCCATGGAGTCGACTGTGGAATGCAAGAGTTTTCTTCAAACTCAACCAAAAAATAAACAATATGATCCCCCAATTATGAGTAATGCTACGTTTACTGCCTAGCTTACTGCTAGGTTGACTGCCAGTGACGTGGCTCTGATGTGGTGCCTCAATTTTGTGCACCACATCAGGGTTACATGGCATAGTTTTTGGTTTTTTTTCTTTTTTAACCGATTTAAAAAATCTAGGGTTATTTTTTTCGGAAAATGAGTAGGATGCCCTTGCATGGGAAAAAAATTGAAGTAGAGGACATGCTTTTTTTTCATGTAAGGATAGTCCTCGGCACACGTTAGCGCGATGTAAAAAGACGAAAAACCCATCTGTTGAATAATGACGGTGCACGTTAGCAAATCCCAATTAATGAATTTTAACATAAAAATGACCATAACTTTCAAAATATAAATCGGATTTGAACAAAATTTATATCGTTGGAAAGCATTTTTCAAGATCTTTAAAACAAGATCACACATGAATACCAAATT
>MVGT01004291.1:605337-619864 GCA_002174775.1 Macleaya cordata
AAAAGTACATATTTAGATGACGGGAATAGAATCGCATTCTTCAGAATGTAAATTCATTTGTTGGCTTCGCCTTTTAAACACAGAATCGCATGGTCCCTCAAAATTGGGAAAATATCAAAACTATGGAAGGAAGTGAATGGTTCAGATATTTTATGGGGGTGGTACCTTAGGCCATGTTTGGATGAAGAATCATAAATCCATGATAAGTAAATGCCATAATCCAACGGCTATAATTTGCCAATCAATCTATCTACTTTGTGACACATTGGTCCCACCAAATGGGAGAGGTCACCAGGATGTCAGGAACCCAAAAAGGATCAAAACATTACAAAAAAACGTCCAAAAATATCAGACGAAATCTGAAAAAGAAGACCCTATTGGTTGAAAGGCTTTGACGTGGCTGTTTCATCAACAGATTATTATCTTATCTTCTTCTGCTCTTCATCATTATAATATCCAAACGACCAAAACCAAACCATACTTAGTCTCACATTCACCAACACAACAACAACAACAACAACAACAACAACAACAACAACTTATTTCAAATAAAAAATCACTAGCTAGAATCTTCTCAAATATCAACTTCACTTCACCAAATTTATATATTTTCAAGAACCCAAATTTGAAAACTCTCAATTAGCTAGAACCTAATTAAACATGGCTCTCCAAGCAACTTCAATCCTTCCATCTGGTCTTTCCATCCACAAGGAGGTTTGTTTGAAGAAACCCATTTTTTTAAATTTCTTTTTGTTATAACATGTGCTAGCTAGCTTGGGTTCAGTTCTGATCTTTAATGGATTGTTTAATTTTCTTGTATATATAACATAATATGGGTGATCTTTTGTATTGGCAGGGGAAATCCAATTTGTCACTTAAGGAGACTAGTTTTTATGGAGTTTCATTCTCTGACCACCTCAAGTCTGACTACTTCAATCCTCTAGTCATAAGGAGCAAGGTATATATATATATATATATATGCTCTTCTAAACTTACTTTCTTTGGAGAACATATTTGCTTCTCAATTTAATTAAGAAATGAAGTAGAAGAACTCATGAGGAAATTAAAAAGATACTGTTTTGAAGCTACAAAATCACAATGTTAATTAAGCTAGACTAGAGATATGTATATTGTTAGTTGCATATTAATTATGGAAGTTTCAAGTTTGCTGATTAACATTAAGCAGTTCTGGACCTTCTGATCATTTTTTAAGTTGACGACAAAATTATTGTTTCATTTTTTTTTTTTGCCGATGCGTTTTCTAGATATATCTGCAAAAGTTAACAAGAAAGACGAGCACGGTAATGTAGATAGATTACTGGATGACAGGATGAGCTTAACTCAAGATAAGCTATAAGCTAGCAAATTAAAGCAGCTGAAATAAGCTGCGGGTAATCTTTTTGCAGTGCTAAAAACCAATTCAGAAGTGAGAATTTGCTATCCGGCATAAGCTATAATAAATAATAAGCTAAAACAGATGAAATAAGTAGTGGGTAGTGTTATTAACCACTTGTTCTAAAAGCTCGAAATGTTAGAGAGATGCCCCACAATGTGTATCACATAATTATGCGGGTCTAATGGGGACCACATTTATCTAACAGGTACTAGTTTGAATCCCTTGAAAAAAAAACAAAAACAGAGGAGCTCAAAGCCACTTATATTATGCTTACCCAAATGCAGTAATAATTAAGTCTATAATTTCTGTTCATTAATTGATGTATTCATAATGTGGATGAGCTAAACTTGCAGAGGGAATTAAAAAACCAAAGGAACTTATCAGTTGGCATCATCAGAGCTCAGACAGCAGTAACAAGTCCAGGAGTCAATCAATCTACTCAAGAAGGAAAGAAAACCCTAAGAAAAGGAAGTGTGATAATAACTGGAGCTTCATCAGGACTAGGTCTAGCCACAGCCAAAGCTCTAGCTGATACAGGGAAATGGCATGTTATAATGGCTTGCAGGGATTTCCTCAAGGCCCAAAGAGCTGCTAAGTCAGTTGGCATTGAGAAGGAAAATTATACTGTTATGCACCTTGATCTCTCCTCTCTTGATAGTGTCAGGCAATTTGTAGATAACTTCAGGCGGTCCGGTAGGCCACTTGATGTACTGGTATGTAATGCAGCTGTTTACCAGCCTACAGCCAAGGAACCAACCTTCACTGCAGAAGGATTTGAACTAAGTGTGGGTACAAACCACCTTGGACACTTTCTGCTCGCTCGGTTACTCCTTGATGACTTGAACAAATCTGATTACCCATCGAGACGTCTCATTATCGTCGGCTCAATAACAGGTAATCACCTAGCTTTACAATCTAAAGTTTCACTTGTGGTATGCATATTAAGCTATAACTAGAAATCTGATATATGAGTGTAAATTTTCTCATGTTGCTTTGTAAATTACTTATTTAAAGTGAAAATTATTTGACATTAAGTAATACGATTTAATCTCATTTAAAGTTATGATTTGAGTTATTTAATCTTAAAGTTCAATTAATGTTAAACCCTTAATTAGAAAAAGAATTTACAATTTGTTTGTACATTTGAAAATCTATATAAGAAGGGTATTTCGAAAGTTTGGCAAAATCTATATCACCATAATTTTCAAGTTTTGGCGCTATAACTAGAAAGTTTTCTTTGACCTGGTGATATATTAGGGAACACAAACACCTTGGCCGGAAACGTGCCACCAAAGGCGAACCTTGGCGACCTACGGGGACTGGCAGGAGGGTTGAATGGGTTGAACAGTTCAGTGATGATCGATGGAGGGGAATTTGATGGTGCCAAGGCCTACAAGGACAGCAAAGTATGCAACATGCTTACCATGCAGGAGTTCCACAGGCGTTACCATGAAGAAACTGGAATTACCTTTGCTTCCCTCTACCCGGGTTGCATCGCCACAACCGGCTTGTTTAGGGAGCACATTCCATTGTTCAGACTCCTCTTCCCTCCCTTCCAGAAGTACATCACCAAAGGTTATGTCTCTGAGGAAGAAGCTGGCAAAAGACTTGCACAGGTAAGGGGGAAAAGAGAAAGATCAGAAAATATGGGAAAATATGTGCAGAATTAAGTTCAAAATTTGATGCCTTTTTTGTTTTGTTTCAGGTGGTAGGCGAACCAAGCTTGACAAAATCAGGTGTTTACTGGAGCTGGAATAAGACATCAGCCAGTTTCGAGAACCAGTTATCTGAAGAAGCTAGTGACGCTGAGAAGGCACGAAAACTGTGGGAGGTGAGCGAAAAGCTTGTGGGTTTGGCCTGAAAGAGCGGTCCAACGGATCAGAAAGTACTCTTAGTTGAAATGTCTATGCAATGGGAACAGTTGATCCAAACAATGCCACATTCATCGGTCTGTTTTTGCATGCAATTTTCTCTTGTAAAACAAGAAAAGTTTTTGAGTTCCTCAAGACAATAAAGGATCATTAGTCCCTTTTAAATCTGTAGCCTGTCCTGTTTAATAAATCTTTGTTCAGTATATGCTGTGCGTACAAATCAAATAATCTTCCTTGAAAATGAAAGGAAAATCATCCACTAAAATGTTGGACTAGTAAAGGTGCCAAAACGAAAAACCTACTAGAACTCCCCGGTTTGGAATTCTCCCACCACCACCAACAGTGAACAGGCCACAGAAAGGTTAATGGAGAAGTGTCATTTGAGCATAAGCCCAGGCTAACCATTTAACCAAACCACTATGTAAACGTCGATTTTACAATGGAATTCCCACAGATATACGATGGGGTTAGGACAATTTTTTATGAAAATGATTTTCATGGTGATGATTGAGGAAAACATCATACCAAAAATCAGCCCTCAATCATCTAATGAGCCACAAGGAGCAGCGCAAAATATCGTGTAAAAAAAAAAGTGATCCTTGTTAATGTATGTATAGTTCACTGTAATAGATAAAATTAAAACCGACAAATAAACCGTTAAGGAGTTGGAAGAAATGTATACTCTGAGAACAGGCTTCATTAGTTAATAACACAGTTTGATCAGAAATCATTCTAAACTCACTCGAAACATCTAAACCGATGCACAACATAAGAGAAGCCTCTGCCAGTAAAATGTTGTTGGAAGCAGAAAGCCGAGGAGAAAAGTATCCATACATAACTACAAGAACACAAATACAAATATCACAACGTCTAAAACTTGAAATCCTTCTTCTTTGATTTCCCATCCTTCTCCTGCATCTTTCTCTTCCTCTTCTTCTCATTCTGCAAAAGTTTTCATTGAGCGGTTAAAAAAAAAAAAAAATTACAGAAACAAAAGCAAAATAACATGAAAAAAAAAAGTCTTTTAACAGTAAACGCACCTCTGCAACCATATCACTGAAATCCTCTCGCTGGCTACGCAGCTTCTCCTCCTCCCTTGCTTCTTCATACCTGCAACGGGCAGCAGTAAATATTAGCAAGCAACTTGACAGAAAATACTAGTATTTGACAATTACTCTGTTAGGGTTTGTCTTACTTAGCAGCCAAAACATTGTCCAGATCCAGACCTTCCAGTTCCTCTGGTTTTAAAGTGACATCCACCTTGTCTGACTTTTGACCTCGAAGTAGATCAACCTGTGCAAGAACCAAAAATAAACAGTAAATAAAAGACTAGAAATTAAAAGATTCTGGACTTGGAATTAGGCAGCAATAAACAGAATTTGAAGAAGCATCAAATACTTGAGAATGAGGTGTATGTTTCAAGGATTTTTATTTTACTTGGAGATTTGCCAATATAACCAACCGCCAGTACTGTGGGGATATAGAAATTACCCAACTCTCAGACCCCTATATGTGTTGTGTACCCACATGAAGAGGCGGAAGTGAAATCTTTTAGCAAACTATTGACATCCATGTTATGGTAATGGGCATTATATATAAAGCTGTACATATCATATGCTATTGCAGTCAAATAGTAGTCTGTCATCGTGTAAACACTGGTTTGGAGTCTCCTCCATAGGGATTATAAGGTGATTTCGGCTTCTAATTTACATCTAACAGTTGCTAAAGCAAGCAAAAAAAATTATTAGGAAAAAATAAAAGATTCTCACCCTTTTGGAAGCTGCTGCTTTATCCTGGGTACCAGTGCCAACCACGTACCTGTATCCAGAAACAAGTGTTAGACATCTCCAACTCCACCAGTAATCCAAAAGGTATGAATCAAAAATAAACTTTCAAGTATTCTATGATGATGGCCTTCTTCTTTTTGGAACAATATTGTGATCATGGGTTTTGATTCAGTAAAATAAACGAAATACATACGTGTGTGTTGTTCCAAGCAAGGTTCCAGGAGCAATCCTTTCTTCTTTTTCTTCAAGTACCTAAATAAAAGGGCAAAAAAGAAAGTAAGCATAAGATGGACAGCCATGAATGTGCATATTAAGGAAATAAATAAATAAATAAAAAAGAAAAAAAGAAGAGATATTGAGAGGGAAAAAAAAAAAAAGAATGGATGCAAATTATGTACTCACTTGGTACAGAGGCCTCTCAGGCTCCTTCCGCTGTTGCTTACGAAGGTCGATAACATCTGGTGTCTCCACTCCAGTAGGAGTGCTGAACCCAAAAAAAGAAAGAAAGAAGAATTCATTGATATATATTATTTTATCAGTATCATATTACTGACCATGGAGGATAAGGCAAAAATTACCTCGAAAGGCTGTCTACGGATTGAATGCCAGCCTCCAATTCCTCTTCCTCAATCTCTTCTTCCTCTTCCTCTTCTTCTTCCTCTTCTTCCTCCAAATCTCCCCAATGCTTGCTCCTATCAACAGGCTCTTCCTGAAATTTATATCAGCAAAAAAATAGTAGGTAATGTTTATGACTAAGAAAGGATGTTATTATGACTTTTCACAGGAGAAAATCTATCCTTTCATGCACTTCAACTCAAGAAAGAATTGCATCCAAATGCACAGTAGTAGTGTCACCTCTATTGTTTCACAAATATTCCATTTACCAGACTTTGTAGGACAATTATTTAAATTACAAAGAGCAAAGTTATAAGATACTACCTCATAGTTAAGTTGTTCTTGTTGCTGCAGCCCGAAAACATCTCCATATAATGGACGCCCAAACTATTTAAACATTAAACAAAACAGTCAATGTTAACAGGCGCTCTTCATTTAATAAATGCAACCTAGTAAACAATTTCAAAACTCACTTCGTCAACAGGTGGTTTACCCCAACCTCCAGGATGATAACCAAAGCTAGCCCCAGGAGGAATAGGAGCATTCAAGCCAGGAATTTTAAGGTGTGGATAAGACGGAGGAGGACCATACCTCTGCTCAAAAATAACTTGTCAGTTGATACAATAGGAAGTTGGAAAACCATTACATGCACAAACACCATTCACGAGATATTAACTATACTTACCTGCATATTGATGAGCCATGGGGGAGGTGCACCCTCTGGCATACCAAGAGCTTCTTTTAGTTCCTGTGACAGCATACCTGGCTTCATCTCTCGTAATTTCACCTGTATAAGCAACAATGGTCGGTACAAATTGCGAGTGGACTGGCTGCTTCTAAAATGTATGTAAGAAAAACAATGCAACTAACTCAAGAAACCACAGTCTACAGATGAAAACATAGTATACAAATGAATTCTAAGGTCCCTTGCATCATGCATCTGAAGCTATCCTCCATTTGATAACATGTACATACTACATAACAAACCCAAAGCAAGAAAATGTATGACGTACCCATAAGGCATCTTGACTTCTTAGCTAGAGAAGATGACTAGGAAAAAAGGCTTGCCTTAAATGGCAAATGGCAGCTAAGATCAGCTTTAAATAAACAAGAAGACATATAGTGCAGTGCTGGTACAAGCAACAGTAATCTTCACATAATTTAGTTACTCACTCTCAATAGCCTCTACTTGGTTCAAACTCTAATCACCACAAACCACATTTTTCATCAACTAACTTCTGCTTAAAACAGTTTAAATCATGTTCAACTGATTAACAAAAAATAGATGCCGTTTAAAGAATCTGGTTATTATGATTCTAAATGAAGTTAAAATTTGTACTACTGCAATAGCAAAGAACTATCAGATCAAATACTCAATGATCAAAGAAGAGCAGAGATAAAATTTATACCTCAAACTCCTTTCCTTCGTGATATAGATCACCATGACTCGTCAGCTTAGGCTTAGTCTGATATTTAAAGAAGGCATCATGGAGAACCTGTAAATAGGAACCACAGACTTGAATTAGTAGTGAGCTGATTATAATTTGTAAGCAACTAATACATTCACAAGGATCAATGTAACAGAAAATTGGTCAATAGTAATAATGTAATATTATGAAATGGAGATTGCTAGCATGTTGGTAAGTGTGATTCTTCCTAAACAAAAACCACCAAGTAAAACCCTAAGAATAGTAAACACTAAGGAAAGGTTAAAAAGAATAAAGAGATAGGCACCAACCTGATAATCAATATCCATCTTTCCCATCTTTGGTTGCATACGCTCGCGTTGCTTCTGTTTCAACTTCTTACTATCCTCTTTTTCAATGTATGCCTACATAAGAGATCATTGAAATCATTAACAATTTTCACAACTCAGTGTCATTGGCAATATCTGAAAAGAAAACAATAGCAAAAGTAAGTGTCTCTGGCTAAGCAAAGAGAAAAAGGGCAACATTTGGGTTTTTAGGTGGGTAACTGTGTAAGTGTAACTGACCAGCATTATTCAATGTCAAGGTCTAAGTTGCCCATGTGTTCCTACCATGAGTCTACCTAGGTAAATATTCAAAATTAAGAACAAAAGAAAAAAGAGACCAAATTGTCCATGTTGATTGACAAAGTTAGCATCCATTCTACAAAAGCCCATGAATCCAGTTTATGGTTTATCAAAAAAAAAAAGGAAAAAGAAAACAGTTTCTGGGTCATCATAGATTTGACAGTTTTGAGAGGGCTCAGGTACCACTCAGATCATCTCTACTAGAATTATTAAAGACCAAGGAAGGCGAGCAAAAGAGTTGAAGGAAAGAGCCTCCTAATATATATTTTTTTTCCTATCAATCAAGATATACAATATTTTCTCTCCGCCATTATGATGCCAGTGAGTTCCTTAAAAACCTTGAAAACAACTAATCTCTAAATCTAATCAGAGAACCATGGTTTAGAAAAGAGGTCCAAGGAACAGGGAGAAAAGCTCCCCAAAAGAAAAGGTTTCACCTTCTGACAATAAAATGGAGGATAACTACTGTTATAATGATTTTTAACAGCTTATTTTAACAAAGAGAAAGTTATAAATTTATCTGCATCCTCATTGCACGTTTTTCAATCATGTTAAGAAATGTTTTTAATCCAAATCTGTTACTCAACTTGGAAAAGAATTTAAATATAAAGGACACATTTAACGCTTTTATACTCAAGAACTTTGTGTTCCAAAATTAAACCATTTGTCCACAATGTAACAGCCAGTAGCACCAAAAGAACATTTGTACCACTAATCAGACACCTTTCAAACTTGCAGAAAACTTATGACATTGAGTTATACCTGTCTTATTTTCTCAATTCCAGTTGCAGCAATGAAGTCAGGAAGTTGAAAAGGCTGTTTCTCAATACCTCGTTTTCCCTGCAAAACAAACAAAAGATGGATGAGGTGCAGACTTTTCAAAACTCAGGATATAATGACAGTTCTTTATTTGATAATAATCAGGCCAGTAATGATTTTAAGAGTTCTAAACTTCTAATGCACTGAAATGGCCTGGAATATCTGCAATAAAAAGAATAGATTCAGTCCAAGTACTGCACATAAACAAAACCACACAAAATTGCATAGCATAACATCATCTGTGACCAGGACATCCAGTCACTCGCATGCGAAGTAGGCCAACTAACCTACGCATCTCATGTTGGACATAATTAGAGTTATATACAACTAAAAACACATAAACCCCGACCCACCCTAGCAAATATGTTAAAAAAGAAACAATTCAAGGATCCCCTCCAGAGAATACCACCAAGTCCGGGCTCCATGAGTGTTACAGCCGGTCCCCTGCAAGAACCACATATATACATATAAGAGGAGTGAAACCTTATCGATTTTATCTTCTCACACCCTCTTACATGAACCCCTCTTACTGTATATGCCCATCAAGCATGCATGCATATATTACCATAAATATTGTCTATGTTAAGAGTCAAAAACTCACCTGTAAGAACTTCCTCTTTTGACACCAATGCCTTGGCACAGGAACAGTATTCCGGTATGATTTCAGATACACCAGCAACTTCGGGTCCGCTGCTGTCGCATCCCAAACCTAAAACAATATGGAACACATTATCAATGTCAAAAGAAATAAAATGGCGGAATCAATCAATATTCACCAACATATTCTATTCAGATAAATCAGTGAAGAGCTTGATCTGAAAAGACAATAATAACATCAAAAAGTGTATCCAACCAATCAACCATACCTCAACTACATCAGGTCTTGCGCAAATTTGTTTCAGTTCAGCGATCTTCATTCTACGTTGGAGCTACAACAAATTACAATATAGATCATTAAATATTAGACAATAAACAGAAAACAAAGGTAAACCATGAAAGTAATAGAACAATAGCAAGTAGTAGCAAAAAAAACCTTTTTCTTCTTATTTGAAACCCCGCCTCTCTCCTTCTGATTAGCATCTTGCTCTTCTTCTTCTTCTGAATCAGAAGCATCTTTCTTCTTCTTCAACGCCGCCGTTTCAGCTGCTTCATCTATCTTATCATTATCCTGAAATGATCAATAATAATTCCCCAAAATTAACCCGAAATTGCATCAACATTGAAAAGACTAATAAAAAATGAAAAATCTCAATATTGAAGTCCTTTTTTTTTTTTACCTCTAAAGCACCAGCAGCAGCTTCACTGAAAGTAAACTTCTCAAAAACCTTCTTAAATTCCTCGAGATAACTGTCTTCTAAATCCGCCTTTTCTGGAACGTACTCAATTTCAACTTGTTCAAGAGGCTGTCAAATTTCAAATAATTTAAACATCAATATGTATCTTCTGTTTTCAGAAAAAACAGAAACTAGAGAGAGAGAGAGAGAGAGAGAGAGAGAGAGAGAGAGAGAGAGAGAGAGAGAGAGGAAACCCTAGAACCCTAACTAATAAGGTATAAAAAAAATGGAGAAGAGAGAAAAAGAGAACCTGTTGAGGATCGGAGTTTTCTTTGGCATCATCGTCACTGTCATTGTCGGTTTCGGTGATGTTATTGTTGTTTTTGTTCTTATTCTTCTTCTGCTTTCGTCTACGCCGACGCCGTTCGCTCTCCTTGGATTTCTTGTTGTTGGTGTTCGTCATTTGTTGAACATCTCCGACATTAGAGACGACACCCCTAGGGTTATCAATCTCAGCAGTCATCTTCAACAACAACAAATCACCAAATCTGGAAGGTAAATTTTAGAGAGAGAAAGAGGTTTCCCTCTTCTTTTTTTTTCTTTGGTTTCTGTTCACACTTCTGATCCCTCTCTCCTTTCCTCTTCTCTCCTTCCAGCGGGCCAATACAGACCGTGTGTATGCGAAAGGGAGAGATATGTGAAATACACTATATAAATAGGGTTACTACGACTAGTAGACCACAATGTTGGTCTAGCAACTACATAGGGATATTTTGAGTTGCGCGGATATTTCCGCCCAACATTCTAGGCTTTACGAATACCCCCAAATACGAATCAGGTTTGAAATACTAAAACCTGAAAACAGTTTGTTAGAAAACCTATTCCGGTTCAGTTTCATTCCCGGATAAAATGCGAACGCAGGAAGGAGTTCAGTTCAGTTCAGTTCAGTTCAGAATCTTCTGATGGCTGCCGTGTCGTACTGAAGAAGAAGAAGAAGAAGAGAGAGAAACCCAAAAAAGATATGACTCTCTTAGCTCTCCGAATTCCTATATTCGCCCCTCAATTCCATAGCAGAGCTCCGAGCGGGACCTTAGAAACCCTAGCTGAAGAGAAGCTCGCAATCTATCGCTCTCGTCTACCTTTTTCTTTCTTTTCCAACGATTATCAACATTTATCATCAATGTAAGGCTTCATTTTCCCGATTATCAAATCTCTGTTTATATGCTTTTCTTTTTTCTGTAATTAATAATCTTTTTGATGGAATAGTAATAGTTGTTTCGCATCATCATGTTCGTTACCTCATCTTGTTTCTTGATGAATTTCGGTGTTGATTTACTTGTTTTATATGGTCTTGAAGCTTCATTACGAGTTAATTTGTTTTAACTTTGTAAAATTTCACTTATATACGCTCTAATTGCCTTGATTTCTTAGTTACTTCAATGGAATCATTCGGAATTGTTTAAGGTGTTTGGGAGCTTGGGACTGCTACATTGTTTGGATATATGGCATGATTATAATGTAAAAATGCTTAAATTGATATCTATATATGTTTTTTTCCCTGTATTTTTGTATGTGTAAATCCATCGCTTTTAATCTTGTTGATTTTCCTTCGGTGGGTTTGAAATGCCGATCGATATGAATATAGTTGATGAGATGATGAAAATATGTAATTTTTTATTTTTGCTTTTTCGCTTTTTTCAGTCGAGTAATTTGTCGATTTGATTGAGGAAATGTTAAAGCATTTGTCTCATTCTCCTCAAATCACCAAAATGTGGGTCATTCGCCTATATCTTGGAGAGGAAAAAAAATAGATTTAGCATAGAGAAAAATGTAGAGACAAGTATATTGGACGACACTGAAATTCATAAACTACTGCCTTGATTTAAAAAGAAAAAGTTTCTACTTGTATACCATACTTCTTATGTGTCTCACATTCTTGATATTCATGTTCTTAATTTAAAAGATCGAGTCCTAAAAGTATTGACTCCAACAGTCCAACACACACTCTCTCTCTATCATTTCGTGTGTCGTTGTAACAATGCCTTGCTTGTTTTGTTTGTGAGACTTGGTTTTCTTTTTCTTTTCCGGATGGCATTTGAAGAGCTTTCCTTTTCTTCTTTCTTAATTTATACCTTTGTACTAGGAAAAATGATCTTTTCATTCTGAGATGCAGATTATAGGTTCATCTTACTCTAAACCATATGGTATGGAAACCGAAACAATTTAGTCAAATACTACTAAGTGAAGCCTCTGGAACATGAGAGATGATCATAAGATAACATTTTGCATTTTCATTGTAGAAAATTCTGTCATAAAGGATATCTCCTTCACCTCAAATTTGTGCATGCACCAGCAATTGATTATCTCAAGCTGGGTATATTTAGGAAGAAAGCTGGTAAATCATAAGGTTCTTGGATCAGGAGTTGTGCATCCAATCTTTGTTGTATTTTGTCTTACCCCATTTCTCAAATTTTAGCCTAGTAGATTCCTAACCATCTGACGTATCAACTTTTTCTACATTGATCATGATATCTTCTTCTTTTTCTTGGACCATCGAAAAGAATGTGATAGATTGGATGGTTAGATTCATATAACTGATATATGTTGATGTTCGCCTAATCCCCACTTTTCTCTTGCTTTTATTCTATTTTTGAACAGTAGTTTGAGAAGAAGACATAGTTGGAGTATAGCCCTTGCATTAGACACTGGTGGGACTCCAGATGGTGGAACCCAAGATAACCTCAAGGCTGACAGTGGTGGTCTTGGGCAGACTAGATTGGGCAGAATAGTGGGTGCAGGTGGCAAACAACTATTAGAGAAGCTAAATGCTGCAAGAAAGAACTTCCCCATGAAAGTCTTTCTGCTCTTATTAGGTTTCTACACAGCAAATGCATTGGCTACAATTCTAGGACAGACTGGTGATTGGGATGTATTGGTGGCTGGTGTTGTTGTTGCTGCCATTGAAGGGATTGGAATGCTAATGTACAAAAAGTCCCCATCTTTATCTTCTGGGAGGTTTCAGTCCTTGATTGTTATGATCAACTACTGGAAAGCTGGTGTTTGTTTGGGTCTATTTGTGGATGCTTTCAAATTGGGGAGTTGAATAAGAAAATTCTTTTTCTTGTAAGGTCTCTTATTTCCCTTGCTAAGTTATCGCTATAGGTTTTGACACATAATTTGTTGGAAATACAATTGTAAAATACCTGTAATCGCAAAACCAGATTTTACCGAAAAACAAGAGGAACTTGCTGGGATGAGTCGCGGACTAGGTCGCTCTCTTTAAGACGATTCGCGGCTCTGCCCAAATGTGCAAGCAGTTTCTCAATCACGTCGTCCTTAGGATAAAACAGCCCAGAAAACCTTCTGTCTCAATTTCCCTTGCACGGTAGGAAATCGGAATACTAATACACTTCAATTCTTGCTCGGAAACAATTTCAGAAATTCTAGAGTTTTTATCAGGGAGGAAAACTTGTCAAGTTTTTTCTATCTTGTTTCAGTATAAGTGTTGTCTATTTATATATCAACACCCAACTGTCAAAAAACGGCCATAATCACTGTAGCACAACAGCTAAAAAACGGTCATAAACACTGTAGCACAACAGCTATAAAACGGTCATATAACAGTTATAATTTTATTTTTCGAAAATAAAAATTATAATAAAAACTAAATAAAAAATTTGTTTCAAATCATAGGCCCAAAGGCCCTAAGGCCCGGCCCAGTCTTTGATATATATTATATATATATGGGAGAGGGTTTGAATCACTATATGTACAAAATAACTTTTAAATATATATATTCAACATAATTTCAAGTGATGGGCAAGTCCAAGTTGTTGGAATGGGGGATCATATCGTTGGTATCTTTTCTATATCATGATCTCTGAAGCGATGGCTTCGATTTCTGCCTCAAAGTTTTGTACCAGCAAACACAGTCGCTATTTTTGAAGTAGTAAACTGCGTTTTGTACACCTACTTTCGTAGTGCAAGCTAATTTCAGTTTTGGGCCATTTGCTCTCGCTCCAATTTGAAGACTTAGTTTAATGTATAGGCCATTCTACATGACGATTTCGCATCAATCAATTCAGAATTTCAGAACCCAAGTCCCAATTAGCTATACAAGCAGCCAACTTGTTAAATTGGTATCTTCTTCTCTTATGAGCTTTTCTCACCCAATCTAAGATCTAGAACTGAGATCTCGTACCAATCTAAGATTTGGAACTAAAATCAATCTCAAATCGAGATAAAGAAAGACAGATATATATATATATATAGAGAGAGAGAGAGAGAGAGAGAGAGAGAGGGGGGGAGGGGAAGAGAGAGAACTAACCTGTGGTTCTGATCTAGATTGTCTTCGTCAGGGAGAAAATCGATCTTTTCTAGGGTTTAGATTTTGGGATTCATGGCGATCGAGGAAGCAGAGGATAGAGGCAACGGTTGGAATTCGAGTACCAGATAATGATGGTAGGAGGCATTCTCTAACGCTTACAGTTAGTGATTACAAACGACGGAGAGGTCTTCTTTGAAAAATGAATTGGAATCACCATGCAGTAATTGTTCATCAGGTAAAAATTTGTTCCCCCCTTGCACTTTTGGTGTTAGTTACAGTGGATGGAACTGGGTAGATAATGTTAGAAAACTTACCAATGGCAAATGGTTAGGGGGGTTTGTACTTTTTAACTTCTCTGTCTGGTATTGTTGTTGAGGTACCTGGT
>MVGT01004291.1:620155-650128 GCA_002174775.1 Macleaya cordata
ACAAGGTCTATCGCCGTGCCTCCGGCACGGCTCAAAACCTCGAGAGAGAGAGGGCAGGGAGCAGAGAGGGGCAGGCTGAGATCGAGAGGGAGGTAGAGAGGGCAGGGAGAGAGAGGGGAGGGCGGGGGCTTATGAAGCAGCACATTTTTATAAAAGGACAACTGTACCCCCCGTCCTGAATTGTATTATAGATAATAGGATTAGCATATGCTGGGCTTTGGCGTGCTTGAGTTTGTGGCTGTTGGATGTTCCTACACAAATGCATTGTGGTGGTGAGAACCACCAACCTCCGCCACGAACTTGGCTTGCAAAAGCCAGTATGCAGTGTGCATGCACAGACTGATCTCTTTTTCTTTTAAGTAATGATGAAGCAAAATTGATCATGGTGCAAGGACAACGGAATTGGAAAATTTTAAAGTGCACCCCTAAAGTTTGGTGGCCGGATCCAATTGCTTTGCTCCTGCCTGAATCTAGAACCCGCCACCAAGTTTTTGGTGCTTGTTGATACAACTTAAGTTTAAGTCATTAAGAAGGGGTCTGTGAGGTTATACGTTTACAGCATCATGCAGTCATCAAAGGATTCCACACTCTTAGACAGTTGAATTGCAGGTGCAGCTCTCTGGCTTCAACACCCTTGGCTCCCGATCCCACCCGGACCGATCCTCAGTTCGGTTGAGTTGGGCATTTGGGCTGGCCCAGTCGTCTGGTCGGGTTTTTTCCTGAAAATTTTAGGGCAGGCTTGGGCCAACGGGCTGGAATGATTTTAAGGTTGGTAATGACTTGTGGACAATGAAACACTCATGGTGTATTTTTGGCATGTGGAGGAGGAGCAGGTTTTCTTTGCCTGTTTCTGGACTTCTCTAGGTATATAATAACAATGAATTTTCTTTGAACACCAAAAAGAATATTGGAAAATGAGTAGGGGACCTTGTGATCCTTTATCTAGAGGACCACCCAATCATTGCTGACCACGTGTATTGCAAAACATCTCTTCTCTATCTGCTAAAGAGCAATGCCATTCAGTCCTGCATAGCAAGTACCTACCTGTGTTACCTACAGCATTCCAGAAATCACAAGTTGAAGTCTTAAATGTATTCAATTCAAGATGGTACGAGATGTTGTAGGTACATATGTTTGTAGGTATGAATAGCATTTTCCATCTCGTAAATGCCGTTGGATGGTCCGCTAAGTGGAGGACCTGGTTTCTCCTAGCATCTCTTCACTATCAGAATTAATTAATTATTACTTTTTTCTTTAAAAAAAAAAAAGAAAAAACTGGTAGAACTGAGTCAACTGACCACCAAGTTGATCATTTAAAAGTGTATAGAGAGAAGAAGATGAAGAATTAAGAAGGTAAAAAACAGTTTTTTTTTTATTTATTTATATTTTATATCTAACACCCATTTAGTATTATTATTATTTTAGATAAACCCTAAACTTAATGTTTGACTATTGGTTATGAATTAATTAAGGTATGAATTAGAAATGGAATGGGAATCAAAATTGTTGAAGAAGAAGAGGAAAATGGATTCTAAATTTTAGACCTAACCACAAGTTCTAAACACGTGGATTGAACCCTCCAACCGTTCATTGAATCACACTTTCTTATTCTTTTACCCATACAGCACCCCAGTAATTTCCAACTAAGTAGTTACACAATAACTCACATAAATTATTAAAAACAATCTAATTTACCTGTTCCACCCAATTGACAAAAGTGTACATTTTTTTTTTTTTGTAGATGAGACTATTGGGACAATTACATAGTTTAAAAACACCATAAATTTTGGATAAGAATTAAGCATAAAAACTACTACAAAAAATACATTAAAGAGAAGTCGTTCCATAACAGCAAAAAAATATCCAAATATAGTGATTGTTGGTGAAATGTCCACGCCCAAATGACAAAATAAACTGTACCCCTACAATTGATATGATATTTTTTTGTAGCAATACGACGACCTGCAAGATTTGAACCCACAACCTCTCAAATTATAAAGAGGGAGGCAAGCGAATGGAGTAAGCGATTATTTGCTACTATACAATAGTTTTGATACATATAAATGAAGAGGGAATTAAAAGATAAGACACACGTGTCAATAAGACGTCATGAATCTGATTAAAAACACTTTTCCCCATCCACGATCTATCTGGTTTTCCAATAAAAGCAGTTTTTTTTATTGATTTTTGATTATTCTCTTTTTCTTTCTCTCTCTTCTATTCTTCTTCTGAACAAGAATAATAAAGGAGAGGACCTGAGTAAAGATGGTTTTGAGAAGCTGCAAGAAAGTGGGCCCCCTGAAATTCTTATAAAGGATTCCCGGCTACTAGTGGGGCTCGACTCAACTCGACTCGGCTTGGCTTCAGTTGGTTTCACACGTGGACATGGTTGAGTTTTGATTGAATAAAAAAAAAAATTAACCAACCAAAACGAAATAGGAGTGGAGAAGGGGTAATGCTACAGGCACCCTGGATTTGCACACAAAATCATACCCGAGGTCTAATTTGGGTCTAATTTAAGTCTAATTTGGTCTAACGTGGGTCTAATTTTAGTCTAATTTAAATAAAATAATCAAAAGTATTAACAAAGGTGCAAATCCAAGGTGCTTGTAGCATTTTCCGTGGAGAAGACAAGAGTCTGTGTTTTCCTCGAAGACCGGTAACGTGTGTTGCGGGCCTTATACGCCGGTACACCTGTCACGTGATGATGGATTGATTTTTGAAACCTCTTCCTTCCTTGGGCCCCTTCGTTTTGGAACGTTCGATCATCAAATGTTTTTGTTTGTGTTTGTGTGGGGCCACATCCCCCAAAGAAAATCTTGGCGGCGAATTATACGGTGTTGATGATGATTAGATCGTTGAATGGGCACTGATGAGTGTGGTGAGTGGTGACTGCTGTTTTTGGCTTTTTTGCCTCCGTCCTCTATCTATTATTGGACAACGAATAATAGATGAGATGGAGGTGGGGCTAGTTTAATCTCAAATCACGCTACCCCATCTATTCAGCCCATTTAGTTTAGAGCTTCTACCGTGGTGATGTTAAATATGCAATTGAACCTTATTCATCTTTAGCTGGGCCCTATAAACCAATGTTGCATTCAATGTAGAATAACAAATGTACTTCGATCTCTTCTAGTAAACAAAACAAAGAATGGGAAAAAAACCCAATAAATGGTTTCCATTTATGTTCCACCCCACCTTAAAAGAGTTTTATAAATAAAACCCAAAATAGTTAAAAAGACTTTGATGCCCTTGTTTAAACTAAAGAGAGAGAGAGAGAAAGAAATTAGAGAGAAAAAAATGTAAGCATTCGACGAGGATATAGATCTGATCGATTAATAGGTTGAATGCTTGACGAAGATTCGATGATGATCATATGGATGAGTTCTTCGATTAGATCCGAGAAAACGTGAAGTAAAGAAACCATGAATTGATCATGATTGATGGATGTATCGAATTCTAGTAAAGAGACCTGATTTACAAGCTCCGGCGAAGATGTCATCGTCGATGGTATCTGGTTAAGCTTTGGAGATTTAATGGTGGATAAATTGAGTGATGATGAAGGAGATGGTGAAACCCTTTGATGCTAGT
The DNA here is from genome assembly GCA_002174775.1 of Macleaya cordata. Lineage (NCBI taxonomy): Eukaryota > Viridiplantae > Streptophyta > Magnoliopsida > Ranunculales > Papaveraceae > Macleaya > Macleaya cordata. The sequence goes on from MVGT01004291.1 coordinate 623,747, forward strand.
TTGAGATCAGAGAAAAAAAAGAGAGAGAGAGAGAGAGAGAGGAAAGAAGTACGAGAATACGATCGACGGAGATTAGATCGTTATTCATTTTGAGATCTAGAGTTTTTTTTTTCTGAATATTTGCTTTGATCTAGGTTTTTCTATTACTTTCAATTCTAAATCTGATATCATCTAGATTAGTTGTCGATTTGGTTTTCAAAACACAATAACACAGTTGCATCTCACTTGCATACAAGAACACAGTTGCATCTCAGTTGCACCTACATAACACTTCACACAGTTGCATCTCACTTGCATACAAGAACACAGTTGCATCTCAGTTGCACAATACTTCACACAGTTGCATGACACTTGCATCTTAGTTGCACAACACTTCACATAGTTGCACGTCACTTGTATCTCAGTTGCACCTCACTTGCACCTCATTTGCATCTCACTTGCACCTCAGTTGCATCTCAGTTGCATCTCACTTGCACCTCACTTGCATCTCATTTGCACCTCACTTGCATCTCCCTTACACCTCAGTTTTACCTTACTTGCATAACACTTCACAGTTGCACGTCACTTGCATCTCAATTGCATCTCAGTTGCACTTCAGTTGTACCTCAGTTGCATAACACTTCACAGTTGCACGTCACTTGCATATAAAGATGAAGAAGAAGACGATGAAGAAGATCATGATGAAGATGATTGCCGATAAATCTGACTCGTCGGAAAAAATGGTGAAGGCAACCTACCTACGATCTATCTTTCTCTCTCTCTCTCTCTAAAATCACGTGCATATGAAGATGAAGAAGAAGACGATGAAGAAAATGATGATGAAGATGATCGCCGGCAGATCTGACTCATCGGCAGATCTGTCTCGGCAAAAAAATGGTGAAACCGTATGAACTCTCTCTCCCTCTCTAAAATCACTTGTATATGAAGATGAAGATGAAGACGATGAAGAAAATGATAATGAACATGATCGTCGGCAGATCTGACTCGACGGAAAAAATGGTGAAGTTAACTTACGCACGATCTCTATCTCTCTCAAATTTCTCTCTCTATTACTTCCTTTTTAAATAGAATAAGGGCAAATATGTCAATAAAAAGTAAATAAAACCAAGTCAAAGAGTTGAAAATAACAGGTGTATATAAGACAAAAAAATTTTAGGTTGGATTTAAAAAACTAAAGCTGGGTGGGGGAGAAGTGAAAGCCAACCCAAAAATGGGGTTCTAGACTAATTCCATGAAACAAAATAACATAAAAAAATTAGACGGCCTCCAACCTCTCCGCCCCATGCAAATCTACAAATCTGGAAGCTCATATGCTAAATTTAGCAGCCACCTCCTAAGTCTTGTATGATAGTTTGCATTATCCACGATGGTCGAAAAACTTACAAATTTGTTAAAAATTTCAACCATGTGACTGCTCTATCTAACTAGTTGGTTCCATAGACTCGATAATATAAAATAATATAGTCTATGAGTTTTGTAGAGTTGATACCACAATCATAAAATAGTTTGCATAGTTCATGGAATTGACTTGCTAATTATGAAATATGTATTATCAGGTTTATGAGATTGTCTCCTAGGTGAAATGAAAGGCCAACCACCTTTAAAGTGTTAAAGACTTGAGAATATCTTGCAATCGTTAGTTTTCTTCAGCCTACACGAAAAGTGAGATGACATGATTTGAGACTCGCAACATGGTGATCCAATCAGATGAAATTTAAGGTAGACAACCTTGGTCCACCTGCAAGCTACTAGCAATGCCAGGTGTTACGAGCTTGATAAAAATTGTGTTACCTATAAAACAACTGATTTTAACCTAGTAGTCAAGGGCCATTAATTCAACCTTAATTGGAGAGATTATTATTATTATTATCTTGAAATCTATGGAAAGTTGGATTACATTTTTGTTTTCTTATGTATAACACACATTCATATGTAGTGTCCGGTTATGAGTTTCAAGCTGTCCATTCTACTTCTAGAACTCTCTCTCTCTCTCTCTCTCTCTCTCTCTCTCTCTTATTCCAAAACATTGGTTCTAGAGAAATATAAAAGTTAGAATGGTTAAAAAAACAACCTCAAACTTATTGTCACAACCCTAAAAAGTTTGATTAAAAAACAAGACCTTCAAACTTAATGTTACATGGGTTAATCTCTTTTTTTAGAGTAAAAAAAACTGTCTTTAAATAAAAACTTACATTAATACACTTTAGAGAAGGAATCAATCTTTAAATAATTATCCATCTAAAATATTATTTTTACCAGTTTTTTTTATATTAAATTAGAACTTTAACATTTTAATATGTTGTCAGGGAAAGCGATCTTTTCAGAGACATTTTCATATTGCTATGTTCATTAAGAATAATCAAATGAATGAATTAATTAATTGATTGTTAAAAAATGTCAGCAAAACTTATTTTATTATACTTGGAATTAAAAATATTGTACCTAAAACTATTACATAATTAACAAGTTTGGATCCGCGTTGTTAAAGAAGACTTTTTGTTTTTGAAATTTTTTTCCTTTTCATGGAAGGTTCTCTTTTTTTCCTGTTCTTTTTATTTTCGTAGACAACACAGTTTGAGATTTTTATGGCTCGAATACTTAATTCACATTAATCACGGCTAAGAGCAATTTGGATATATAAGTATAAGTAAGGGGGTTTTAGAAAAAAAATAGGATTAAATTTATAAAAAAATAATTAAAAATATAATAATTTTTTTTACAGAAACTTTTTTATATTTTTAATATAAAAATAAGGGTAAGAAGGTATAATGAGTAAGTAAGAGTAATTATATTAATCACATTTTAGATTTGATTTTTTGACTTCAGGAGATGAGTAATTTTTTTATTGACCAATAAGAAAAATAATTTATGAAACATTTTTATTGATAAATACTAATTCTTTACGTATGATGTGAAAAAAATGCAATGTTAGTACAAATCACACGATCAAGAAGTTAAATAAAGAAAACTGTTGAATTTAGAAGCAGTAGTTACAGAAGACAACTTGTTAAAGTGGTTAGAAAAATGGTTTACATACTATCTATCATGGTATTGAATCCCACAAAAGAGATTCATCTTTGAATTTCATTCCAATTCAAACAAAATTTACAAGTAGTAGTTTCAATTTGTTTTCAACCCCATGAATTCTAATGGATGAACTCTTAAATCCAACAGTTCTCTTCAATTATTTTATTGATCGTGCCGTCTAGATGGATGGCACAGCTTTTTCACCCGTGCAACAGTGTGGCCTAACATAACTCTCCATTAATTTTAATTTTTTTGCAATTTTATATAGATTTTTGCCAATTGTTGACGCAAGTAAATAACCCAAAATTGTGTGAGGGAAAAAAAGAAAAGAAAAAAGAACTAGTTGTTTTTTATAATTTAAAAAAAAGAGAGCTCGTAATCCCCTTATTTATGGTATTGTATTGTGTTTATTTTCGTACAAAATAACCTCAAAATAATTAGGTCCTAAATTAATAATTGTACTATTGCATGATTTTTTGTTGAACTGACTTGTTATAATTAATAAATGGTAATTTTAATATTTTTATTAAATAATTTTTTAAAGATATCTGAATTTGTTATTAAATATTTGCAAAAATGGGTCTACATGAATTTGTTTATATAGAAGACAAGTCAAATCTATTTAGATAATAAGGAAAATCATCAAGCCCAAGTTAAGATCTCCGAGCAGCATAAAAAAAAATCAACTCTTGAGGTTGTTGATAGCATGTCATATCAACAATTTTCTTTTATTAACTTACTTTTTTTTTTCTTTTAATTTTAATTTTTTCTTGTAATTTACATTAATATTCTGGTCCAATAAATTCAAGTTAAAAGTTCAATGATATGTTCATAAGATTTTGCTATTTCACTATCATTAAAAATGGCAATAAATGTTTTTAAAATTGAAAATATGTTTTTAATTTCATTTACTAAATTAGCGAGAACTAATGGTATGCATTATTTCGTTTTGTTGATGGTCTTACGTTCAATTCTTAGTGGAATAATAAATGGTGAGGTGTCATAAAATACTATTAACTCACCGACTTTTCAGGGGAAGATCACGACCTTTTCTGATACATCTGACTGGTATACTTTAAATCAATCTTCAGATCACAGTTCCGATAGTATAATTCAAGGTGTCAATAATTATTATTCATGTTAAAAAAGAATTCTATCTCTGTTTGCTGCCTATAACGAGAGATCTTTCCTTGTACCCTAGGAGCAAGGATTTAAAGTCTTTTAGAACAACCTAAGATTTCTGGACGTGGACACATTGGCTCTTGGCCCAGTGATTATGCACCCATCTTATAATTTAGGAGGCGTTGGGTTCAAATCTTTTTTTTTATTATAGGTGGTTTACTGTTAAGTTTGGCCTATATAATATGCTAGAGCCCTCTATTCATTGGTGGTAGTAGTGACTTTTTTATATGTTTGTAGATATTAATAGTTTCTCTTCGTTTATGGTGGCGATTCATTTGTTTGATCTTAGCAGTATTTCTTATGCTTCTTACACACCTATTACTAGAAGTCAACCATGTATTTTTGCATTGTCATTATACTTTGGGCATATCCCTTCTACCAAAAAAAAAAATAAAAATACTCACCTATACTGAAAATCAAATAATAATTGGTGGGACCAAATTTTATTGAAGTATTTTTAGGCTTTATAATACACTAGTTTTACTGGTAAAAAATCAGCTTAAAAGGGATTATTGGCATGATTTTATCATCAAAAGGAGAAAATCCAAAATGCTAATTTTGGTTCACCTTTTAATTAACAAAAGCCAAGCCAAACTAAACTAGTTAAATCCAAGCCAAGCCAAGCCAAGCCAAGCCAGGCAATAAAAAATTCCCTGTTATAAATGCTTAATAACTGTTTCACTAGCCCATCAACAAAAAAGTAATAATAACTGCTTAAATCTGAAAATGGCAAACCTTTTTATTGTTTTAGATTAGATTTCGTCTTTAATTTTTCCCAAAAGTGCTATTGAGACCGATCTCAAAATCTGTATAAATATACAGATTTAAAGGCCGGTCAAAACAGCATTTTCGAATTTTTCCAACCAAAAACCAATACAAAGTTTTTGATTTTTTGCCGCCTCCGCCATTAAAATGGTTTTCGAGCTTCTCTGCAACTAAAACTACTCTCTCTCTCTCTTCAACCCAAAAAGAACCAGAAAAGTAGAAACACAGGAAATGAAACTACTCAGAAAGTAGGAATAAAGCAGAGGAGTAACCATCAGCCCACCATGGGTAACAACGATAACCTCATCTCTCTTCAATCTTCTCTCCATAAGATCAAAAGAGTTTTTCTCTCTCTACTCTGTTGCTTCCCTACCTCTATTCTTGCTCTACTTCTCCTTCTTCTTCTCTCTTATAATGGCGCCAGCATTTTTTGCCTTCATGTCCCTTTTCCGTCCAAAACCGCCCCGGAATCTGACAGTTTCTCACCGGAAATTGTAGTCAGAGAATCAACAAAAAAGTCTTCTACTTCTTCTTCTCTCTCTACTTCTTCTTCTTCAGTTATGTATGCAGTGAAAGAAGAAATTCTACCTTCAAAATTGAAAACCCAACTTCCACTTTTACAGAAATCAAATACTTTAAACTCTACTTTTGTTGAAAAACCAAAAGGGTTTAGAAAAAACAGACCCATCTTCAAGATTTTCCAACCCACAGCCCTGTCTAAACAGTTTTCAGTTAGAGCGAAGGAGTTCTTTCATGGGTCTTCTTCAAAATCTTCGAAGTCTACTTGTAAGTTACGGTTTTTCATGACTTGGATTTCATCTTTGGAGTCTTTTGGTGATCGTGAGTTTTTTACAATTGAAAGTGTTTTTAAGTCACACCCAAATGCTTGTTTGCTCATAATTTCAACTTCTATGGATTCAAGAAGAGGACTTGAATTGTTAAGACCCTTTACAGATGGAGGATTTCGGGTATCGGCAATTTCGCCTGATTTTGATTATATCTTTAAGAACACAGTTGCAGAAGCTTGGTTTGATCGTTTGAGAAAGGGAACTGTGGATCCTGGGGAGGTTTCTTTGGGTCAAAATATTTCCAATTTGCTTAGACTTGCAATTTTGTACAAATTTGGAGGAATTTACATAGACACTGATGTTATAGTCTTGAGGAATTTCTCAAAATTGAGGAACACCATTGGAGCGCAGACAATTGATCTTGAAACCAGAAATTGGAGCAGATTGAACAATGCTGTCCTGGTTTTTGACAAGAAACATCCATTACTACACAAGTTTATAGAAGAATTTGCACTCACTTTTAATGGGAACAGGTGGGGACATAATGGGCCGTATTTGGTTTCAAGAGTTGTTTCAAGACTGGATCCAAAACCTAGGTTCAATTTCACCATTTTGCCGCCGCAAGCATTTTATCCAGTGGATTGGAGTAGGATCCAGAGTCTCTTTCACGGTTTTAATGGTGAGGCTAATTCAAAATGGTACACTTCGAAGCTCCGGCAAATTCGCGAAAAGAGCTTCGCAGTTCATTTGTGGAACAAACAAAGCAGAAATTTGAAGGTAGAAGAAGGGAGCATCATCGATCATATAATGACGGATTGCTGTATTTTCTGCAATTCCTCGGTGTCAGCGTTGTAAGTATGTCAAGAAAAAGAATGTAAAGAATTATCTGTCTGTGGTTAAGAACTTCTCAGTCCATAACAATGTTCAATCTTCAAAAGAGAATATAAGAAAAAGAAAATCTTTTTCTTGTACTAATGATCTTCCTCCGAGCATAATAAAGATATACCTTGATTTCAATTATTTAGTTTCTTCTACCTATACCTTCTTGCAAGATCTAATTCTTAGTCTCTATCTAGTCATTTACTTGTCTTTGAAATTTCTGTTTCAGTTTATGACTCTTCAGGAGCATATTTCCACATATGTTGTTGATATGGAACGAGAGATCGAAGTTTTAGTTTGATTTGATATTTGTATGCTTAGATTCTTCTTGGCATTTGAGTTTGCTACTCTTTTATTTGGGTTTAGGGTTTAAATTTTCATAGAGACTTGCAGCTGTTGAGTTCATGGTTCTGTTTGGGCTTCAGGATTCATCTTTGAGGTTTGGTTGGTTTATGAAAATTCTTCTGGTTTGTGTGTTTTTCTGTGGCAGCCCAGGTTCATCTGTTCTTCGTTTAGGTGTTTGGTTGTCTATCTTTTTTGGCTTTGTTCGATGACTTAGAACAACAAACGAGAACTGCTTTTCTACTGATGCAAGAGAAATGAGTAACCCATTTTGATCAAATCTTTTCATATGAATAATAGTAGGAATTTGACTGAGAAAACCGAATACCAATTTGGTTTTTATTCTTTCTTGCATTGAATCAGCAAGGTGTAAATGCTATCCAATCTAGTTTTTATTAAAAAATTTGAAGCCATCCAATTTGGTTTTTATTCTTTCTTGCATTGAATCAGCAAGGTGTAAATGCTATTGGTTTTTCAGGAAGTTCAGAACCACTAGAACCCTGGCTGATCTGATCCAACAGTAGTTTTTCTTGTATACTGAATGTTATAAATGCTCAACTAAGACAAGGAAAGTATCTTCTTTCAAATGCTACAACACCTTCAAGAAGAACTCATTCTGTTTTATTATGGACAAGTTAGTACTGCCATCAGAAGTTCGTTCTTTCTATTCAAAAATATTCTACAGGCCGATGAGGGCTGGATTGATCAGACAGTAGTTGGATGGTAACTCAGAAGAAACATGAGCCAAAATATGGCTATATCAAAGATTATGATATCCCGACTGATAAATTGATTTATTACATTTCAGAGCTCTCAGATGCCTGGTATGGACACAAAATGCTCATTTCCTAGTGTTTTTGATAAACATACTTTACTTCTAGTAACTTTACGAGGTACACGGGAAGCATGAAACGAGATCAGTCTCTTGCAACAGATTTAAAACCAATGTCGGAGTACTTTATTGTGCATGTTTATTGAGGAAGGCTAGGATGAGCTGGTTCACCTGGTCTGGAAATTGCTCCTGAATGAAGTGGGTTCCTCCAGGCAAGAACTTGATCTCCAAATCAGGAACATAGTTTTTCACCATTCCGCTTGATATGTAATCCGCCAACCCTGGGAATTTAAGAACATAATCCTCTTCACCCATGATCAGCATGGCAGGAACACTAACCTTTGGATCAGTTATACCGATGTCTTCCAGGAATGCCCTGCTCAAAAATTTCACTCAAGTTGTCAGTTCATGTTTAATCAGGTTGATAAGACAAAAATAGAGACTACAAAGTTAATTTATTAGTATCCAAAACTATTTAGTTTCAACATTTCAAACCAAGTTTGGATGCTTCAGAGGTCTCTCCTTACCTGTATGGCACCTGCAACGGGGTACAGAATCCAGAGTTTTCATACAAAGTTGCATAAGTTGCAAGATCATCCTCAGTGAACCAATGGGGTAGAGGAGTAGATGGATCAACCATGTCCATTATCTCCTGATCTTCCTTAGCTACAGGAAGTTCACTTCCTGAGAAGAGAATGTAGATGTTTCGCACTATCGTCTTAGTATCAAAACGGCTAAAATCAGCTTCTGCATGTCCAGGCTCCTACAACAAATTTTTAACCAAGCAAATCAAATTGACACAATGATATTATGTCATTCATCAGAGAGGCAAAAAGTATTTCTGGTGACGTTTGGTTCATGATCTGGATACAATTCATTGTTTTTCAAAACAAGGTACAAAAATCCCAAAAGAAAGGAGTTCGGTTATGTTGTTCCACAGATGAGTTTCGGGAACAGCCCCAAATCTGAGAACCGAATCCCAAAGGAAAAACCCCATCTGTTATGTTGTTTTCAGAAATGAGCTTGAGGATACAATTCGCAAAACATCCCAAAATATGAAAACAATAAAGCAAAATTCGTTTATTCAGTGAAATGGTATCCATTTACAGAGTTACTTAAAATTCGAAAACAGTTTCAGGATTTAATACCAAACGTGTTTTGGATACAACCCATTCTTTTTATTTTTTATTTTTTTATATCCTAGTTTTTGATAAATCATTTAGGATTTACCTGCCACCTCAACATGTAGAAGCCATCATGGAGGAGATGCCGAGGGAAATGTTGGGGACCAGAAAGGATGAAAGGTGCACCTAGTGACACCACTCCCAACACCCTTTCTGGATGAAGGAGAGCAAAATGGTAAGCCGGTCGAGCTCCGAAGTCCTTTCCAACGAGGAAAGCCTACACAAAATTTAACCAAAAGAAACATATTACATGTAAATTTTCCTTCGAAAAATAATCGTAAAGTATCAGAGCATTAACATTAAAATTCAGTGATACGAGTTCTGAATTCTCTAAAGGTTTAATCTGGAATTACTTGGTTAGCAAATCTCAGTATCTGCAAAGCGAAAAACTAGTCAACAAGCATTTACAGTATCACATCTCCTCTGTATGAAAAAGATGGATAAGAAGACACAAGAGACTTCGCATCCAACTCAAGGAATGTTACAGTACAGATAATATGAGGAACAACACAGTATCAGTCTATGGGTTACAGTTAGTAATTTTCTTTGATAAGGATTAATAGCTTTATATTAAGACTTCTTTTTTGGGTTGATGAAGGGAAGTTTTATTGAGAGCTAGAGAGATAAATACACAACAGGGAGTATAGATAAGGCTAGCCCAGAGCAAAGACAATTTATTTCTATTTAAGACTCTTTGGACTGGCATCTATACAAGCCCACTTTGAGTCATTGTAGTTGTTTAAAATACTTAACAGCAAAGATTATGTTATCAAAATCTTTTAAGGAACAACAAGAATTCTGAAATCCCTAGAAGCTTTTATACCTTAGAAATGTTTAATGAGTCAAGAATGACAAGTAGATCGTCAACAAGGTCATTGAAAGTAGTTTTTTCAGGTTCAGGGGGCTGTCCAGAGAGCCCATAGCCTCTGTTATCAGGTGCAATTGCGTGAAATCCAGCATTTGCTACAGAAATCATCTGGTGCCTCCATGAATACCAAATCTCTGGAAACCCATGTAAGAACACAATCACTGGACCTGCAAAGTACACAAATATTTCACAGTTAGAGATAGAGAAACAATTATAATGACAAAATTTAGGTGCTAAAATATGAGATATTTCTGGTAGAGAACCTGTTCCAATTTCAGCAACATGAAGCTTAAGGCCTCTTACATCTATGTACTTGTGCTGTATTTGCTCCATCTTGGTTGGTGATCAGAGATGAAACAGCTTAACAAATTGAGAACTTTGAAGTTTTCCATAGAGTTTCTTGAGAATATATGTATATTAGTATATACATTGTATATAAAGCAATCCTAGGAGGGAACATTGTAAGGTTTGCGATTAAGACGAAGTGGTATTTATTATATTATGTACAAATAATAATAGCTCAGATGAGATGGGCCAGTCACCAGACTTATATTCCCACAACACATGTAAAAGACAAGAAAAGAAAGAAACAAAAATGGATAAACTAACAAGTTGTTAGTTGAGTACAAGGAACTTGCGGAGGACTAGATGAATTGTCTGTGTTTTTTTTTTTTTTTCTTTCTTTTTTGATGAATAGGCTGAACTAAATCTGAATATTATTGAAAATATGTAGATGAGGTCAACAATACAACTTCATCATTTCACTTGGTCCTTCTTTTGGGTCTATGCCTTCTATATCCTATACTTGTTTTGTGGTAAGGGACAGTGTTGAATATATATATTTAAAAATTGTTTTGTACATATAGTTCATCAAAACAACATTGGAGTAATGGTTAAGGTTTTGGGTTCCCTATTTGAGGTCAAGGGTTCAAACCCTCTCCCACCCATTATATACTAGATATATATATATATATTAATCAAAGACCGGGCCGGGCCTTAGGGCCTTTGGGCTCTTTGGGCCTCTGATTTGAAACAGATTTTTTATTTAGTTTTTATTATAATTTTTATTTTCGAAAAATAAAATTATAACTGTTATATGACCGTTTTATAGCTGTTGTGCTACAGTGTTTATGACCGTTTTTTAGCTGTTGTGCTACAGTGATTATGGCCGTTTTTTGACAGTTGGATGTTGATCTATAAATAGACAACACTTATACTGAAACAAAATAGAAAAAACTTGACAAGTTTTCCTCCCTGATAAAAACTCTGAAATTGTTTCCGAGCAAGAATTGAAGTGTATTAGTATTCCGATTTCCCACCGTGCAAGGGAAATTGAGACAGAAGGTTTTCTGGGCTGTTTTATCCTGGGGACGACGTGACTGAGTAACTGCTTGCACATTTGGGCAGAGCCGCGAATCGTCTTAAAGAGAGCGACCTAGTCCGCGACTCATCCCAGCAAGTTCCTCTTATTTTTTCAGTAAAATCTGGTTTTGCGATTACAGGTATTTTACAATTGTATTTCAAACAGACAGTTCGATCAATTTTTCTACATATGAATAAAAGAAGGAATTTAACTGAGAAAACCCAATTACCCAATTTGGTTTTTATTCTTTTCTTTCATTAAATGAGTATGGTGTAAATCTGGGATGTTCAGGACCACTACAACCCAGGATTACCAGATCCAATAGTTCTCTTCTCGTGTAGGTAGGTTAAACAGTTGGAACATTTTCTTTTGTTTGCATGCTTGTTTTTGTTGGTTTTATAGTTTTTCTTTGAACGTAACTGATTACAAATGCTCCTTTCAACCTGTCAAGTGTTTTCCCCTTCAAGACAACATTGAGAAGAACTCATTTATTATGTTCTGTTATGGACAAGTTAGTATTGCCATTTGAAGAACGTTCTTTCTTAATGAAAAATGTTCATACAAGCTGATGAAGGCTGGATTGATCAGACTGTAAGATGGATGACAAAGCAGAAAAAAAATATATATGTGGAAAAAATATGGCCAAATAAGAAATTATGATATCCCAATTGAAAATTCGATTTATTACATTTCATAGTTCTCAGATGCCTGATATGGGTACAATACCCATTTTCAAAGTGTTTATGTAACATAGAGCTTACTTCTTGTAACTTGACATGGTACACCGAGGCATGAAAAGAGATCAGTCTCTTACACACAGATAGAAACCAATAGCGTAGTACTCAATCACGCATGTTTGTTGAGGAAGGATATGATCAGCTGGTTCACTTGGTCTGGAAACTGCTCCTGAACGAAGTGGGTTCCTCTGGGAATGAACATGGTTTCCAAATCAGGGACAAAATATTTCACCGTCCCGCTAGATATGTAATCTGCCATCCCTGGGAATTTAAGAACATAATCCTCTTCACCCATGATCAGCATTGCAGGGACTGAAACCTTTGGATCAGTTATGCCCATATCCTCCATCCATGCCCTGCTTGAAATTTCCCACAAGTTGTTAGTTCATTTTTGGTAAGGTTGATGAGCCAAAAATAAAGACAGCAAATCCAAGTTACTTCATATTTAGGCTCTCTTTGTTTTTGTTTAAGATTTGAAGGCTGTACAGACTTCAGTTTTTAGTTGTTCCCTATCACTTAAGAATTTTTCAGGAAACCAAATTAAGTGCTGAATTGACAAAATAAACATGGTCTAAATACTATAAATCTCTCAAAGTTTGAGCTTTTAATCTGAAGTATGAAAATTAGGAAAAGAAAACACAGTTAGTATCCAAAACTATTTAGTTTGAAAAGTTAAAAGCAAGTTTGGATTCTTCAGAGGCCTGTCTTTACCTGTATGGCCCCTGCAATGGAGTACAAAATCCAGATTTCTCATACAAAGTTGCATAATTTGCAAGATCTTCCTCAGTGATCCAGTGAGGTAGAGGAGTAGAAGGGTTCACCAAGTCCATTATTTCCTGATCTTCCTTGGCTACTGGAAGTTCACTTCCTGAGAATAGAATGTAGATGTTTCGCACTACCGTCTTAACATCAAAACGGCCAAAATCTGCTTCTGCACGTCCTGGCTCCTATAACAAAAATTTCAACCAAGACAATCATATTGACAAAATTAGATATCTTTCATCAAAGAAAGGAAAAAAAAAAGTGTTTCTGGTGGTGTTTGGTTCGGGCCTTTCTTTGTTTTTAAAACAATGGATATAAAGTATCTAAAATAGCGCATTTGGTTTGGTTGTTTTGTAAATGATCGATTTTCGGATACAATCCAGGAAAACAGCCCATAATGTGAATAAGCATTTTTTGGCTATAAAAGTTTTCGATTACAACCCAGCGCATTTGGTTTGGTTGTTTTGTAAATGATTGATTTTCGGATACAATCCAGCAAAACAGCCCATAATGTGAATACGCATTTTTGGCTATAAAAGTTTTCGTTTACAACCCAGGTTTTTGGATTGTATCCTAGCTTTTGAAAACTCGTCTCCATGACGTGAACCAAGCACGACATAAATTACCTGCCATCTCAACATGTAGAATCCATCAGGGAGGAGATGTTTAGGGAATACTTGTGGACCTGTGAGCATGAAAGGCACACCTAGTGTCACTACTCCCAACACTCTTTCTGGATGCAGCAGAGTAAAATGGTAAGCCGGTCGAGCTCCAAAGTCCTTTCCAACGAGGAAAACCTACGCAAAATTTAACCAAAATAAAGACATTTTATATGTTAATTTTCCTTTGAGAAAACAATTGTAAAGTATCAGAGCATTAACATGCAAATTCGCCAATACGATTCAGAAATCGTCTAACTGATTAATCTTGGATTTACTTGATAAACAAATTTCCATATCTTTAAGGCACAAAACTATTCAACAAGAATTTAAAGGACCATATATCATCTGTAATGAAAAAGGTGGAATAGAATATGTTAGAGACCTCTCTACTTATTCTTAACTGGTTGGGTTCTAACAATACTGGATTCAACAATGTTTTTGAAAAAAATTAGGCAAGGAATGTTAAGGGTATAGATAAATACCATGGATCCAACTACACCATATCAATGATTATGGTTTAGGATTAGTAATTTTATATTGATTTAGATTAATAGTTTTACAATGATTAGGACTTTATAGGATATGATGAATAGAACTTTTATTGAGAGCTAAAATACAACAAGAGGAGGACAAAATTTATTTTTATATATTTTGGACTCTTTGGATTGTCATTTCTATAAACCCACTTTGCATCAATGTAATTAATTGAACTACTTATCAAATAAGATTATTTTATCAAAGTCTTACAAGGAACAACAAGAATTCTGAAATCCCAAGAAAAATTTATACCTTGGAAATGTTAAATGAGTCAAGGATGACAAGCAGATCCTCAACAAGGTCATTGAAAATAGTTTTTTCTGGTTCAGAGGGTTGTTCAGAGAGCCCATAGCCTCTGCTATCAGAAGCAATTGCATGAAATCCAGCATTAGCTGCAGCAATCATCTGGTGCCTCCATGAATACCAAATTTCTGGAAACCCATGTAAGAAAACTACCACTGGACCTGCAAAGCACACAAATACTTACACATTTAGATATAGAGAAAGAGCGAACGAGAGAGAAAAATAGATGGTGAATATGAGATATAAATTTGGTACAGAACCTGATCCAATTTCAGCAACATGAAGCTTAAGGCCTCTTACATCAACATACTTGTGCTGTATTTGGTCCATCTTAGTTGGTGATCACTCATGAGAGAGAGAGAGAGAGAGAGAGAGAGAGAGAGAGGTGGAAAAAGGAAGAAAACAGAGAGAAGTTTGAAGTTTTGCAATGAGTTTCATCAGAATATTTATTGTATGCGAAGGAATCTTAGGAATTTAGGAGGGAACTGCAAGGAGTTGCTCAGCTGCAACAGGACAAACTACCAAACTTGTACAGAAAATTTCATCTCAAACAAAATATTAAAATAACTTCTGATGGGGATTATAGGGCCAAAAATCAACCCTAAGATCATCCCATGTGGGCCCATACAAGCCGGGTTTTATTTAGGAGTTTATGTATTTAGGTCTTTCCCCATTACATTTTTACTATTCTTAATGCATGCATAGAGTATTTAGGCTTTTACACATTTGCACTTTGCAGAAGTTTGTATTCGAAATATATTAGAATTTGCCAAGGAGTAGCTGAATCATTAGTGTTTTGATATCGCATTAAGTTCGTGGGCTTCCAACTCAAAGCCAAGCAATAAGTGGAGTGACCCAGGATCATTATATATTGGGTTTGCTAGACTCTCATATCCCATGTGGGACTATTCTCATCAGTTAGTACCGCTATCTGAAGAACGTTACCTCTTTCTAATTGAAAAATGTTCATAGCTGATGAGGGCTGGATTGATCAGACTGTAAGTTGGGTGATAAAACAGAGAAAAAACAAAACACAAAAATATGGTAATATTCCAATTGATAAATCGATTTATTACTACATTTCAGAACTTTCAGAAGCCGGATATGGACATAAAATGCCCATTTTCCAAGTTTTTATGTAACACAGACTTTTCTTCTAGTAACTTGACAAGGTACACGGAAGCATGAAACGAGCTCAGTTTCTTACACAGATAAAAAACCAATAGTGCAGTACTTAATCACGCATGTTTGTTGAGGAAGGCTATGATGAGCTGGTTCACCTGGTCCGGAAACTGCTCCTGGACAAAGTGGGATCCTCCAGGCACGAACGTGGTTTCCAAATCAGGGACAAAATATTTCACCGTCCCACTAGAGATATGTAATCCGCCATCCCTGGGAATTTAAGAAAATAATCCTCTCCACCCATGATCAGCATTGCAGGAACAGAAACCTTTGGATCAGTTTTACTGATCATTTCATCCAACCATGCCCTGTTCGAAATTTCGCCCAAGTTGTGAGTGACTTGCTTTTCATGTGTTCCTAAGGTTGATAAGCCAAAATAGAGAGAGAGGAAATCCTAGTTACTTTATATTTAGGCTGAATTGACAAGAGAAACCAAATATATAGTCTTGATACTGAAACCAAATATTTTAGTGGTACTGATAGCACCCTTGTCACTAAAATGTCTAATAATAATAATAATAATAATAATAATAATAATAATAATAATAATAATATTATTATTATTATTATTATTAGTGACAGCTCAGATGAGACAGACGTGCCACCAGACTTATATTCCAATTTCCCACAACATATGTGAAGAAAAAGAATAAATAATAAACAATATAACAAGTTATTAAAAGCAAACTCACCACCTCACGATGGGCTAACACACATATTTGCTATTACAAAATGGGGCTTCACATGGGACTCACAAAAGTCCGGTCCGCATGTTTCACAAGGGCTAGAAAATAATCACCAATGTGGACCATATAGGCGGGTGTGTGGAGAAAATTATTGGAGAGAAAGTAGAATTGCTGACAAAAGTAAGACTTGTTAGAGTATCGACGATCTCTAAAATCCTAGAATATCTCCGGTATCTAAAATTAAAATTGCTTCCTATCCTAGACTTTCTTAATATTGTAGTTTACTAATTGTATTAGATTTTCTATAATTATTTACTTATTTGTAATTCCCCACACTCTATAAAATATCAGTGAGTGGAAACAATTTATTCATGGACTTAGATCGATTAAGTCAAGTAATCATCCCAATATCATAGAATTATTGGTGATCAATAATATTCAGCCCTGGCTTTTGTATTGTGGATGTAGGTTGATGATCAGACCGAACCACGTTAAATTCTTCTTGTCTATTTTCTTTTTATTTTATATTTCAGATTTCTCTAAATTTTACATAACTCAAACACACAAACAGAAAAACTAGAACCAAACATAAAATTCAAACGACTATTAAGAGTCCAATTCACCTACTAGGTTTAACCAGTGCCTCCAGCACAGCAAGATGGACAACCAAGATTTATCTTAACAGCTTTGATTTATAGTATAGATTTATGATCTCTAAGGTGTGAATATGAAAATCAGTCTTTCAGAATCAAATTTTTGTTAATCTTGGGGCTTCATCAAAACCATAAAAAAAGATTTCCAAAGTACAAAATCCAAAAAATAGAAGAAGCCCAAAAGAATCAAAAGTTGCATTTGAAACCTCTCTTTGTCAATTACTTGATAGCCCCATTTGATGATCTCTTCTTCTTTGCACAAATCTGTCTCAGCTTCAATTCTTCTTCTACCTTCAACAAGTTGTAGTACAGTCTGAAGCAAAGCCTTCTTCAAAGAGAAACATTGCAGAAACAAGAACACATTGATTAAGTCTCTTTTTCTGTTCAAAGATATATGCAATCTAAACTCATTTTCTTATATTTGGAAAGGTATAACACACGTACACCCTCATGAAGAGATCAATACATGAAGCTCTGAAATCTGAGTAAGGTTAATGATCCTTCCTACTAAAACAACAATATTATATCTGTGGTGACTGGCAACGTAAACACGTTGTTTTCCAGCGCATAAAAATCGGATCTGTATTGGTCATATAGATTTTATGCATGTCAACGAGTATTTATACAGCGGAAACTCATCCGTCGGAACTGTGAGAAATCCGAAAACAATTCTGTTTTGAGCCAGTTTTTGAGATGTTCTGTTTTGTTTGAACAAACCAACTAGTCATTCTTTCTGCACCAGATGCTCCAAATCTCCAAGCTCCACTTCACCGCTTTGAAATTCTTCCCCCTTCTGAAATATCAACTCGATCTGCTCCAGTGATTTTCCTTTTGTTTCTGGAACGTAAATATGAACAAAGGCAACCGAGAGAGCTGAAACCAAAGAAAAAAGGAAGAACGTTCCGGCCACTGTGATCACACGGGACACAGAAAGGAAAGACATGGAAATCAGTCCACTGCTTACCCTGTTCCCAACTGCCCCAAGAGCTGCTGCTTGAGCTCGGATTTTCAGAGGGAAGATTTCTGATGTCAAGACCCAGCAAATTGGGCCAACTCCCACTGAGAAAAAAGCTACATTCGAACAAACCAACAAAATTGCCAGAGAAATCCCTACTTGTCCATGACCAGCAAAACAAAGAGAAATCACTAATCCAAATAAACAAGTTGTCATCCCAATTGTGCTCACATATAGTAATGGCTTTCTTCCCACTCTGTCAATGAGAAAAATTGCAACCAAGATGAAAATAGTCTTGGAAAATCCGATAGCAACTGTAGCAGCAAGTAGAGCACTTTTATCCTTGATCCCAGCTTCTCTGAAGATTGTTGGACCGTAGCATACAGTAGCATCAATACCAGTGATCTGTTGGAAAATTTGAATTCCCAAGCCAGTAATCAGCATTCGCTGAAGTGAAGGAGACGGATTCAACATTTCACGCCACACAGCTTTCTCCTCTAACTTGTTTTCCAAATTAGCACTTCCAGCTGCTTCTTGTATTTCAGCCAATCTTTCTTCCACCTCTTCTTCATTCTCATTAGTCCTTAACAGCACAGATCTTGCCTCTTCAATCCGGTTTTGCATAACTAGCCATCTTGGGGACTCGGGAATTATGAACAGTGCAAACCCGATGAACACAGAGGGAAGAATCCCAACAGCAAGCATTAACCGCCAGTTAAAATGTACAGGAAGACCTGAAAATGCATAATTTGAGACGTAACCGAGAAGGATTCCGAAATTTACAAAGATTTCGGGGTAAGAAGTAAGAGATCCTCTGGCGACGGTGGGTGATATTTCAGCGATATAAACAGGAGCGATCATGACTCCGAAGCCTATTCCTATCCCGGCCAAGATTCTGCCTATCAAGAGTACTGCAAAAGAAGGTGCAAAAGTCATTATAGCAGCACCTGTTTGAAAGACAACAGCAGCAAAACCCATAGTCCATTTTCTTCCAATGGCGTCTGAGGCTTTTCCACCGCCTAAACTACCAAAAAGAGACATGATGCTCAAACAACCGACGAGAACCTCTACTTGAACTTCCGTTATGTTTAGATCCTCTTGAATGAATAAAATTGCTCCACTCATTACACCTACATCTGCAGATGGAAAATCTCAGACTTTCAAACCATAGATTCAGGTTCCAATTATAAAAACTAGATTTTTTAAGAATATTAGTCAACTTGACACAAAAAAGAGCAAGTAATTCGGATTGATTACAATTTATCTTTCCAAACTAATTCCATTGTTAGAAAAATGGAAGCTGTCAAAAGTAATATACATTCAAAACATTGGACACCAGGATGAATGTGATGACTAAAGTCTAAAATGCAATGAACACCGTTATCTTGTATTCTGCACCAAATGTGTAATCTTGGTTAATAGAGTCATTGTTTTTGAACACAAGGGTTACTAAAAATCCCGAAAAAAGTGTTTAGTTAGGTTGTTTTCAGAAACGAATTTTTGGATACAATCCTGAAATCAGACCAAAATCAGAAAAGGGAAAAAAGAAGAAGTAATTTCCTGTTACTTCAATTCAAAACAGTTTTTGGATTTAATATCGAATGTATTTTTTATATTAAAAATACTAAGAATATGAAGATTTTGGGGTTGCATCCTAGTTTTTGAGAACTCTGTTTTCGGGTCGCGAACCAAACGGCAAACGCGGGATGATATTTGGACATTTAACTGAATAGTTGATCTATAACATAGATGCTACTGTATTTGACAGGGTTCAGATTTAACCAAGATAATGCATCTCTACTACAATTCGCAATACTCAATCATCAAAACCAACATACAGACGAAGATCATACTTACCAAAAGAAGAATACTATTTTTAAGGAAGAAGAACACTTTTTTGTTCTGTGTATTTGAATTAACAAAGAGAGAACCCAATTTCATGGTGCAGTCAAAGAGAAATTAGGGAATTCAGTACAGTAATTAAAGACAAACAACAATCAGGGTATCCGTCAAAACACAAAAACAAATCCTATCAATGTACTAATGCTATCGAGGGATTAAACAAAAAAGAGGAAATCAAAGAGAAAACAGACAAAAGATGATTTTGATGATAAAGAAACAAGGGAAGAAGATATTACCGTAGCCGACAAGAACTGTATTGAGAGAGGCGAAAATGGCACATGCTATGACGAATTTCTTTGTATTGGTGCTCCGAGCATGGTGATGATAATGATGTGAGGGTTCATCATCATCTGCAAGTTGTACATCCATCCTCTGAAACTTAGACAACCCAATTCCTTCTCCATTATCTTTCAAACCCACCAATCCCATCTCTCCCCTTTCTCTCTCTACTTCTGAAATAAAGAGAACAAGAGAGAGAGAGAGAGAGATTCTGGGATTCTCAGCTCTTAAATTTCAGAGCTGTATTGATCAAAAAAGGGGGAAATTCAGAGCT
Organism: Macleaya cordata; assembly: GCA_002174775.1. Lineage (NCBI taxonomy): Eukaryota > Viridiplantae > Streptophyta > Magnoliopsida > Ranunculales > Papaveraceae > Macleaya > Macleaya cordata. The sequence continues at coordinate 643,909 of MVGT01004291.1, forward strand.
TTAGAGGAATAAACATTGGGTAGATCTGAAGGAAGAGAGGAAGAACAATGAAGAACATATGGATCCTGGGGACGAGGATTATGGGTCCCACAGAGCTTTGTGCAAAAATGGAAACTCTGAGAAGTAATAATTCAGAGAGAGGAAATGGTGATTTGGGTTTTTTTTTTTTTTTTTGCCTCTCTCTGAATTTCAGAATCAAACAAGGAGGATTGGAATTGGGGTTAAGAGAATCCAAAATGGTTTGATTTTTGTTTTTGTGGGTAATCATTGGGCTATTCCGGTTTTCTAGGGGAAGATTTTCTTCTATTGGGTGTGTTTGTGAATCATTAATGGCTAAGATTAAATGTTTATAAAGTCTCCATCACATCAAAAGCATGAGGAGAGAAGGAGCGGGTTACAGTGGTGGTGTTAGGTTATTATATACTGTTATAGAAAGCAAGAACCACTTCTAAAAAAACATTAGATCATCAAATTGAGCCGTTAATTTTGAAAAAATAAGCTAAAATATTTAGAGACACTGTTTTAAAGAGCGGGAACGGGAGAGTTGGGTGTTACATTGTGGAAGCTAATTATCGCACCCACCCTATTCAGGTTCGGAGTTGAGATACTCGCATTTTAAATCCCACTAGTGAGGAAACCGAAATTTCCAATTTTTGCACCCCAACAAAAACAAAACTTTTATTAGGGTAGGTTTGGTAGGGTGGAAATTGAATTGCGGGAAAATTTTAATTGAATTGGAACTTTATATTGAGCTAAAATTGAATATAAAATCTTCTCAAACTTCAAATTATGAATGGCCTAAGTGGTTGTTGACACTCCTTATAATTCGGAAGATTTGGGTTCGAAATTCTTTAGCTGTAGTATTATCATTGAGTAAAACCTATGTAATTTAATATGTATACAGTATAACTTCGATAAAATAATAATCTCGTTAAATTTATATATTTTGTCAATCCCAACTTGAATCTAAAAGAGAATATTACTCGATAAATTAAAACTGATTAATTAATAAATTTAGTCTGTCCAAACCTTATTAATTTATAGAGGTTTAACAATATCTATGTAGGTGCTTCTAAATCAATGTTGTTGCGCTCGTTGTTGGTGCATTTTCTGCATTCGTTGGTGATGCTCTTTCCTGCGCTTGTTGGTAGTACCCTTTATTGTGTTTGTTCGTTAATGACAACCTTTATTAGAGATGATATTTAAGACAGTTTATATGCTTTTCACATGCTTCTTTTGATGTATTTAAGCCTTATTGTAACTTGACAATTAGGTGGCGTTTGTTTGTTTTTTTTCTAAAATCTGAATCTGAAATCTGAACCTGAGACTACCTGAGTCATCTGGATCTGAGATCATCTAGATCTGACTTGTTTGAATTTAAGTGTGTTTGTTTTTTCATCTGAATTATTTTAATAAATTATGTCTGACTAAGTTTTTGACACTTTTACCCTTATTTAATTAAAATATGTCCCTATTAGTTTTCAAGTAAGTGATATTAACAAGTGCCAATCCGTCATAAGTTCCATCATCATTCATCATGTAATGTTAACCGGTAAATAAAAAAAACTTATTTTTTTAGAGGACCATACAAGTTACACATGTACGGCTAGGGTAGGGCTATGAGTTTCTTACATTGGGTCTTCATTAGAAAAAAAAAAAAAGTTGAAATGGAAGCTTTATAAAAAAAAAAAACAATTAAATGGAAGAATTAGATCTTTTTAATACTTGAGGGCAATTATGTCATTTAAAAGATAATTAGAGGACAAAATTGTAAAAAGAACGATTCAGCACATTTCAGATCTTTTCAGTACAAACTTTTGGCTGAAAAAAATTACTCATTTTTCAGACATTTTGCTGACTCAAAATTTGAGTCAGACACTTACAAAATAAAAAACAAACAATCTGAAATCTGACTCGGCCCAATTCAGACCCCGAGTCAGATTCAGACATATTTTTCAGACAAAAACAAACAGCCTCTTAGTCCCTCAACAATTAGTCCCAATTGTTGCTTCAAAATTTGAGGTGCATAAATTAGGTTCTTTTTGTTTTTTTTTGGCATTTGGATCTCTTAACTGTTTTGGAGTACTAGCCCTAATTAAAACCTGAACCAGGCCCTCGCTCAGGCACATTTTCAATGAGATTTTTGTTATCCAAACACACCACAACAAAAAATGACACCGTCGAACATAAGCCACCCCAAATTAAAACCCTATTCTGTTTTCAACCAAAAACCCTAAACCGGTTCTCTTCTGTGGAAGAACGTCGGCTTCTTCTCCTCCATTAGAGACAGAGTCTTCTTCCAATTTCAACTTGAAGGGAAGACTAAAGAATGTAAGTCTGCTTTTTCACTACTTTATTTTATTCATAAAACTTTGATGGTTTGATTCATGTTTGCTGTGTTGAATGTTATAATTATTATAGCCGATTACAGGAATCCTACTTCAAAAGAATTTCAGAAAACTAAAGAACTTCGTCTAATCCAATCTGTTTATTAAGATTTGGGTACTTAACTGCTCAAAAATCTCTGTACCACTCAAACCTGCTTTGATAGAATCTGCTAAAAGCTGTTTCATGTTATTTTCGCTAAAACCCTCCATGATTTTCTATTTATACAGATTACTAGAAGTCGAGAACTTTATGGAGATACAAATTAAGCAATCCTTGCATCTCAAATTCAAAACTAGGTTATTTAACAACAATCTACAAAAAAAACCCTAAACAAAATTTGCAGGAGTATCAACATAGAAGAAGAGATAGACATGATGAAATAGATAATAAAATAAAGTTGATTTAAATAGTTGATCATGTACAACAAGGATCGTATTCGTCAGAAGAAAAATTCAACAATGTTATGATTTCTACGGCACACAGAATATATATATATATATCTCTCTGTAAACTCAACTCTTACAAACTCACATTTATTACTTTCGTAACTTGTAATTATTACTGATTACACACACGTAGACATTACAAAACTAACCCATATATATATGGGAAGGAGCTGAGAGATACTAGCTATTTGCATGGATAACAAATAGCTAGTACTTGACACCAATCAAATAGGTGTCAAGTGCATGGCTAGCATGGTGGATCAGCCACCTAATTGCCACGCATGTGGCCTGTAGGCTATAACAGCCACGTTAGTTATAACACTCCTCCTTGGATGTCCATCATTCTAAGATAATTGCCTCGTTAAAAACCTTGCCAGGAAAATCCAGAGGGATAAAACTTGAGTTAAGGAAAAGAGTACAAAGACCTAGAAGAGTGATGGACTCGCATAAGCTGCCTCATTAAAAACTTTGGCAAGGAAAACCTAGACGGACAAAACCTTGACAAAGAAAAAAGAGTACAACGCAATAAGGTCCAGTCAGACAAAAACAGGCACTGGTATACTCCCCCTGATTGAGCAGGCACTCAAGTCAGTCCGCGTAATGATACATCCGTCTCATGCCAATATCATAAACCAGAACATTGCTGCAGGCAGAGACTTGGTGAATAGATCAGCAAAATTCTCACATGATCGTATTTGCTGGATATCAATCTCTCGATTCTTCTGAAGATGGTGAGAATAAAATAACTTCGACGAAATATGCTTGGTTCTATCACCTTTGATGTAACCTTCTCTGACTTGTGATATGCAAGCGGCATTGTCTTCAAAAATGACTGTTGGAACGGCATGTGGGCCCCACATGCTGTACATATAAAATGTACAAATAACATTATACTCTGATCCGGACTCAATATATAATGGGTCAGGTTATATATCCCCTTTAAAAAGCCCCCTTATGGGGCCCACATGGAATGCATCCAGAGGTTGTTTTCTAAGAGAATGATCAACATGATGAAGACAACATAGTTACATGAAATCAGTCTGTTCTAAAATTTCTAGCCTCAAATCTACCCGTATGAAATTAAGGGTCAAAATAAAAATTTAAAACTTGACAGAGGGTAGAACGCAAGAGCTTCTAATATGTCCAATCAGTGATCGTAGCCACACACATTCCCGGCTGGATTCATGCAATGCAATAATCTCCGAATGATTCGAAGAAGTGGCTGGAAGACTTTACTTGTTGGATCGCCAAGAGAATGCAGTACCTCCACTTGTAAAAACATAACCAGATTGGGAGATAGCTTTGTGGGGATCGGAGAGATATCTGGCATTAGTGTATCCCATTATCTGAGAGCCATTTGATGGGTTTCTCTGATTAATATAATACCATGTCTGTAGTCCCGCGGAGATATCGGAGAATCTGCTTAACACCTGTCTAATGTCTCCTTGTCGGGGCAGAACTGAACCTGGCTAACAGATTTACTGCAAATGCAATGTCTGGTCTGGTACACTGGGCCAAGTACATCAATGCGCCGATTGCACTCAAATATGGTACCTCAGGACCAAGTAGTGCTTCATCTTCTTCCTTTGGTCGGAATGGGTCTTTCTCAATATTAAGAGATCTCACAACCATAGGAGTACTCAATGGATGTGCTTTGTCCATGTTGAAACGCTTCAAGATCTTCTCAGTATATGCTGTTTGATGGACTAAAACTCCACTTGAGTTATGCTCGATCTGCAAGCCGAGATAAAATTTCGTTTTTCCGAGATCTTTCATCTCGAATTCCTTCTTCAGGTATTCAGCAGCATTACGGAGCTCTTCAGGAGTCCCGATTAAGTTGATATCATCGACATACACAGCGATGATAGCAAATCCAGATTCTGATTTCTTTATAAAAACGCAGGGGCAAATGGGATCGTTTGTATATCCTTCCTTTATCAGGTATTCACTAAGGCGATTATACCACATCCGCCCGGATTGTTTCAATCCATACAAAGCTCTTTTGAGCTGAAGTGAATACAAATGGCGTGGTCTTCCCTCAGGTAAAAATAACCCTTCCGGGACTCGCATATAAATATCTGTATCTAACTTCCCGTACAGATACGCAGTGACCACATCCATCAGATGCATGTCGAGTCTTTCTGAGACTACCAGACTGATCAGATATCTGAAAGTAATTGCATCCATAACAGGAGAATATGTCTCTTCATAATCAATCCCAGGTCTCTGTGAAAAACCTTGTGCCACGAGTCGCGCCTTATAGCGAACGACCTCGTTTTTCTCATTGCGTTTTCTTGCAAAGACCCATTTGTTTCCCACCGGGTTCACATTCGCGGGTGTTGGTACAACCGGTCCAAACACCTCACGCTTTGCAAGGGAAGCCAACTCTGCTTGGATAGCTTCTCTCCATTTTGCCCAATCAGTTCTATGTCGACATTCCTCTATAGAGCGTGGCTCAATATCATCGTTCTCTGTGACGATGTCAGTAGCTACTGAGAAGGAAAAAATATCGTCGACAATTATTTCATTGCGATTCCACATTTCTCCGGTACATGCATAATTTATAGAGATTTCCTCATTTCCCTCTCCTGGGGATTGTACCGGTCCCTCTCCTGGGGATTTGCCTTCTTCAAGAGGCATATCATCAGAGAATGTGGATCGTTCAATGATACTCTCTCCGGGAGTATTTACATTTATTGATTGGCATTTCCTCTTCCTGGGAACAGAATCTTTCGAACCAAGGGGTCGCCCACGCTTTTGGCGTGCATTAGACGACTCATTTGCTGCAAGTTGTCCTACTGGGGTCACATGCCCTCTCGGGACATCAGCTCTTACAGCATGTCTCTCCGGGACATCAAGTTTAGCTGGAGCATTTGCAGCAGGTATATATGACTTGGTAACTTTAGCTGCGTCATTAAATGCATCAGGCATTTCATTGGCAATTTCCTGAAGATGAACAATCTTCCGCACCTCAATGTCACAGGCATTGGTACGAGGATCAAGATGAGACATAGATGGTGTGATCCAGGAAATCGCATGTCGTTCTTCTGACGACGAATCACGCCGTTCTACTGACGACGGATTGTCTCCCCCTAATGACGGGAAGACTGTCTCATCAAAATGACAGTCCGCAAAACGGGCGGTAAAAACATCACCTGTCATTGGCTCAAGATAACGAATAATAGAAGGTGAATCAAAGCCAACATATATTCCTAGCCGACGCTGAGGACCAAACTTAGTACGTCGCGTAGGGGCAATAGGAACTTGCACATCACAACTAAATACACGCAAGTGTGAAATATTTGGTTGGTGACCCATAACAAGCTGCATAGGGGAATACAAATGATATGCAGTCGGACGAATCCGAACCAATGCAGCTGCATGTA
>MVGT01004291.1:658908-685761 GCA_002174775.1 Macleaya cordata
TTGATAATTAATTTGGTATTGGATGATTTGTAAGGCTTATGTGGTTTGACATCATGATGATGTCATTAAGATCATTTTTGCCTTCTTTGTTTCATTAGTGATTAAACTCCAATCTTTGACCAATTTTGACTGCCTTTGACTGAATTGACTTGGTCATCATGTGCCATTTGCATGTACTCTCATGGTGCCTCTGATAGATTTGTGGGGTGTTTTTAATAAATTTGGCTAATTGAACCAAATTTTGCAATTGAAGCATTTGAAGTCTATTTATCTGCAAAAACATAAAAATCATTTAAAAATAATATACAATTTAATACTAGCTAATATAAATTGAGGGATAAATATATAATAATTATGCACTCAACAGACATCTTTTTGAATCATCGTTTATTTTCACATGCAATTCAGCATAACATGTATTTAACATTTAGGTTCGTTGCGAAACCTATACTAGATTGTAACTTCATGATCATTTCAATATAGGTTGGGCCGTTGGGGTCGGGTCGCCTTAACCCCTTCACATGGCAGTCATTCAAATACACCTACAATGATCATAAACACACTTGCAGAATGCACATACTTGCCTCTAGTATTGAAGTAACATATAAGAGAAAACATACTCATTTTCCTGTTTAACAAGTTCAGCCCTAACATCATCATTAATTGTTTAGCTTCCCACAATCAAATTCTGCCCTCTTAAGTAGCATCCCAGCCAAGTATGGTGACAAAAATTTGTCTCTAATAGTGTTAAGCACTTTTCCACTACTATGCTGTATCAAACCCACAATGTAGGACGTAGTAATGAGTTCAAAGCTTCTCCATCTCCTCTCTTTTACAAACTTATCCAAACCCTTCTTGATCCTAGTTTGTTCTTCTTTCTTGTCAGGTGCGCTTATTGTTTTTCTTGACAATAAGGCTTCGCTGAGGCATCGAGCCAAAACGACACCGTCCTCTAATGCTGCACACCCACCTTGACCGATGTCTGGTGTCATGGGATGGAAGGCGTCTCCGGCCACGCAAACATTCCCTTTGCTGATGTTTCCAAGTAAGACATTCAATGGCCATCTAAATCTCAAGGGAGAGGAGATAATACTTTCTGGGGCAGTCTTTTCAACTACATCCATCACTTCTTTAGGTGCTTTGCCAAGTTTCTTTGCCACAAATTGCTTTATTTTTGTAGGGTCGTCTTCAATCTTCTCATCTATGTGCAACCAGCAGTTTCAAGAACAAAAAGAAATATAATTAAATCTCAGTACTTGGTTGATGAATTAAGTAGTAGCTGCAAATATGTAGATGAATCAGTATCAATGTAAATAATCCTCGCAAAAAATCATATCGTTCTAAAACTCTTATCCCCATAAAACTTTAGGCGAAATTTAATGATATAGGAGATGGTTCATGACTATTAAACCTTCAACCAACTTTTGATGGGGTGATGTATATGGTCAGAAGGTTATAATTAATGACTTACGAGGTAGGGTAGGCGGAGTATATGTGAAAAACCAATACATGGTCTTCTGATCGCAAGGAAGGAAACCTGAGCGAAAACCATCCCCAAAGAGTTGCACGAACGTGGACCCAAGGCGGTGGCCCTCATCCTCTTGGAACACCGCATGGCCACGGATCGTTGATCGTCCGGTGAAAGTAGGCTCTTGAAGACCTAGCCATTTTGCTACCAATGAATTCACTCCATCGCACCCAATCAACACCTAAAAATTGAAATCCCGCCATGAGTTTGGTTAAGTAATAATTGAAAGAAATACATACATTTTCTCACATGTAAAAATACCAAAAATAATAAATAAATTGTATGTACCTTAGTCTTGATGATAGATCCATCTGCCAAATGAACCAGTTTATAGTAGCCCTCTTCTTCAATTGAAACAACCTTAGAGCAGAATCTGATGGTTCCATGAGGAAGTTCATTTGCTAGGGTTTCAAGCAACACCTTTCTTCCCATACAACGAACTTCATGTCCTCCACTGCCTCACATCATCCCATCCCACAAACATATATGAAATTATATTGGAAAAAATTAAACAGGTTAATGTGAATCCACCAGGACCACCACCATAGCCCGTCTTACTATTATGGGTCGAATATATACATCCAAAATTTTTTCGGCTCAACTTATTCCTACACTCTTATTTACACTTTTTTATTTTTTATTTTTTTAGGGCCAGTATGGAAATTATGAAATGATCCAAGATTGATTTTAATTTTTAAGCTGGTGTACATGTTAGGGCCCTACTTAGAGACTATTAAAATGTACGTATACTCACAATTTTCGTTGGGCGTTTGTAAACGAGACTTGTGAAGTAGGAAGTCCCGAAATCGTAGAGATAGCCACTGATCTACAGTAGAATTTAAGTTAGGTCAACTTAAAATTAATAAAAAAAATGTTAAAAATTAACTCTTTAAAAAAATAACTTATCCTCCTTAAAAGACAATAAATTTTTTTTGCTAGCATTCGAATTCTATGAAAATGATTTAGTTCCACGGAAACAATACGAATTCTATTGTGTGTTTACATTTATAATTCCACGAAAATAGGGACACAGTTACTTAAAAACATGGCTAATAGTTAATTTTTAATGTTATTTCATGAAATAAGCTTCTAGGGCCATTAATTCGGCAGAAGTGGTAGAAGTGAACTTATTTCCACCGAATACATTTCCTCGCTATCAAACACAGCGTTAGTGGAAACGAAGCAAGTGACATTTAGACTTACCCTTGGAGCAGATCATGTTGCTGTCTCAGGGAATCTCCAACACCAAGAGCATCCAACGCTTTCCAAGCATTCGTAAATGTTGTAAATGCAAATCCTGTTACTCTCAAATTCTCCGATGATTCCAAAACCAAACTTCCCAAACCCATCCTACATCCGTAAATAAATTTTATTTCATCCATACTCCATACATAATTTAATCTCTTTTTTTTTTAAATAAAAAATAAAAAATTATCAATTCAAAAATAAATAAATCGGTTCTTAGTCATCCTTGATTCCTTGCTGTTCTTAAATATTAGGAATCGCTTCAAAAAAAAAAAAAAAATTAGGAAGGGTATAAATCGGTTTCCCTGATTAAAAGTACTAAAAATTACAATTCAAGGGAAAGAAGGGAAAACAAAAGAGGGATTGTACGTACCTGTGAAGTCCTAAAGATGTAGCGAGCCCAGCTATCCCAGCACCCACAATAAGGATGTCTTGGATGATCTCCATTAATTTCTAGCAGATTTCTCTCTCTTTATCTCTCAGTAGAAAAATTTTAAAGCAAACAGAGAAAGCAGAAGCAGGTTTAAAGGAGAAACAGAATAATAAGATGCCAAAGCATGATGATGATGATCAGATGAGACTCAATATTATTTGATTAATTGGTCAAAGTCAAGTCCTCAGTGCTTCTGGCACAAACATCCGTTATTATTTTATTACGCTCTTATCGGGATCGATATTGTTTTTGTCCCAAGCGGATACAAAACATCTCCACGGTTCGTTTGGAATCTCGGGGTGGGTTAGAATTTTTGTGCTAATTAAAATTCTATAAATTAAAAAAAATAATAATAATAATTTCAAATTGTTTATTTTGTGGATTCGTTGGAAATTGCACCAAATATTTGTTCTTAATAGATAACTTCATCAATCACCTACAATGATAAACTTAATTTTTGCATTTATGCATTTACGAATATTCACAATGTATCAAGTAGGGCACAAGTACTTCTATTTGTGCAGTAAGCTCTGTCCACTGTTTCTGCAGTCATTTGTCCTGTGAAAAGTTTTATAGCTCAAAACTTTGTTTGGTGAGTTCAGAGAATCAGAAACATATATCTTTCTTTTTTTTTTCTATGAGGTGGCAAATTTTTTGTTCCAGTTTTCAAATCCTGCTAACTTTTGCATTTTTCTTTTATTTAGTTTCTCTCAATTATGGTTTAGTGGATTTTTTTGTGGTAGATTGTGCTATCCTTGTGTGTGTTTTTTTCTTTCTTTCTTTTTTTTTCCTGTGTTTTAATATTTTGAGTGATCAACAATCCTCTTTTAGTCCATTATTCTTAAATACCTACCAAAGCCTAGTTAAATTTAATATATAATGATCTTAGACCACTCCACTCATTGCCAATTAATAATCAACAATCCTATTTGAGTGACGCGTCTCCCTCATTTTTTTTTTAAAAACTTTTCTACTAGGATCGTTAATATATAAGTCACATGTCAATTCACATATTTATCATTCAAATACAAAAAGGGCCCCCCAACGATCCGCCAGATCCGTCCAGATCCGTTTTCTTTCTCCATGCAACCACTCAATGATGAAGTCTGATCTTGATTCCTTTGTTTAATCACCTGCCTCCATTGATGTCTCCTACTGAGATTGGGGATGGAGATTCGTCTACTTCTGCAGGATTTGAGAGAACCACTAAAGCTGGTGGTCAATCCTATGCTGCCACAGCTTGTAAGTTTTCTCAAACCCCCTTCTTTAATGTAGATGATCTACCTACTCCGGGTAAAAGGGGAGACTACCCTGCCATTTCTATTCCAGAAGATCTCCACAAGAAATGCTTAGATGCTTGGAAATACAGTTTAATTGGAAGACTTGACTTCCAAAAGCTTAAATTTGAGGAAGCTACAAATTGGAAGGTCGTTGGAGCCTTACAGGATCCTGCAAATTTATCCCTTTGGGTAAGGGGTACTTTGTCATTAAACTGGAAAATGAGGAAGATAAAAGGAGAGTTTGGAGCAGTGGTCCATGGAATGTGGAATCAGAGTTCCTTAGAGTTCGTGATTGGACGCCTAACTTCAACCCAGAAAATCAAAGGATTTCCACGGCTCTAGTATGGGTTCGGCTTCCAGGTCTCAGTCTAGAGTACTGGGAGTCTACAATCCTGCTATCAATTGGTAAGGGTCTTGGGACACCGNATTGCTGACATTTGGTTGGAGGGAATTGGGAGTGGTGGTTTGCTAATTCCCCCGAAAGCAATTGGTCCTTGCCAACCACATTAGGTAAAATTATTTTCCTTGTTTTATTGATAGAAATCAATTAGGTATTTCACACCAATTCGATTTTCCTAACAAAAGTTTAGAGTTTGCCACAATCAAATTCTGCCTTCTTAAGTAGCATCCCAGCTAAGTATGGTGACAAAAATTTGTCTCTAATAATATTAAACACCTTCCCACTGCACTGTTGTATTGAACCCATAAGGTAAGACGTAGTTATGAGTTCAAAGCTTCTCCAGCTTCTCTCTTTAGCAAACCTATCTAGGCCCTCTTCAATCCTACTATATTCTTCTTCTTCGTCTTTGTCTTTGTCTTTGTCGCTGTCGAATATCGATCCTGTTTGTTCTCTTGACATTAATAAGGCTTGACCTAGGCACCTAGCCAGAACGACACCGTCCTCCAACGCGGAGCACGCGCCTTGACCGAGGTCGGGTGTCATCGGATGGAGAGCGTCCCCAGCCACACATACATTCCTTTTGTTGATGTCTCCTCTTAAGACTTTCCATGGCCATCTTGTTCTCAAGGGAGAGCTGATTATGCTTTCCAAACCAGTCTTTTCAACTATACTGATCACTCCTTTTGGTGGCTTTCCAAGATTGTTCAACACAAATTGCTTTAGTTTTGTTGGTTCCTCTTCAATCTTCTCATCTATGTACAACAAGCAGTTGCAAAAAAAATACAAATAAATCTCAATATTAAGTGGTTTAATAAACTAATGAGACTATCTAATATTTCAACCCAATTTTTTACTTGTTCAGCCCAACAACTGTGACTTTGACCTAGAAATAAAAAATGACTTATTAGTTATGTAGAGCTGACAACACAATTATATCACAAAAAACTTATCTGACTAATAAAATGTTCAGCTGAAATATCAAGCCCCATTCTCACGAAAAATCGGATCCTGCGGGCCATGCCTCTTATATATGTATTCAACATGAACTATTGGTGCATATGCCTGTGAAGTAAGCCGTAGTATAATGACTTACGGATAGACGAATTGTACTGGAAAAACCAATGCACTGTCTTTTTGTTGCAAGGAACGAAGCCTGAACGACAACCATTTCCGAACAATTGCAAGAATGAGGACCCAAAGCCGTGCCCAAGCTCATCCTCATCGTACGTCGCAAGTCCACGAATCGTAGCTCGTCCAATGAAAGTAGGCTCTGGAAGACCTAGCCATTTTGCTACCACTGAATTCACTCCATCACACCCAATCAACACCTGAAAAATCGAAATTCCCATGGTGGATTTAATTGATGTAATGAGCCTTTGCAACAACCTTAGGGCAATCAAAATTTGACACCCTACTTTTTTTTTCTTCTCTTTAACTCTACGCTTAGACTAACATCACGTTTATATTGGTGTGTATTAGTCTATATTTACTCGGCTCCAATAGACTAATTTGAGCCATTTTGGAGTCCTATTAAAACAGTGAAAAAATAATTGAGCAAATGAAATTCTTTTTTCTATTATATATTTTATCAGTTGAGATAGTAAAGTCATTAAGATTTGACTCTATGAACTGTGTTTGAAACCTACTGATACATAACTAAGAGGGTGTTTATTTTTTTTCTGAAAAACATGTCTGAATCTGACTAGGAGTCTGAATTGGGTCGAGTCAGATTTCAGATTGTTTGTTTTTTATTTTTAGAGTGTCTGAGTCAAATTTTGACTCAGCAAAATGTCTGAAATAAGGAGATTTTTTTTCAGCACAAAAATTGTACTGAAAAGAAATAACATATGCTGACTCGTCTTTTTTACAGTTTTGTCCTCTAATATTTATTATAATGACAAAATCGTCCTTTTTACAGTTTAACTTGTTTGGTCCTCTAAAAATTGAGCTTTTTTTTTNGAGCCATTTTGGAGTCCTATTAAAATAGTGAAAAAAAATAATTGAGCAAATGAAATTCTTTTTCCTATATATATTTTATCAGTTGAGATAGTAAAGTCGTTAACTCTATGAACTGTGTTCGGAACCCACTGATACCTTCATATACTAACAACTAACTATTAACTTATCTTAATGACATTAAAAAAAAAAAAATTGTAAAACACAATTATACCTTAGTCTTGATGATGGATCCATCAGCCAAATGGACCAGCTTAGAGTAGCCATCTTCTTCAATTAAAACAACCTTAGAGGAGTACCGGATGGTGCCAAGTGGAAGCTCGTTTCCTAGGGTTTCAAGCAACAACTTTCTTCCCACAGAACGAACTTCATGCCCTTCCCCACTACATCATCTCATGCGGTCCATCACCATCCAATACCCAAGCAAACAGAGTAAGCAAAAATTCAACCATACCATCTTACTAGATATATTAAAAAGGAAAATAAATATGTAAATGTTCGTATTTACTCACGATTTCCCTTGAGCGTTTGTAAATGAGATTTGTGCGGTAGGGAGTCCTGAAATTGTAGAGGTGGCCACTAATCTGAAGTATAAAAATTAAGTCATGATGAGGAACGGAGCCATGAAATTTTTTTCAAGTAGGGCATTCGAAGAAAATTTTTGTACCACATGTTTAAATATGAATATCTTAAAATAAATTTGATTCTTGGTTAAGGCACTAAAAATATATGAATTTTTTGAGTTGTGGTTAGGGCACCTAAAAGATTTATAAGTGATTAAGTAAATTAGAATGTTAACAATTTTTGAGTTGCATCGACCGAGTCGATTCGAGTTAGACTGAGTCGGAGTCGAGTCAGCCGAGTTTGGACTGAACGAAACCTAGATAGTAGTGGCTAGCTAGATCGCTCGATTAAGACCGATCCCAATCCTAGTCAACCGTGACTCGGCCAAGTCGGCAAACCATGCTTTTTAGTTTGGCCAGGAGCGAAAACGGTCAAAAACAAATTTATGTTACCACCCCTGTCCACACATCATGAATTAATCAAGATCAATTAGGTATTGATTAGGTTGTTAATGAAGGATCGACTTAGCTACGTACCCTTGAAGCAGCTCATGTTGTTGTCTTATGGAATCACCTATGCCAAGAGCGTCCAGGGCTTTCCAACCATTCGCCCATGTTAGAAATGCAAAACCTGTCACTCTCAAGCTGTCCGAAGATTCCAAAACCAAACTACGCAAACCCATCCTATTAATTTGCATACATAAAATTTCATCATCAATCCATATATAATTTGATTAATTTTTTCTTCAATCTCACTCACAAAAAAAAATAAATATAAAAAAAGAAAGAAAGAAGCTTCATTCTTAATTACTACATCAAAATCATTAATTAATTTTTTTTCTTTTTAATGAATAAGATAATTAAGTTAGGTGTTTTATAGATCCCCCTTTGGCCTTCACTGCAAAATACGACTTTTAACGACGGTATAAAACCGTCGTAGGAAATTGCAAAACTCTGGTTCCTGTGGGTTTCAATTTTCAACGACTTTACCGTATCTTATTTTGAACCAGCACAAAAACTAGCTTAATTAATAGTCTGTTTGGACAAGGGATTTTGTGAGGACCAGAGATTTTGAGGAAAAATATAACATGATTTTTCCACAAAATCTCTGGTTCCTACAAAATCCCTCATCCAAATCCCTTGTCCAAACAGACTATAAACTGAAACGGCTTAAAAAAAAAAACCAAAAAAAGACGAATTTTTTTGAAATGGCTTGATAGAGCATAAAATACATACCTGTATAGTCCTAAAGATGTAGCGAGCCCCGCTATCCCGGCACCAACGATGACAATGTCTTCTGTAACCATATTGCTCATGATCTCCATTAATTATAAATCTGGTTTTTACAAGAAAGCGAAAAGTATCGATCAGTTTATAGAGGGAGAAGATGATGATGAAGGAGGGTATACAGCTAGCACGCATATACACTTGCATGAAACATTGCTTCTCATGAAAAATAAAAAACTGTATGCATGAGACGCGCACGATATTTGATTAAATGCATGGTGTTGATGGCGTCATGAGGCAATGCGTTTAAATCAACTCCTACAAATCGTTCTGCTGCTCGATTGTGCATGAACAAAGCACACCACTTGCATGCTTTATCATCCTAATTCCTAATTAAAATGACTTTTTTTTTTTCGTTTTCATGTGTTCTTCTTCATTCCAAATTAATTACTTCAAGATAATAACAATACATGAGATCATTTCAGGTGTGATTTTTTATGATCCCATGCATGTTTTCTTTACTATGTAGCTCGATCATCATATTCGAAATTCAGTCCATTTCAAAATTTCTAAATGTTTGGGGACGTGAATTCAAATCTTAAAAATGTCTTTTAACTTATTTTAGTAGAAGTGAAACTCCAAGTGCTTAGGTGCATGCTTGAAAGATCTACACTAGTTAAATAAGTACCGAAGGCTTAAACTTTTTGTATATGTAATTAACAACCCTCAAAATCTAGTGTTTGTTAGACTGGTACCTAGTTTGATTTGTTACTGTGTTGTCAATGAGTCTATTGTCTAATTATAAATACAATCAAAAGTGTAATATAATATATATTATAATATACTATATGAGAAGCCTTAGGTTAACAAAATCTTCTATCTTAGGTGTGGGTTAAAAAACCTACATTATAAATATATGGCCTAATATTATATAATTAATAAAAATTAATAAAATTAAAAATATTTTTTATAAAAAGTGCCCGTTTATTGAACAGGCCACACAAGACTAACATATACATATATATATATGACAATAATGATTTTTGGACGAACCCTACAAAATTCGTGCAAGACGCTTATGTGGCAGGATGAGACCCACCACTTTTTTTTTCTCCTAATGCCATGTTTGGATCGCGGGAATAGAATCACATTCCTGGAATGCTATTCCTAGGAATGACATTCTCTTATTTTATGTTTGGTTCAACCAGGAATAGAAATAGGATTCATGCCACATTACTATTCCAGTGTTTGGTTCATGTAGGAATCTAAAAAAGGCTAATTTTCTCTTTTTACCCCTTCCAAATGTATAAACAAGCATGGAAACAAAAAAATTAAGGCTGATGCTGGATCAACCCCAGTTTAGTGTCAGTTCCCCCCAGTGATGGGGTTAACTCCATTTAAATTGAGGATAATTTATCCTTTTACGGGGTAGATTTAGTTTTATTATTTTTATTTTTTTAATATGGTGAACAACATCTAAATAGGGGTTGATTTATAATTTTATGGAGTAGTTTCATTTTTTTTCCTGATTATTTTATGAAATAGTTTCATTTTTTTTCTTATTATTTCTTAGGCTTTTTTTAAAAAAAAAGATACATTAAGTGAGAGAAAATACAGAGAACATGGTTCAAACAACCAAAGCGAGAATTGAAAAAAAAAAGGCAAGAAGGTAAAAAAGAAAACTGAGTTGACTCACCACCTTCACCATCCAACCTGATTCTTTTGATTTTAATTTTTTTTCATAAGCCAACCAAATTATTAATTATGTTTTCTGATATTTGGAACCCATAGAAAATTATATACAAGGAATTTCTTATTCCATCCCACACTTTAAAAAGTATATAAATAGACTTTATGAACTTCTGATATGGTTTACGGATCTATTTTGTAGTAGACATCACCTTTACTAAAGGAAACTTTTTGTATCGATTTATATAATTAAATTTTAATTTTAAATATATATATATTTACAAAAGAAAAAACATTTACTAAAGGAAAAGTTATATATATATTTAAAACTAAAAGTAAATATATTTATCCCATCAATTGGCAGCATATGCTTTTATTTTTATTTTTATTTTTTTTATGGTTCTTGTTTTTTATGGCAGGGATTTGCTCCCTCTTGTATTACTAGAATTATACTAGCAGACAAGCCTTCTCATTTGGAATCTTAATAAAATTTTTCTTCCCCTAAAAAACTACCGAAATTAACCTAACTCCATTAATGAATCCAAATAATAAAATAATAAAATAATAGGTTAATCTAATATGGTGATTGTATTTTGAATATGGAATCCAATTGGAGTCCTTATCTAACACAAACTTAAATTCCTACGGTTTTTCTTTTTCTTTTTGGGGTGAACTGCTACATATTAGGCTCATAAAATAAGGGCAGTTTTAACAATTTTTAAAATTTAAAATTGGGGTCAACAGACTCTAAACGGGGGTGGATCCAGAACTACCCAAAAATTAATTCATATTTTTAGTAACTCATATATACTCGTTGGATATCTTAAATAGAAATCTATCCAATTTTTTCTCTTATTTTACTTATTTTTCTCTCTCTCAGAAAGAAGTTACTATTAGGAAAAAAAGAGGTTGAGGTGTCTAAACATGATTTGAGGTTGTATTTGTAAATAGTAAAATATGTAAGGGTAAGATTGTCTTAAAAAAATATCTCGATTGATTTCTGGGGGAATGGGAATGGCAATCCCACCTCCTCCTACGAGATTGTTATTCCCCTTAAATGAGGGAATCTCACATTCTCAGGAATGTGATTCCAGCCTAATTCTACAAACTAAACACAAGCTTGAAATCCTACAATCCAGACATGACATAAAAGTATTTTGAAGAGATTTCCACCTTCCATAGTTGTTGGACACTTACATAGCAGTTGGACACAGATAAGCTTCTGGCATATAATCAGCCAATTAGTTGGTCCAAAAAGCAGTAAGCGGTCAGTCAGAATTGCCAATATGAGGAATACTTGCACCATATTTTTTTTTTTATCGGAATAATTACGCCACACTTATCAAAAGCATAAACCAAGCCTCCAACTTTCTTTTAGAACCGCATATTAAAAAAAATTAAGATAAAAAAAAAAAGAAAAAGAAAAAAGTGTTCATTAATTTAATTTGTTGACACACAACGTGATATTTGATCGGAGAGACTTAAGCCGTCACTCAACTATCCAAACAGAGCTTTTTTTAAAAAAAAATTAAAGAGATTAAAGTTTAAGGTATGGCGGATAAAAGTAAAATATGTAGAATATGGATAAAAATATATATCTAACTCAGGGTGTGTGATGCAATAACAACATAATAGATCGTCCCCAGTCGGTTAATTAGTTTGAGCAGTTTTAAAGCCTTCTTAAAATGAAAAAAAATATGAGTAGTGCTACAACGTACATACATTTGGGGGAAGAGAATCCCTCCCTGAGGTGGAGGGTTGTCCATGCCTTGAAGTTTGGGCAAGATGGAACTCGAGGATGTGATTCAAATCACGAGGGGATAATGACCTTACGATCGATTTGGGGGAAAAAAATCCCCCAAAATGTGCGTACTCTTTAGTGTAAAATCTATGATGTTCATGTAATAACAATAAGGCGGAAATAAGACATGAACTAAGGATCTTGATAATCATGCTAACCACTTAATTTAATTAAGGAGACATACCTTAGATCACGTATCCAAAATCATGTCGAAGCATCGAAACTAATAGGGTGATCGTTTTACGTCTCTACCCATAACACACCAAGAACTTGAGAGGTGAGTGCAAACTGATGGAGAGTTTTAGGCACTGGAATTGGGTGAGAGCAAGAACCCTAATCACCCCTAATACTTATATACTACCTATTCCATCATAAGTAGTGATTGGGTGTTTCCCTACACAACTTAATAAGATAGTCCCAATAACTTACGGGCCTAAGGGATTGGATTTACACAAAGCCCATGGTTTGCAAACTCAATGGATCATCATACTGGGTTATGTGGGCCACAAATTCTTACATTTAGCATTTTCCAAAAAAAATGTAGTAAGTTTTCAAGAAAATCAAAACCCTAGCCTTGGTCAGCCAAGATAGCAGCCTTCTATTATTAACAGTGAAACATTCAAAGGTCCACTACAAAGAAAAACATTCGATGGCAGTCGACGCAACAATGGACTGTTTGTTGTGATCATCAGCAGAAGAACGTTCTCCTTATGATCTACACTACACCGTTGGATCATGGTCAATCCAGACAAAACGCAGTCTGACTTTGCTACAAATTAAGAAGTCAAATTCGTGGAGGTAAGTTACCGATTAATTACTTAATTTCTGTCACGTACAAACTTGTCACATTTAAATTGATTGATTCTAATTAACCTCCTTATTAATTTCGCATGCACGATCATCTAGATGTGGCAAGCGTCAACTCATCTGCGAAATTCTACCCTGACTTGACCCAGTAGCTATTAAGATTAGAGTTGAGTATTTTTTACCTTTTATTCTTTCAAATCGATCTATTAGAATTACAGTCGACCTTAACTCACTTTTTTGTTTTATATAAAAAAAAAAAATCAAATTAATCAAAATTAAGAGTTTGAAAAAATAATTCATTTCATAAACTAATAAAGATTAAGATTTGATAATTTGATCTTTTAAACCACTTAGAGTCGATGTTAACCTTGATTCTTTGCCCAGCCTAACGGTCATCTCAATGTTTTCACCCTAACCTAAATTTTCCAACTGATTGGGTTGAGAAGTATATATTTTCCTATTTAATTTGTCTGCGACCACTTTACAAGTGTGCGGACCATACTCCATCATCCCTCCATCAAGTGTTAATTAAAAATATTTAAATAAGACAATCATGACAGTTCTTATGATGATATTGGTGGACCAAATATATAGCTAGCATATTCTACCTATTATATTAATGGGGTTTTGTGATTTTAGTCCCTATTTTTATAACCCTTATGTGTTTTAATTCCTTGGATTAAAAACATTTGTGAATTTAGTCCTTAGTTTTTAAAAAGACAATACTAACCTTTAAAAATATTTTATTCCAAATATATCCCATATCTAAAAATCATTAACGGTCGACTTCATCACTCCGGCGACCGGCGACCTCCACTCCGGCGACCGGCAACCTCCTCTCCGGCGACCGACTCTCCGGCGGCCGGCCGACCTCCGACCGACGACCTTTTCTCCGGCGACCGGCGGCTGTGAACTCCTCACCGGCAGTCCAAATCTGAAATTTTTCAAAAGTGCAAGTTCAGACTTGCACTTCAAGTTCAGACTTGCAAGTGCAAGTTCAGACTTGCACTTTTTTTCCAGTTTAAAAAAAAAAAAGTGAACAAGGGTATCTTAGGCATTTTTTAAAACTTAGTTTACACATTTTTTAAATTTTTAGGGACTAAAATCATAACACTATAATTTTTTAAGGACTAAAATCATAAAGTTTTAAAAAATAAGGATTAAAATTATAAAAGTATTTTAGTGAGGGATTAAAATCATTGGTCCCCTAAAAAATAAGGACTTTTTTTACATTTTCCGTTTTAGCTAAACTGCATTGTTCAAAAGTTTGATCATCTAGTTCTATTTATTTAAGAACTCAAAAACATTATCATCTACACTAATTTACAAAACAGAGAACAAAAGAATCTTTCTTCTAGAGGAGAAACAATATTAATGGAGGATGAAATCAAGAACTTCATTAAGGTATGGATTTCAGCTTTGGCATCTTTAACCTACTGTTATTTGATACCTTCAAAGATCCCAAAAGGCCAATTCAGATTACTCTCTCTCCTTCCAATCATCTTCTTCTTCACAATCCTTCCTTTGAATCTCACTACAGTCTCTCTTGGTGGCTGTACAGCTTTCTTCCTCACTTGGCTCTGTAATTTCAAGCTCCTTCTCTTCTCATTTGATATGGGTCCTTTATCTTATCATGACCCATCAATCTCATTCTCTCATTTCATCTTCATTGCTTGTCTTCCAATCAAAATCAAACAAAACCCTAATGTAAACACCAAAATTAAACAAAACCCATCTCTCCAAAACACCACTAAACCCCCAAAATCACCTCTAAATTTCGCCATTAAAGGCTTACTTATAGCTCTACTGAGTCTTGTTTATGAACACAAACAAAATATTCATCCAAAACTCATGTTAGTTTACTACTGTTGTTTCATCTACATTGCCCTAGAATTGATTCTAGTCATATTTGCAGCTATGGCTTCAACATTACTAAACCTCGAGCTCGAACCACAATTTGATGAACCCTACCTCTCAACTTCATTACAAGATTTTTGGGGACGAAGATGGAATTTGATGGTACCAAATATTCTACGACCCACAGTATACGATCCTATACGGTATATTTCTACGATTATACTTGGGAGGAAGTGGGCCCAACTACCGGCTGTATTCGCTACTTTTCTTGGGAAAATGCTACAGGCACCTTCAATTTGCACCCCAACATCACCCGAATTAATGTTTATGTACGGTTTCAGTAAAAGTGAAATTAAAATATTATTTTATGTTTGTNAGCTGCTCTCCTCTCTACCTTCTTTTCTTTTCAAAATGAAACAATTTGGAATGAGAGAGAGAAAAGGGATCGAAGAGAAAAAAACGTAGACTAGGGGGAAATGGGTTTGGGACCGGGTTGATCCACAAAATGGATCTCCCCCAACACAAACATAAAATAATAATTTAATTTCACTTTTACTGGAACCGTACATAAACATTAATTCGGGTGATGTTGAGGTGCAAATTGAAGGTGCCTGTAGCATTTCCCCTTTTCTTGTTTCTGGTCTCATGCACGAATTGATTTTCTTTTATTTAGCACGTGTGAGTCCCTCGTGGGAAGTCACGTGCTTTTTTGTTCTCCAAGGGTTGTGTGTAGCTATAGAAATTTTGGTTAAGAAGGTGGTTAAGGACAGGTGGCGGTTGCATCCGGTGGTTTCAGGACCGTTGACAGTTGGGTTCGTGATGGTAACTGGTTCTTGGCTGTTTTTTCCGCAGCTCATACGGTGCGAAACGGAAGTTAGGTCGAGTAGAGAGGTGGTTGCGTTGGTTGGGTTCGTTAAAGATCTAGGGTGGGCTCTGAAATCGTTTGCAATCCAAAGTGTACCGAGTTTCTAGTGCCCACTCTCTCCCAAAATCATATAATTCTTGAAATTTGTGCGAGGACTAAATGGTCATTATTCTTGTCAAGTAAGGAGGAGTATCTTCTCTTCTGAATTTGGTTATTGGAACCAATTGAATAATTAACTCGGTTCTGGTTCTTGTTCATCTTGATTCTGTATTCAAATAAATGGAACCTAAATTAAATCATCGGGTTTCGGATTGGTTCTAAGGTATTTGGTTGTGATTTTCAACTATTTAACTTTTAAATGCAAAAAAAAAGTGTTTAAATTAAGAATATTTCTATTTGAGAGATTTTTTTTAGACAAATTAGAGGTTGAGAAAGTCATATAGTGCCTTCTGATCTGTCACCTTACCTGGTAAAGAGCATAATGCTGAGTGCATTAGATGAGGTGACAAAATAAGGAAGCTCCACCACGCCTTCGCTCGGTTTTTATCATCCCTGATTTGTCCGCAAAAGTAGTTGCTATGGCAAATAAGGCTCAAAATCTCGTATTGATCAAATGTTTCAGTTTTTCAACATATTAAAATATTCAATAGATAAAAGATTTTGGAACCTTGGCAGAGACCATAGCATACATTCATCTTAAATTAATATAAAATCGGAAAAAAAATTAATATTTAAAAGTGGTTTCTTCTGGTTTGATTTTTATTCAATTGGATATCAAAGTTTTCAAAATTTAAATTGATTATAATGATGATGGTTTTGAAGGTGTTTGTGAGTTTTTTTTGGGTAAACTGTTACCCCCATTTTTTTAATTTTTTTTTAAATATCACATGTATCACTTCTAAGTGGGCCACCTTGTGTTAACTAAATAAAACGTTATATAATTTACTAACTCACACACACTATGTGCGTGTAAAAAAGTAAAGTGAATTTGTAAAGGAATTAACCAAATATTATATTGCATAATTTATAAATTAACACACGTGTAAGAGAATAAAGTGAAATTGTTTGAAGAAAGTAAACCTATACGCGCTACGCGCATGTGAGGAGCTAATAGTTTTATAATTCACAACATAGCCCCTAAGATGAATGAAATAAAGATCGAAATAGTTTTATAATTCACAACAAAGTGAGTTTGTTGGAAGAAAGTAAACCTACATGGGACTTGATAAAAATCAATTATCAACAAATTTTAAATCATATGATGAATGAAATAAGGATCGAAATTCTTTGTCAAATTTAGCATCCTAAGATTTTGAAAAATAAGAAAAAGCTGGCAAATGAGACACACATTAAACATTACAATAAGATCTTGAATCACAAGAAAATGCAGGCATATGGGACACACAATAAGACAGATCACCATTTATATTGATCAAAAAAATACCGGGGAGCGCATTATGGACTTAGAAGTTGGAAGTACACCATTGACTGACCCAATTCGACATCCCAAAAATAGTCCATCCTAATTCCTTGAAGAACCCAACGAACGCAGCCACCTCTACACTTGACCTAACAAACGCATCGCACCGTACGAGCTGCGGAAAGAACAGCCCAGCACCGCTCACCACCACGAACCCAACCGTCAGCGGCGCCGAAACCACCGGATGCAACCGCCACCTGCCCTTAACTACCTTCTTCACCAAAATCTCCAAAGCCACACAAAACCCTTGAAGAACGAAAAAGCACGTGACTTCCCACGTGGGTCTCACACGCCCGTAATAAAAGAATATGAGCTCGTGCATTAACCCCGATACTAGAAAAGTAGCCAATGCTGCCGGTAGTGCGGCCCACTTCCTCCCAACTATAACCGTAGAAACATACAGTATAGGATCGTACACTGTCGGTCGTAGAATATTTGGAACCATCAAATTCCATCTTCGCCCCCAAAAATCTTGCAAAGAAGTCGAGAGGTAGGGATCATGAAACTGTGGCTCGAGCTCGAGATTCAGCAACGTTGCAGCCATGGCTGCAACAATGGCTAGGGCAAGTTCTAGACTAATGTAAAGGTAACAACAGTAATAAACTAACATGAGTTTTGGATGAATATGGTGTTTGTGTTCATAAACAAAACTCAGTAAAGCTAAAACTAACCCTTTAATGGCAAAATTCAGAGGTGATGATTTGGTGGTTTGTTTGGTTTTAGGGTTTGATTTGAGAGATGGGTTTTGTTTGATTTTGATTGGAAGACAAGCGGTGAAAATGAAACGTGAAAATGAGATTGAATATGGGTCGTCAGATGATAATGGACCTTTACCGAATGAAAAGAGAAGAAGATTAAAATTAGCGAGCCATGGAAGGAAGAATGCTGTAATTCCGCCGAGAGAAATGGTTGTGAGATTCAAAGGAAGGATTATGAAGAAGATGATGATTGGGAGGAGAGAGAGGAATCTAAATTTTCCCTTTGGGATCTTTGAAGGTATCAAGTAACAGTAAGTTAAAGATGCTAGAGCTAAGATCCATACCTTTATGAAGTTCTTGATCTCATCCTCCATTAATATCTCCTTTTGGGATCTTCTTCTGTAGATTCTTTTCTTTTCTTTTCTTTTATGGTGCTTTTGGTCTCTGTTCAAGTATAAATGATCCAAGGATTTACAAGTGTTCAAAGGAAAATCACGTTTTCGAAACCTCGAGGTGTTGCTCGACTGGTTCGACCGTGGGTTTGCTCCCCATAGGTCACCAGTTCGAATCCCCCTCAAGGGCGGGGATTGTTAAAAGGCCAATTCCCTACAGAGCTCTTGAATTAGTCGAAGTGCGCACAAGTTGGCCCAGAAAAAAATCACGTTTTCAATCGGTTTTTATGGAGCGAACCTAAATTTTTTTTTTATTTTTGCAATTATTTATGTAGACGGGTCAGGCCAGTGTAGGCCATTTAAGGACCTCGAAATTAATGTGACGCGATACCAATTTATCGATTTTTAATCAAGAGTTCAATACCGGAATACCCAAACAAACCTAATTATAAAAGTCGTTTTTTTGGGATGAGACACGTTTTTTTTTTTTTTTTGTGGCTTTAGTGTGCATCAGCCCAATTTGGAGCTTTGAAGTTTGTTTATTATTTTTAATTAATTTTTCCTATTTGCGCGAGATTTATAAAACTTCTAAATTCTTTAAAACGCCTTTGAAAGTTAAAGGTAAAATTAACTACTTAGGTTTCGTGTGGTTTACAATTCAAAATTTTATTTTTAAAAAATAATTTGCACAAATAAAATTATATTAAATTTTATAGTAAAATCAAAAATAATATTAAATGTGATACAAAAAATAATTTAATTTAAGTATAAATTAATTTTTAAAAATAAATTTTTAGATGGTGGATCCTTAATCACCATTATACTTGCCTACTTTTTGAAAAGAAGGATCATAAATTAGAGAATGATCACAAAAAGATCCCCAAAGGGTTCCGAACAAGGGTCCCCTTAAATATTATTGACAAATGAGTTTAGGCCCGAGAGGTTCTCCTATCTTAAGATTCATAAACTTATCAAGCAATGATGCTCTCAAAGCTTTTCTTTTCCTCGAAATTAAAATATATTTCCCCCTTCCAACTAAAAAAATAATAATGATGTATGTCCACTTATTATACTCAAAACGTATTGAGACGTGAGATCACGAGATCCACATTTTCTCGTAAAAGACTTTTGAAAAAGAGTACCGTTACACCCAAGGTTCAAAATCTCGTATCGATCGAATGTTTCGGTATGTTGAAAAAAAGAAACATTCATCGAAACGATACGATACAATATCGAAACATTGGAATTACGAAACACCTGAAACATTCCGAAACAATTCGAAACATTTCGAAACACTTCGAAACATTCCGATACATTTCGAAACATTCCGAAACATTTCGATACTATTCGAAACATTCATAAAAGATACAACCCGATACAATCCGATACCATTCGAAACATTCCGAAACATTTCGAAACATTCCGAAACAATTCGAAACATTTCGAAACGATACGAAATTTTCAGAAAAAACGAATTCAAGTAATGTTTCGTTTCGGCAAGCTAAAATACCGAAACGAACAACCGAAACATTTCGAAACGAAACGAGATTTTGAACCATGGTTACACCTAACAGAATCTATAAACAAAGACCACCATTCATAATTACTACTAATTATTTAAAATGAGCATAAATTACAAAAGTGCGTGCAAATTACACATCTATTGTTGAATTCACTCGTTGGAGTATAAGTTTATCATATTTTTTGAAAAATGTTACTCAGCCTCACAAGAAGTATTGAATGTGATATATGGCAAGACGTGTGTCACGGTCGGTTTCTCTGACTATGTGTAGACCTTGACTTAGCCGGTAGGCTAGATGAATATGCGCGGCACAGAGATACAATATGCATGAATATGCAGGATTGAGCCGGAGGGCGAAGTGAAGCTTCGTGGCCCGGAGGTGCTACGTTGTGAATATTCAGGAGCGAGCCGGATGGTTTGGTGAAGCTTTAAGGCTTAGAGAAGTTGCGAAGTGTATATCATTTCATGGGCCGAAAAAGTATATGAGTGGTCTCATGATTTAATGTTTCCTTTAAGCGGAGGCCAAAAGGTAAATTAATCTACTATAGGGAGGGGTCCCGACCTCCCTATTGCATATTCATATGTAGCTTAAGTGGAAACTCCACGGCGCAACCCGTGGGTCGGGCTATGCTTAGCTAGAAGGCTATGTTAGTCGTTGGGTACGACTTGGGACTGTACATGCAGGAGGTGGTACAGCGGCATTCTTAGAATGCCTGAGAGTCCTATGCACCATGGTTCGCCGACTCGGCCGAGTCAGGCGCAACTCAGCCGACTCAGATCGGACTCAGTAGAGATATGTCTAACTATCAAATACCAGGCTCGGTTGGTTAATGACTCGGTTCGACTCAATCGAGTCAGTCTTGACTCGGCCTTAACTCGATTAACTCGGTTGACTCGGTTAGGTTGACTCGGTAGAGTCATATCAGTTAACTTTTTTGAAGATTTTTTTTTAAAATTCAAATTTTTTACTATTGGTACAAAACAATAACAATAGTGGGTGACTCGGTCCAACTCGGTCCAACTCGGTCTAACTCATATCAACTTGGCCGGTTCAACTCAGTTGACTCGGGGTTTTTTAATTTTCTTTTTCCCTTCTTTTTTTGCCTCAGACCTGACTCGGTACGATTCGGTCCTGACTCGGACTCGCTCACCACCGAGTCCGAGTCGACGAACCATGCCATGTGCGCTAGACATCGAGTCGACAATACGCTTAACCTAAAGCTTCTTTGGAAGGATGGAGCTATCCGAGACTATGTCTTTGTATACTTATGGATATGTTTGGCATGCTTTGTGTTGAGCTATCTGGGGTGGTGTAGCACGCAGTGGCATAGCAAGGGGCGAGCCGTGTCTGGATCACTGGATGCTAGTAAGTTGCATGCTAGTGTTCTCATGTTACTATACGGAATCCTTATAGCCAGGATGGACCTCGCATATACGTATGCTTGGTTGTAGCATCGATGCTTCTTGACAGGTGAAGCATAGTCGTATGGAAAATTTGAGTAATGTCGGCTTGGTCAGGTAGACGGATGTTCACGGTTGCCTTTCTGGTACTGTGGAAACAGTGAATCCTACCTGTTGGACGAGTGTCGTAGGACACGATGAAGTGACTTGTAGACCAGTATATAAGCGTTGTTCGTGTTGGTATTCCGTTGTGCATGTTAGTGCAAGATGACCAGAAGGTCTTGAGTAGAACTGAGATGGTTTGTGAGGCTGACTATGGACTAGGAGGGATTCTGTAGTGCCACACAGGTAGATGGTAACATGAATTTTCACTGCGTAACCGCATATGTTACTGGTCGACCGCCCTGCCCGTGACACGTGGCATTTAAATACACAAAATACTTTTTAGATCGACGCAGACGTGGTATTATGGGACTCACATGTCCTTCTTCTCTAAAAGTGTTTTTAGACGTTAGAATTCTATCGGTCCAAAAAATGGACTCTTTAAATTCAACAACACATTTAGGATTTGAAAAAAAATTATTTATTTTATTCTCTTAAATAAAATGCGATTGAATAATGTTGCAGAAGTATAACAATTCTGCTTGATGTCTGAGGAATTTTGAGAAAATTCGTAGCCCAAAATTCTATTTTATTTGCCTTGATTGTTGATATATAAGTGTAATCATTATATTAAATTGTAGTGGTCCCCACATAAATTTGAAGAAATAGAGTGTGAATAAATGTATCACTTTTATGACTATAAATATTTACAACCTATTTTTCTAAATTTGTATGGAGACCACTATAATTTAGTGTAATGATGATTACATTTATCTACCCAATTAAAGCAAATACAATATTATTTTGGGCTGCGAATTTTCACAAAAATGCTCCAGATACTAAGCACAGCCTTAAAGAATAATCAATTGCATTTTTTTTAGGATAAAGGCTAAAACTTTATTGATGAAAATTAAAAATATTACAGAGATGTTATCAAGGTTACTATTTACATTGATAGTACATCCTCCCAATTTAGTATTAAATCCTCAAAGCTCTATCCCTCAAAAATGTTCTTATTGACTGTTTTCCCACAGATATATAAATGATTTAATATTTCGGATCACATCATCTAAAGCCCCTTTCTTATTGTTGAAAGATCAGTTGTTCTTCTCTAGCCATATTCCCCAAATAATTGCAAACAGTATTAGTTGCCATATCTTTCTTCCTCTTCTAGCACAATTCTTTTCTTTCCATCTCCATAGCTCATTTTGCAAAGATTTAGAGATTGTCCAAGCTATATTATACACCTTGAGGAAGTATCTCCAGACTGGATTATTTAAATGGCATAAATTTGATGAAATATGGTGTGAATAAATGCAAGCATTTTTATGACTCCAAATATTCACAACCTATTTGTATGGGGACCACTATGATTTAGTGTAATGATTGCACTTATCTACCCAATTACAGCAAATACAGTAATATTTTAGGCTGCGAATTTTCACAAAAATTTCCTAGATACCAAGCACAGCTTTAAAGAATAATCAATTGGATTATTTAACGGGCATAAAAATTCAATGTAAAGAAACTCCACTGCTAGTGCGCACATTAAAAAAATTTGGTGTCACGCGACACCAAGGGGTTAGGGCCCACTCAAAAGTCTGATTTTTTTGTGAGAATGTTCTCATTATCATATAGAACGTTCTCACAAAAAAAATCAACTGATTCTAAAACTTCTAACCCCATCTATAATTGATAGGGTTCGAAGTTTTAGAGTCGGCTAATTTTTTGTGAGAACGGTCTATATAGGCCCTAACTCTTTGGTGTCCAGTTACACCATTTTTCTGTGTCAAGCTAGCACGATTCGTAAAGAAATGATCGTTTTTGTGTCTTTTAGGCTCTGATAGTATCTCATTAAATATTTGCATCAATCAGAAATGCCCGAGGCCGACATTTGAAATTTTGGTGGCCTATAGCTTGCTAGTTTAAAGGAGCTCCTTCGGCTCTCATTCAGCTCAATTAGAGTCGTTACAACTTTTTTTTGAAATACTAAATGTGTCCCTTAAGTAAATTTGTTTTGGTATATTCGGTTTACACTTGCTAGTGGAGTCACATGAAGATGATCAAAAGATTGATTTTTTGTAACTATAATTTTTCATCATTCAGATGAACATATATTTTCATCATATACATCCACGTAGTGCTCACATGAATCACCTCACCTCTAAGTGAGCATACAACTATTTATTACACTGATGATTGTCCTCACCTTTTTTTTTCTAAAATTATACAAAATAACAAAAAAATTCATAGCAAAGACTCTAAATAATAAATGTTAATTTCAGACATGTAAAAACGTGCTCTGTCTCCTTTAAACATAACTCAACAACCCCAACTCTCCCACCGAACAGAGAAAAAAAATCATCTAAACAGCAGGAGAATCAACTGACACAGCAAGCATCAAAAAGAAATAGGAGAAACATGGCTTATTAGCTAGAGAGAAAGATCGCTGAGCTAGAGAGAGAAAGAGAAAGAGATAATATTAACAAAAATGGAGGATGAGATCAAGAACTTCATCAAGGTATGGATTTCAGTTTTTGCATCTTTAACTTACTGTTTCTTGATACCTTCAAAAATCCCAAAAGGCAAATTCAGATTTCTCTCTCTACTCCCAATCATCATCTTCTTCATAATCCTTCCTTTAAATCTCACTACCATCTCTCTAGGAGGCACAACAACTTTTTTCTTAGTTTGGCTTGGTAATTTCAATCTCCTCCTCTTCTCATTCGGTAAAGGTCCTTTATCTTCTTCTTCTGATGATCATAATCAATCAATCTCACTCTCAAATTTCATCTCCCTTGCTTGTCTTCCAATCAAAATCAAACAACCAGAAAACCCTAAATCTGATCTACTCAAATCGAAAAAACCCTTCAAATCACCTCTAAATTTCTCCATTAAAATCCTAGTTTTAGCTCTACTGAGTTTTGTTTATGAACACAAACAAAATATACATCCGAAGCTCATGTTAGTTTACTTCTGCTGTTACCTTTACATTGGTTTAGAATTCCTTCTAACCATAATTGCCGCCATTACTGCAACTCTTCTAAACCTTGAAATCGAACCACTTTTTGATGAACCCTATCTTTCTACTTCCTTACAAGATTTTTGGGGACGAAGATGGAATTTGATGGTTACCAATATTCTACGGCCGACAGTTTACATACCTATACGGTATATTTCTACGGTTATACTTGGAAGGAAGTGGGGCCCATTACCAGCTGTATTTGCTACGTTCTTTGCTTCTGGATTTATGCACGAGCTCATATTCTTTTACCTGGCGCGTGTGAGTCCCACGTGGGAAGTCACTTTGTTTTTCGTTCTCCAAGGGTTTTGTGTGGCTTTGGAGATTCTGGTTAAAAGGGCGGTTAATGGCAGGTGGCGGTTGCATCCGGTTGTTTCAGGACCATTGACCGTTGGATTTGTGATGGTAACTGGATTTTGGTTGTTCTTCCCGCAACTCATACGGTGTGAGACGGATGTTAGGATTAGTAGAGAATTGGGTGCGTTGATTGAGTTTGTTATGGATATCGGACGGACTATGCAATCGATTGGAATCTCACTCAAGGCAATTGGTGTATCAAGTACGTAAAAATTGCTTATTTTTAGATGATCACAATTTTGGAGAATACGATTCTAAATTTAATATGCAAATTAAACATTGAAATATAATAATTATATTTTTATAATGCAATTTTATTTTCGTCATCTAGAGGTATGCGCCAGAAAACTTTTTATCGGAATGTGTGTGAATGTGCGTATATTGTACGTGTTTTTTATATTATTTTCATTTAAAGAATATAGGTGTATTAAAATGACATTATTATAATTTCCTAGTCCAAATTATAATGCATGTATGTTTCCATATTATGTTTAAAAAGTCTTTCTTTATATTAATTTTAGTGGACATCCATTAGCTTAAAAAAGTCCACACTCCTAATAAAGTGCAAGAAAATTTTGTCTTGGAGTTGAGCTCTGAGCTTTATATGACGACCTTTAACTTTTAAAAAAAGAAAAATGACTTTTGGGGTCATATTGTCACATTTGATTCTCTATTATTTTTATTTCATATTTTTTAATTATTTATGATTATGTCATAGTAAAGGGTTCTACTCGTGTTTTAAAAATCGGACCGGTCGGTTCAACTAGTGAATCGGTGACCCAGTCAAATTTTTGATTCGGGTCAACATTGACCCAGTAATTTTCTAAAAAATTGTCTTTTTAAATGTGAAATTTTAAACCGGTTTTTTTAAGTTGATTTTTAAACCTGTTTTTTTTTAAGTTAAAGTGTTATAATTTTTTAAATTTTGAAAAAATGACCTTGTTGGATTTTGAATCCAAGACCCTAAAGTGACAAACCTCCTACCATTTCAGCTACTACAGTATAACTACTATACAACTAATTGTTATTTAAGAGTTTTAGCATTTTCCAAAAGATACTTAACCCACTAGTCAACCCATAGTTTGAACCTGATCCAACAACTAACTTTTCCGGTTCGATTACCGGTCCAGTTTTTAAAACATTGGTTCTACCAATAATATACAATGAGCTACGAATTGTTAGGTATAGGTTTTTTCTTTTTTTAAATGAGATCCGATGCTAATAGAAATTGAACCATAATTTAAAATTAATGTTGTCACATTACCAATTGTATTAATTAGTACATTATTAAGCGGTAGGTCTAACTTGGGTGTGGTAGGTTGATTACCTTTCATTTCATAGCATAACTATTTTGTATGAATATTACTGGTACCCCAGCCACGGTACCTACCCACAATATATTATAATATACTAGAGAAGAAGCCTGGTTAACAAAACCCTCTCTCTTATAAATTTAAATTCTAAAACAACTAAATTTTCTAATTATCTAATAAAAATATTCAAAAAAAAAATTTAAAAGAAGCTCCCGTGCCTTGCACAGAATATGGGGGTTAGTTTTGTATGAATGGTGCTACACCACGTCCACGTATCCTATTGTGGTGAAACTAACGTGTGTGGTAGGTTGATTACCTTTTCATAGCATAACGATTTTGTATATATGAATCTTGCTAGCCAACGTACCCTGTTGTGGTGAAAATCATGCGGGGTTTCAATAGATTGGATGATCAAGAATTTTAAGTAGAAAGACTACTTGGGTTTAGGGTGATCAAAAAAAGATTTTAAGGAGAAAGACTTCTTTGATCTTGTAGTAGTTACAATTTTTTTAACCTCTGTTAATACTAGGGGAGGAACAGTACTTAAAAGTTAAAACTAACAGTCTCTCCGCTTGAGACGTAGATCATGCGGTTTATTAGTACTGTACCTACGATTTTTACCCCCCACGTAGTAGCTGCTTGAGATAGCACCACCCAGGCCGGCTCTGAGTCAAGACTAGGGGTGTCAATGGGTACCAAAGTACCCGGAACCGAACCGGTACCGGAATCATTTTTTGCGGTTCCGGGACCTCATTTTGTGGATTCGATAAATTCCGGATCCATTTCGGATCTACCCGTTTTGGATCCGTTTAATTTCGGATCCACCCAACGGGTACCCACGGGTACCCGGTTCCGTATAAATTTTATAATTTTATAGTTTAATTTACTATTATATAATAATTTTTTAAATTTTTT
>MVGT01004291.1:685880-702372 GCA_002174775.1 Macleaya cordata
AAAGAAGAAACCAACGACTATTATATAACAAATTTTATAATAAAATAAATTTTATAATTAAATAAAATACGAAAATACAAAATACAAATAAGTTTTATGTGAAAAAATAAAAAAAATAATAATTAAAAACGGGTATCGGGTACCCGCGGGTACCTGCGGATCCTAGCGGTACCGGATCCGGAACCACCAATTGAGGTTCCGGTACCGGAACCGAAAGGATCCTGAACCGCTATGTTAACGGGACCGGATCTGGAAACTTTAGGTTCCGATCCGGAACCGTCCCGTTGACACCCGTAGCCAAGACCAGCAAGGAGCTGCCTTGGCCCCTTAAAAACTATTTCTCCTTATATAAGAACGGATCGGGAGTACATTACTATTTGAACATTGTGAATACATTGGTCTGTACCGCGCCCACATAAAGATGATTTAAGGGATGATTTTAAGTTAGGATATTTTTCTTATCATGTAGATCATCCCCACAAAAGATAAGCCAATTCTAAAACTTGTAATCCCATCATCCATTGGTTAAAATCAACGGTATAATGAATAGCTCATTCACCGTCGATTTTTAGTGATTTTCAATCACCCGATGATGGGTTACAAGTTCTAGAATATGCTAATTTTCGGTGAGGATGATCAAGATGATGAGAAGAATATCCTCATCAAATATCATCCATGGATTAACTTCATGTGGGCCCCACATCCAATGTTTGAATAACGATGTACAATTAACGATGTACTCCGATCTGCTCTCTTTATTAATATTACATTGTTCAAAACTGTTGTGACTTACAAAACAGACAAATCATTTTGTATCGTCAGTCATTTAGAATCAACAATACAAGTTTTAAGTTGTGTGGGTTTAAAAAAACGTTGTGCGGAAAAAACAGTACGTAGCCATAGTGAAAACTTTGCTTTCATTCGTAGTAAGCTACACCGTTGGATAGCCCTTAAGTTGGTGTTCTTGATTTTATGATCAATAAGTCCAATAACCCTCGCTAGCTAGGGAAAGAAAACGAGCTCTACGAAAAGGAGACACATACCCTCCTTTTTTGTAGTTTGTGAGGAGAGGACATGCACGGAAAAATATGCACATATGGTCCTCTATTTTTTATGTCAAATATATGCTATTTCCGATGTAAATGAATTTAAATTTTTTCGCACACGACGTTTTTCAAAATTTATAAATGTCGTAATTACGCCTTTGTTAGCTACATTGCATATCCTTGTTTCTTTTATTTTTGGGAAAAAAAAAGAGTGAGGTGGAGGAGAGAGAAAAAGAGTATTTTTAAATTTTAAAATGCAACAACTTTTAATCTACAAATTAGATTTTGACAAAATTTATATTTTTGGAAATTATTTTTTAAAATCTTCAAAATGAGACCAGACAACAATACCAAATTTTAAGAAAAAACAAAAATAACGAACCAGGTATGCAAACCCGATTTTGCATAATAAAAAACCCAGGCGAGTATGCAAGTATACTCCTTTTTTGCATATTTGTGAGCATCTGCACCTTTTAAATTCTATTTTTATTTCAAATAACAATATTTTGATGTTCACTAAAGTGTGTATGTAGGTTTTTAATCCCCATTTGTATAGTTAAAAACCTATGCCAGGATACAGTTGTAACTTGCATAGTTTTGAGCATCAATCTATACCTTTTTAAATCCTATTTGCATTTCAAATAAGCATATTTTGATGATATTCAATAAGGTATTGAAGCTCATGGCAAGCAAATTCAATTGTAGGAACCCATATGTGCTTACTTATTTTGCATAATTCTGAGTATGCAAGTTATATTAGGCTATTTGCACAGTCTACTTTTCATCTTAGTTATTTTTTTAAGCTTATATGCATTTTAAATTTGCATGTTTGATATTTAGTAAAGTATTGGAATTCATGATAAATAAATTCAAATAAAGAAACATATATTTTGCAAATTCAATTGTTGTATGCAAATTTTATTTTGCATATTAGAATTTGTATACTAACGTATGCAGATCTGGGTTTGAATCGCTTCGTGAATGGATTTTTTTCCTTCGAATTTGATAGTCATGTCTGAGCTTGTTTTAAAGATTATGAAAAATACTTTCCAACCATATGAATTTTGTTAAAATCCGATTTATATTTTAAAAGTTATGGTAATTTTAACGTTAAAATTAATTTAAAAGATAACTTTTTTCTCTCCACTATCGGACCAAAATAATAAGTTTTTTTTGTCTTTTTGTGCTATATTAAAGTTTTTTTCGTCTTTTTTGCTAATTTTTTTTAGTAAACGTGCGGAATCTTGAGTGATGGACTAAGAGCACAAAAAAATGGTTGTCCTATACGTTGTTTTTTAGTGGCATATGCAAGGACGCCACACTTGTCTTCCGTAAGGTTTTTTAGTATTTTTACGCTATAGTGCGGGTTTTGTCATCATTTTAGCTAAATTTTTTGGTGCGTGCCTAATCTTGCTAAGCCCTAGGGACTAAGCGCACAAAAAAAAATGTCACATGGATACTTTTTCACGCCATGAAGGATGGCAGGCTCATTCTCTGAACGTGCTCTCTTTTAACTTCGTTTTATTAATTAAGAATTCAACAATAATCCCACCATTAATGCAAAAAACAGAGAACAAACACACCTGAAATTAAAGAAGCAAAAGGAGGAAGATCGATCAAGGAAAAGAGAAAAAAAAATAATAAGCAGAGAGAGAAAATCAAAGATATTAGCTAATTAATGGAGGCAGACGATGAGATCAAGAACTTCATAAAGGTATGGATCTCAGCTCTAGCATCTTTAACATACTGTTACTTAATAACTTCAAAGATCCCAAAAGGCAAATTCAGATTCATTTCTCTCCTCCCAATCATCATCTTCTTCTTCATAATCCTTCCTTTGAATCTCACAACAGCCATTCTTGGAGGCACTACAGCTTTCTTCTTAGCTCATTGGCTTGGTTAATTTCAATCTCCTCCTCTTCTCATTCGGTAAAGGTCCTTTATCTTGTTCTGATCATCAGGGCCGTATCTGAACATATGCGGCATAAACAACCGCATAGGGCCCCTAAATTTTGAGGGCCCCAAAAATTACATTTTACTTATCTATATATATAGTGAGGTTATATAACCCCCTTATATAGCACCTCTTATATAACCCCCTATGTGGAGCCCACATGCAATGCCTTCAGGGGTTGATTTTTAGAGAGGATATTCTCCTCACTATATATATCATCATATTAAAAACTCAGCACGTTCTAAAACTTCTAACCTCCTCAAATTAGCCCTAAAAAATTTGGTAAGTTTTAAACTTTTATTTTGACCGTTGATTTACAGGGGCAGATTTATGAGGTTAGAAGTTTTCGAACCAGATGATTTCAGGTGAGTATGTTCTCTCACCATGTAGATCATCATCTCCAAAAATCAACCCCTTGATGCATTTCATGTGGGCTCTACATGAGTTAATTTATTATTTTATTATCATACTCCTAGTTGTATGGTAATCGTACCAATTTCTATTTCTTTGTTTATTTAGAATAGAAACTCTTAATTATTTATTTAGAATATATAGAAACTCTTAAATATATTATAATAACAATTCAACAAATTGTATTCTTTGTTATGCATCACTTTTTTCTTTTTTATTTTTCAAGGTTCTATTAGGATTTTTTAACCTTAGCTATTTTATTATTTTGTACTTTTATTTATAAAAAATTTATGAGAATCTGAACTATACTAACTCCACATATTTTTTTTTAATTATGCTATGTAGGCAGCTCTAAAGTAACATGGGTGCCACACATTTAAATAAATAAATAAAGACTAAATTTTATATTTTTTTAAGTTTAAATTTGTAACGATCTCTTATTATCGCAATTTTAAAAAAGAATCGGGAAGTTATTTGTTTAGTTTATATATGGGGCCCCGTTTTAGGATTTCGCTTTGGACCCCCAAAATCTCAGATACGGCCCTGCTGATGATCATAATCCATCAATAATCTCACTCTCAAATTTCATCTCCATTGCTTGTCTTCCAATCAAAATCAAACAATTATCAGAAAAACCTAAATCTGATCTACTGATCGAATCGAAAAAACACTTCAGATCACCTCTAAATTTCTCCATTAAAATCTTAGTTTTAGGTCTACTGAGTTCTGTTTATGAACACAAACAAAATATACATCCAAAACTCATGTTAGTTTATTTCTGCTGTTACCTCTACATTGGTCTAGAATTCATTCTGAACATGGTTGCCGCCATGGCTGCAACCTTAGTAACCGGATCCGCGCGCATAGGGTAACGCTCCCGCTCCCAAACCGCGGATCCACGGTTTGGGAGCGGATCTGCAATGAATCCGCGGATCCAAAATTGGATCCACATTTAGAATCCGCGGATCCATTAAATGTCTCCCTTGTTTACATAATAAATAACATTCCTTTTTATAAGCAACTCTTCCTTTACCTGTTATACTTCACCACCAATGTGGGACTATAATAAAGCAACAACATCATTTAATATGATGCCTTTTATGATAAACTTTTCTTATGTGTCTTACACCACCTCACCAATGTGGGACTATAATAAAGAAACTACATAACCTCCTGTAGACAAGCCTTAAGACACATACTCTTTAGACTTTGGTCAGCTGTGATTGACTTGTTACAAATACATGATTAGGGTTATATGGGAAAGTTCAAAGCTAAAGTAATTAAATTAATAAAAAATATGCAGATTGTTGTAATAAACTACTATTATAATTTTGGTTGTTTCCATAGATGGATTAAAAATTTATCTGAACAGATGAAAATTGTTCAATTTTTTTTTTTTTTGAGAAATTTGTTCAAATTTGTGAAATTTAAACTTGAAAAGATAAATTAGTTATGTTGTTTAATTTTGTTTGCTAGGTATTTTTAACATTATATATATATATATAGGAATAGGTAGATATGCACGTAATATAAAATTTTGATCATCAATTTAAAAATTTTGAAGCTTAAAAGATAGTTTTGTACGCTTCTTAATTATTTTGATGGGTACTTTAGCATTATATATACAGGCGCTCCGAAGGCGCTCTGAGCCTTGAAAAATTTTAAATTAGGCGCTCCGACGCTCCCGCTCCCGCTAACGCTCCCGCTCTCGCTCCTGCTCCCGCTCCCGTTCCGCGCTCTGGTTACTTAGGCTGCAACACAACACTTTTAAACCTTGAAATAATCCAACCACTTTTTGATGAGCCCTATCTTTCTACTTCGTTACAAGACTTTTGGGGACGAAGATGGAATTTGATGGTTACAAATATTCTACGGCCGACCGTATACGAAATATTTCTACGGTTATACTTGGGAGGAAGTGGGCCCCATTACCAGCAGTATTTGCTACATTCGTTGCTTTGGGACTGATGCACGAGCTCATATTCTTTTATTTGGCGCGTGTGAGACCCACGTGGGAAGTCACGCGGTTTTTCGTTCTCCAAGGGTTTTGCGTGGCTTTGGAGATTTTGGTGAAGAAAGCGGTTACTGGGAGGTGTCGGTTGCATCCGGTGGTTTCAGGACCGTTGACCGTTGGATTCGTGACGGTAACCGGATTTTGGTTGTTTTTCCACAGCTAATACGGTGTGATACGGATGTTAGAACGAGTAGAGAAGTGGGTGCGTTGATTGTGTTCGTTATGAATGTTGGGAGGAATCTGGGATTGATTGGAAACTCTCACAAGATTATTAACATATGGAGCACGTAAAAGCACATCCAATATGGACGGTGGTAACCAGAGCGTGGGTCGGAACGGGAACGAAAATGGGAGCGAGAGCGTCGGAGCAGCCGATTAAAAAATGTTCTTAGTTCTAAAATACCTTCGGAGCGGGAGCGTCAGAGCGTAGTTCGGAGCGGGAGCGCGAGGTTCCGGAGCGGGAGCGTCACCCCTATACTAAGGTTTCGGTTACTAAGCGGTGGCCTCCCTCGGTTGTACAAGTGCATTGCACACACATACATGATCTTTTAAATTTTTGTTTGTATTTTTTTTTGTTAGGGGAACTATTGCCCGGCATAGATACACGCAGTGGGCGTGTGAGAAGCACAAAATAACCGCCAAGAACATCGTCACTAACGAAGGCATGAAATGCACCCACCAACAGACACAGAAAAACCGTCAATAACAACGTACCTATATTTATTATCAAATTAAATAGGACAAACTTAACGGCAATACCACGGCTGAGAAATTTTGATCCCAAAATTTTCCACTACCAAAAATTTATCGGAGAGATGCACAACCATTGAACCAAAGACCCATGTACAAATTTTTGTGTATATTAGAGAAGTGTGTGCATTCCAGAGATATTAATGCAATTTTTTATTAAAACATTGTCTTTTCTTTTCCTTGTAGAGTTACAATGTTTTGTATTCATGATAATATATATATATATATAATCACTTATTGAAAAAAATACAACTCCAATACAAATATCTTGGAATATTTTTTTTTTAAAAGAGGTTTTGGAAAAAAAAGTCTCCGTAAAAAAAATCATTATGATTTTAGTCCTTGTTTTATAAATTTAGTCCTTACTTTACTAAATTTATAAAACAAGGACTAAAATCATAATGACTTTTTTTTACAGGGACTTTTTTTACATTTTCTATTTTTTTTTTTTTAAACTTATGTGACACTTAATTTTTGAATGAATTTAACTCATTTTTTTGATAACCAAATGCGCACCTCAACTCCTCTTCAATAAAGAGATACGCAGCACCTCCTCAACTCCTCGTTAGTAAAGAGGTAAGCACCTCAACACCTGAATCATTATTGCGCATTTCTCTACCGCACCATTTTAACAAAATAAAACACTTTGTTAAACCTCTACCAGACTACCACCTCCTCCCCCTTCCCACATCGTCGTCGTTCCTTCCGCCACCACCACCACAACCACCACCACCACCGACACCACCACTTCACCAGCACCACTGCACGACAGTCACTACCACCATCACATTTAACTATATAAATGTAAAACACACATGTAATTTTCATTTTTGTATTCCACATCTTTTAAGTCTTCAGTACTTAAATTCAGAACCTCTGTTTAACCAGAAACCACCAGTAGATTGTGGACAATACTTGGCTAAGCTTCTCATTTCTCCTTAGCATCCTCATGGTTCTCATGGCAACATCAGTTAATTGGTAGTTGAGATGTTATTTTTAGGAGTATAGATAGATGGTAGTAGAGAGCATTTGATCTATTTGTCGCTCACATAATAGACAGATGATACTGTGCATCTGAATTCAAACTTGTCAAGTTTTGAATCCCAAATGTTGTTGTGTTTCGTCACCTGTCTATATATTTGAATACCCCATGCAATGGTTGTTGAGTTCTGTACCTGTCTTTGTATTCATGTTAAAGTCAGTTCCACAATATTTTCCATGAGATTTTGGTTGAAAAAGAAGAACTGAGAAAGACATGTTAGATGGTTGGACTTTGCAGTAACTGTTTTTTGTACTAGAACTAGAAATATGAAACTACCTCTAATAACTGTCAAAGTCAACAAGCTGAAAGACTGGACCACTTCTCTATACAAAATGATGGTTGGTTGGGTTGGGAATTGACTATTTTGTTGAGAGTATTGTGTTAGGATTCTAAATGTCCCACATCAGCCAAGTATGGAGTCAGTCATTGTATATGGACTCTTGGGCACCATAATATTCCCTTATAAGCCTGTTTTCAGGGGTGGGTTCAAGTTCTACCCAGCGAATGCACCGACCTATGCAATGACCAACCCCAAACTTGACATTTGTGGAAAGTATAGGGTCCTAACATAATTGAGTACCCAAATCCAGGCAGTATAGGTTGCAGGTCAAGTCAGTAGATAGGATGGATGACATTGCATCTTCAACCTCATTAAAGACCCCAATATAAAGGACAGTTTGAAAGATATTGTTGGACACACTGACCAAAAGGGACACCATGGCATACAACCTATTACAAGAAAGAAAAAAAAAAAAGGTTACAAAGTTTATTATATACATTCATCAGTCAGGTTAGATTGACTATTCTCATACATGTTATTTATCTTCATAATATAAAGTTTCAAAGTTCATAACCTGGAAATCTAGCCTGAGCAGGTTCAATCATGTCAAGGAAGAGATAAGCCATACCTCCAACCCCTTCAAAAAGGGAGTAAGGGTGATCACCTCCATGCATCTTTCCTTCCGATATCAGCTTGTTCGCTTTATCAAGTAGGAAGCAAGCAAATGCTTTAGCATGATACAAATACTTCACATCACCTGTTAGCCGGTAAAGTGAGAGGAACACATAAGCATTCCCACTCACACCATGGCAAATTCCAACTCGCTTTAGCAGTCCTCGCTCCCAGACCACCTCTCCAGCATCCACAGCTGCCTGCAGAAACTCCTCATCTCTGAAGACCTGCCATTACGGATTAAGATCTTGATATCCCTACTAAATTTCCTGAGAACTTAACGTGTCACAACTTAATAGAAACCCATTCCCAGATCATTATACTACGAAACTTTTTGGTAAAATTGGGTAGATAGCAGCTGAACAAGATTTGTTAGGCGTTTCCCAACATATGTCATGACCTCTCCTTGGACAGGCCATAACAAGCGAAAATTGCACCCATCATACATCAATGCTTGCTACCCCCTGGTCAATCGTTTCGACCACATAGTCTTTGACTATTGGATGCATTGTGTACAGTTCTGTTTATCTTTCTTTTTTTTAAATCAGTCAAATTATGATGATCTCTTATTGGTTGTTTGATTTCACATCTCAGGAACTTAAGACCATAGTTTGAAATCTCCTTTCAACCGAATGTTTCAGTTTGTTGAAACCCGAGAAATTCTAATAGGAACATTCCAAAAAAATACATGAATAGTACCAAAACATACCGAGACAAATTGAAATGATTTCATTCTGGTAACTACTACCAAACATAAATTTGAGACATGCTTAAAACAACAACAGACTCACATTATGTGCATTTGTGCATGGTACATCCCAGTTTTTAATGCCATCAAATGGTCAGAGACATCTTGTTACCTTAATTTTTACAATTAATCCAAGAGCTGAATAATAATCAGATAAATAGCTATATAGCATTATACCAACAATTCATCCAATGCATTGCCTAATATTAAGAGAGTCTATACTGATAAAGGCAAGATCACCATTTAGTCCTCCTAAATACCCAAGACTTCCTACTTTATAACAAAATTGGTAAGAATTAAAGGATTTTACCTCAGCAGCTTTGACAAGAGTGAGAGCCACACCAGGGGAGCCATGACACCAATGCACAAGCCGATCGCTCACACTTCCCTCGCTCGAGGGGTAATTTCCACTTGGGAAGCGATTCCGAATCATGTAACGAAGAGTTCCCTTCACGTCCTCAACCTCATCGGGTTTGAGTTCCATGTCCATTAAAACATGAACAATTCCTGCCAGACCATGGGCTGCACCCCAATACTTCTTTCCATGCCATTCATACATTAATGGGCATCTACCCTTGCTAGACAATCTTCTTCCTTCCTTGATCATCTCCTTAACTACTGGCCCCTACAAAATTTTCATCCAAACCAATAATAAATTCAACCCATTTCTACTCTTCAAGCAAGAATAAAATCAAAGCAACGGTTACTTGCAGTAAGAATTAACTACTTGCCCCTACATAATTTTCATCCCAACCCATAGATCAAAATCAACCCAATTCTCATCTTCTAAGTAAGAAATAAATCAAAGGAAGGCTTAATTACATACAGTGAAAGAAGAAGATACTGTTTGATCATGGATATGTTTGTTTAAGAAGGAACAAGCCCACAAGAACCCAGCTCTCCCATACAACAGCTCATTAGGAATATCTTTTGGCAGCTTAATCTGTACCAATTCCAAACAAAACTTGAAATTTTTGTTTTCCAGAAAAACAAGCTTAGTTAGAGATATTTTTTAAACCCTGTTTTGTAACTTCTTTACCTCTTGAAATTGGGTTAAGTAGTGATTGAGTAATCGTTCATCACCAGCATGTTTTGCTGCCACTGCACCTAGGGCACAAACACCTGCTCTCCCACACAAAAATGTCACGTACCTTCCACCCAAATACCCATATCAGAAAAACAACCTCAATTGAGCTGAATTTGTGCGTGTGTGTGCGTTAGAGAGAGAGAGAGAGAGAGAGAGAGAGTACCCAGAACTGCGGGAAGCAGAGTCACAAGCTTGAACAATCTCAGAGCAAAGATTGAGATCGTTTTTGTTGTTAGTAACTTGGTAAGACTTGAATAGCAAATAAGCAATTCCAAGAGAACCAGTGTAGATTGTGAAGTCCCTAACACGTCGTCCACCGTATCCCCAAGTTTCTTTAACAATCTGATACAACAAATTACAACTAAAACAATTAATCAAACATCTTGTGTGCAATAACAAAAAAGGGGTTTATAGTAGTTATCCTTACAGATTCTTTAAGACCCAAAGCTGCTCGTTTAAATTTCTCTGAGATTGATGAGTAAGGTAGAGAGAGAAGCTTCAGAAGTGAATCTCCACTGCTTTCAGCAACGCCTTCTTCTGCTGTTTCTGATACAAAATCGGGCATTTGGTTCGGGAAGAAACGGTCAGCCATCTTTCTGTAACTGGTAATTATCTAAAATCTCTCTGAGAAAGGGTAAAAAAAAAACTGAGGTTTTGGCCAACAATGGCGGAAGTGATTCACAGGATTCTGGAGGAACGGAGAGAAGTAGAGACCGCAGACGAGATTATTTACAGTGGATGAAATGACGAATTTACCCCTGAATACAACAAATGTTCGTCGAAGTATATGCTACGTGGTGGCTTGGCTTGTGCACACACGTGGTCTTAAAGTACGCCAGTTTCAACTTTCCAGTCCAACATCTTGGACAGAATCAGTTCAACTCTGCGAGTCAAACCGAGTCAGTTCTGACTCAAATCTAGTTTAACCTAGCTTTGATCAATTCAACACATGAATTTGTCTACTGTGCATTGGACTTTGTATC
Organism: Macleaya cordata; assembly: GCA_002174775.1. Taxonomy (NCBI): domain Eukaryota; kingdom Viridiplantae; phylum Streptophyta; class Magnoliopsida; order Ranunculales; family Papaveraceae; genus Macleaya; species Macleaya cordata. The sequence continues at coordinate 696,868 of MVGT01004291.1, forward strand.
ATACAAGATCTTCAAATCAAAAAAATTCACGAGTTCAATTAAAAAATAAATAAACAAACACCGCTCAAGTCGAATCGAGTTCGTCGAATTTAATGGTTGCAACAACACATCAAAGCTGAACCAGAAGGGCATGAGTCATACGTGATTAAGGGCAAGTCTAGTAGGATATGTAAAAAATAGATCTCTTCATGTCCAACTCTAGAGGTGCATTTATTCTAGTAGTAATCCTTCAAAAGAGAAATATTTTGTTAGCTTTTTTAAGGAGAAAAAAATAGAAAAAAAAAAAGATAGAAGTTGGTTTCCTATTTAATAGAATTTAAAAAATAAAATAAAATAAAATAAAAGTTGCACTCATTGCAACGCTTAACCATTCAGCACACACTCATTCCTTCAGCGTGGTGCTCATTGATCCGACTCTCCACTACAGATCTCTATTCCAGTGGAAAGAGATCCATGATAAGGAGTTGAGAAATCCCATTTTAAGGCCAAAATTGCGTGATCAAACAGTTTAACAACTCCCGCTAGAGTTGCCTTAACCGTCCCCATCTCTTGACAAGTTGTTCCGCCATTTTTTATGGTGGGACTATAGCTTAATTACAAGTATAAGTATGAATGTAAGAGAAAAACGCCACTAAAACTGGTTAAAAATACAATCTCTATGGGATGAGAGAATGAGATAAAAACCTCCAACTTGCAAGTACTGGAGGAAGGATTAACCATCAACAACATTAAATACGAATACGCTTTAGATTCTGAACACCTTCCAACATTTTTTGATTTATCCGATGCAAGTAGGATTTGAACCCGTGTTATCAACAACAACATATTTTACCAGCTAAACTAGCTGGCACTTGCTTCTGCAAGTTATCTTGCCTTATTTATTGTTTATATAAAGAACCATTCTACCTTGACAAAAGAGAAGAGGGTTACACTCACCACAATTCATGTTAAATTTGAGATTCAATCAAATTTTACAAAAAAAAATTACATTAAAAAGGTTTTTTTTTTATCATAAATAGCGTACCAAATCTAAGTATGACTCCTATGCAATTAAAACTGGAGACGTATGAGCCTTTCAAAATATTTCATCGCATTTTTTTTGAAAATATCGATTATGTTCTTCATTTTGTACCGAACTCTCCTTAATTTACACCTCGTTACCCATGTTCTAAGGCCCAATCAGATATGATTTGAGGGATAATTTTTTGTTAAGATGATCTTAACATCATGTGGGTCTCATATGTTCTCTAAAAAATGTATAAGTGTAGTGTTCATAAGAAAAAAAAATAGAATGTTACTTTCTAACACTCTTTTTACACTTAACAATGGGTGCTGCATATAAGAAGTTAAGGACAGCTGATTTTGTGTCTATGATCTTCTCATAATATATATGAGTCTCCTATTAAGCCAAGCAAAATTTGTTCACCCATTATGTCCATTGATTTATCTGATAATATATATGAGGCTCTTATTAAGCCAATCAAAATTTGTTTACCCATTATGCCCATTGATTTATTTTATAAGTTTTGTAATAAACTCACCTCAGTTTTACAATCCACTGATTTTTTTTTGTGAGGAAGATCTTATCATCATGGAGGTCCTATAAGTTAGCGCCAAAATAGAGTTGTCGGTGGTTTTGCCAACTCACACGCGCTCAATGCATATTGTTAATTATTGATATTGTTAATTGGAGAGATTTGAAGGCTTTATAATTCATTCATTTTAATCAAAAAATCAAATTGTTCACAGAAAATTTTGAAATAAATATGAAGACTTGTTTTAGAAATGTAGTAACGGTGATTACTTTCTTCCTTGTCAACTAATAAATATTTCAAAATGAAGAAATTTCATAAGCATCATAAATTTTTGATTGGTTATCCATAAACATCTCTTTTATATATGAGATTTTTTAAATATAATGTATATGTCTATACGAACACACAACTATACAACTCATATATATTCACTATACAACTCATATATATTCATTATTATAATGAGGCTCTACATCGATTAATTTGAGTTGTTGTAAGTCGTGTTTTTACATTGCGCACTACTAATAAACAAAAAGTACAGGATATTTCCACCAAAATTTCTATATATTTCACTTCTGTGCATCTTATTCTTACACCCCGCTTACATTTATCTTTGGTGTTTGCATGAATGTGATTCAAAAACTGATATTTTTTTTGAATTATATTATCGTTACCTAAATCAAAATTAACTTTTAGATTATTTTATGTGAGGCCCACATGCCAATGTAAATGCAGTGTAAGAGTAAATGCAGTATTATTAATAGTATAAATCTCATATTTTAATTAGGGTAAACACATACAATATATACACCTAGTAACCTTCCATTATTATTTAAAATTTTTCTTTTTTTGCTTTATTATTTGAGTCACCAGTTTGTTATGAATTTATGATTTTATGGTCATATGACTCATACCTAGATTTTCCCTCGGGCACATTAAAACCTCATTCCATTTTTATGCGTTACGCCTCCTAAAGAGTGTTGTTTATACATCGAGTTTCTGAGTTAACGAGTTAGTGACCCATAATTGTTGGATCGTTTAAACATCGGAAGCTTGCGTGGGTGTTTCTAGGGTTTTATTATTGGATTATTTTTTTCTTTCTCTCATCAAACCCTAAGTCACTCAGTGTAAACTCAACCAAACCAAAATCCGATCGAACTTCTTCTATCTATCAATCAAATCTCGTTTGCTCATAGATCGTCGTTTGAGACCTAAAAAATCTCAGAAATACAAAGCAAAAGAAACACAAATTTCTCGCTAAAATTTTCATCAGGTCGGGCTTTACATCAGACGAAAAACGCAAGAAAATCAGAAATCTACAGATGAAATCAACACAAATCTAAAGTATCTATGATGGATTTGGCTATCAGATTCGAGATTAGACCTCTTTTGGGACTCGTGAACTTATCTATATTTCTTATCTAATGTTGAATCATGAACTTCAGTTTTTAGAAGGATTATTGAAGGGGGAAACGAAATCTCAGGCACGATTCGATTTATTCAGAGAAGGGTTTTTGTGATTTTGGAGCAGAAATTTGTTTTCTTTAAAAAAAAAAAAAACAAAATGTTCAAATCGATGGTTTATCATGGGAATTCTCTACTTGGTGAAGTAGAGATTTACCCACAGAATCAGACAATGGACATTATGTTGAACAAGGAAATCAGGATCTCTTACTTCTCACAACCTAGTGAGAGATGCCCACCACTTGCAGTCCTTCACACCATTGCCCCCTGCGGCGTTTGCTTCAAAATGGAGTCGAAGTTGCAGTCCGAAGATTCGCCGTTGTTTTCTTTGCATTACTCTTGTCTTAGAGAGAACAAGGTATCAAAAATCAAACTCAAACAGAAAAAAAAGGCCAACTAATTACAGAAGAAAAGAACTTGGTCTAAAATGGCATCTTATAAAAAGCCCCATCTTTGGACACAATAATACTCTGAATTTGCGAACAGTTTCAGTGAATTGAGTACTGGTTCTGCTTTTTCTGTGCTTTATTATCGATTAAACTCGTCTGAACAACTTAATATTACCCTAATATTGCTTAAGTGGAAAACCTTACTATGACAGTTTATAATGCAGTTGAAAAACCTATTGCTTTGCTCATAATTTTTCAAACACATGTTTGTTAACATAGGTTTACTATGTTGGAATTGGAATTGATTCCTGATGCTAACCTGATTCTGAATAATGTTGTGGTGCTTAATTATGTTAATGTTTTCATGAATGTGATTGGAATGATAATGCTTTGTTGAGATGGTTGAACTTATAGTTCTCGTAATCTTAGTTAACATAGGTTCTCTATGTTGGAACTGGAACTGACTCCTTATGCAAAGTGAGGCTGAATAATGTTTATGGGGATTGATTAGATGTTTTCATGAATCTGATTGGAAGGGTACTGCTTTGCTGAGATGGTTGAACTTATAGTCTTGTAATCTTAGTTGAAATGGTTATATCTCAGTATGGTTTATGTTGGATGATTTTTCTTTTGCATTAGTTCCTTGATTACGAGAAAAAAAATTGCATTGTGCCATGAGTCAAGTTAAGTTTTTGGTAGGAACAAGTTTGAAAAGAATTGCTATCAAGTTTGATCTAATAGATAATTGCAACTCTTGCGTAATTCTGAACTGGCTTACTGCAATGACTATACAGAAGTAGATACATTTTTTACATGTACAAGGTGAATGGGGTAATCCATGGATTAATTTTTTTTTTTTGTAGTGTCCTGCTGGATGTTGTCCTGGAAATTTTAACACGGCTAGGAAACCCCTTATTGACAATATATGCATCAACACTGATACCGGAAGTTCCATGAATGCTTTTATATTTTACTATTGTAGTATTTTCTTGGTATAATTCCTAGGCATTTCCTTGTATGTTTGTGGCAACAACACGAAAATAGCACACTATAACAAACCTTACTATAAATCAATACAAGAGTGGAATTTTTATTAAATTTGGCATGATATAAATGCTAAAATGATGTTTAGCTGTAAAAACTAAAATCATAACGTATGCCCTATTTGTTAACCTTCAAAGTAATTGATTATGGGACTAAAATTGATTACGGGGCCTATTTTGTTCTACAAAAGGCCCATAATTAATTTTTTTAAAGGTTACAACGGGCGAATATTATGGACATATTGGACAACATATTTGTATTAGTTGGTGTTTTCTACTGATAAAAAAAAAATAGTTGGTGTTTTCTCAACTCTGACCAACTTCTTTGTTTGTTTTTGGCAAAAAAGAAAAAAAGAAAGAATGGAAAAAAAAAAGAAGAAAAAAGATGTATAAATATGAAACTGATGTGTGTTACAACCTTCTCAAGCAGGAATCCTAACACCTAAATAGCATCTAGCTAGGCACTAGTACATTAGTGTTGGCCTAGGCGCAACTAAGCACTAAAGATCGAGGCTTTTTAAAAGCGTTCACCTAGGGTGCTACATATAAAAACTACTACTGTTTTTGGTCTGTGCTTTAGCCTCGAAATGTATGGACAACATTTGTTGTCAATATTAATAATTTGTTTTTATATTTTTATTATTATTGTTATTATTCAATCATACACATTTTGTATGGGAGATGATGGCAGGAAGCCGAGGAGTTCGATAATAGTATAATAGTATAATATGGAGGAGACTATAGAAGGAGACTCCAATCAAAAAGTTATAGAAGAGTGATAAAAATACTATAGAAGATGAACATATAAGAAGGCTTCAAAGAGAAGGAACATGTATATCTATTAAGAGTAATGGATGCCTTTAGCTGCTGTGGGAGAAAGAACATGTGCTGGTCTTATGGAGGAGAGGAAAGTGAGGCCTCATGTTTGCTCTTTGGCATATATGTAAATGCTACATATTCGTTAGACATAGTGAAAGAGTAGAAAAAGAACATTTACCTACAAACCTTATTGTTTCCACTTCCCATAGTAATAATACTAATAATAATAATAATAATAATAATAATAATAATAAT
>MVGT01004291.1:704498-739683 GCA_002174775.1 Macleaya cordata
AGAGAGAGAGAGAGAGAGAGAGAGAGAGTACCCAGAACTGCGGGAAGCAGAGTCACAAGCTTGAACAATCTCAGAGCAAAGATTGAGATCGTTTTTGTTGTTAGTAACTTGGTAAGACTTGAATAGCAAATAAGCAATTCCAAGAGAACCAGTGTAGATTGTGAAGTCCCTAACACGTCGTCCACCGTATCCCCAAGTTTCTTTAACAATCTGATACAACAAATTACAACTAAAACAATTAATCAAACATCTTGTGTGCAATAACAAAAAAGGGGTTTATAGTAGTTATCCTTACAGATTCTTTAAGACCCAAAGCTGCTCGTTTAAATTTCTCTGAGATTGATGAGTAAGGTAGAGAGAGAAGCTTCAGAAGTGAATCTCCACTGCTTTCAGCAACGCCTTCTTCTGCTGTTTCTGATACAAAATCGGGCATTTGGTTCGGGAAGAAACGGTCAGCCATCTTTCTGTAACTGGTAATTATCTAAAATCTCTCTGAGAAAGGGTAAAAAAAAAACTGAGGTTTTGGCCAACAATGGCGGAAGTGATTCACAGGATTCTGGAGGAACGGAGAGAAGTAGAGACCGCAGACGAGATTATTTACAGTGGATGAAATGACGAATTTACCCCTGAATACAACAAATGTTCGTCGAAGTATATGCTACGTGGTGGCTTGGCTTGTGCACACACGTGGTCTTAAAGTACGCCAGTTTCAACTTTCCAGTCCAACATCTTGGACAGATTCAGTTCAACTCTGCGAGTCAAACCGAGTCAGTTCTGACTCAAATCTAGTTTAACCTAGCTTTGATAAAATACACTAATGAATTTGACTACTGTGCATTGGACTTTGTATCATACAAGATCTTCAAATCAAAAAAATTCACGAGTTCAATTAAAAAATAAATAAACAAACACCGCTCAAGTCGAATCGAGTTCGTCGAATTTAATGGTTGCAACAACACATCAAAGCTGAACCAGAAGGGCATGAGTCATACGTGATTAAGGGCAAGTCTAGTAGGATATGTAAAAAATAGATCTCTTCATGTCCAACTCTAGAGGTGCATTTATTCTAGTAGTAATCCTTCAAAAGAGAAATATTTTGTTAGCTTTTTTAAGGAGAAAAAAATAGAAAAAAAAAAAAGATAGAAGTTGGTTTCCTATTTAATAGAATTTAAAAAATAAAATAAAATAAAATAAAAGTTGCACTCATTGCAACGCTTAACCATTCAGCACACACTCATTCCTTCAGCGTGGTGCTCATTGATCCGACTCTCCACTACAGATCTCTATTCCAGTGGAAAGAGATCCATGATAAGGAGTTGAGAAATCCCATTTTAAGGCCAAAATTGCGTGATCAAACAGTTTAACAACTCCCGCTAGAGTTGCCTTAACCGTCCCCATCTCTTGACAAGTTGTTCCGCCATTTTTTATGGTGGGACTATAGCTTAATTACAAGTATAAGTATGAATGTAAGAGAAAAACGCCACTAAAACTGGTTAAAAATACAATCTCTATGGGATGAGAGAATGAGATAAAAACCTCCAACTTGCAAGTACTGGAGGAAGGATTAACCATCAACAACATTAAATACGAATACGCTTTAGATTCTGAACACCTTCCAACATTTTTTGATTTATCCGATGCAAGTAGGATTTGAACCCGTGTTATCAACAACAACATATTTTACCAGCTAAACTAGCTGGCACTTGCTTCTGCAAGTTATCTTGCCTTATTTATTGTTTATATAAAGAACCATTCTACCTTGACAAAAGAGAAGAGGGTTACACTCACCACAATTCATGTTAAATTTGAGATTCAATCAAATTTTACAAAAAAAAATTACATTAAAAAGGTTTTTTTTTTATCATAAATAGCGTACCAAATCTAAGTATGACTCCTATGCAATTAAAACTGGAGACGTATGAGCCTTTCAAAATATTTCATCGCATTTTTTTTGAAAATATCGATTATGTTCTTCATTTTGTACCGAACTCTCCTTAATTTACACCTCGTTACCCATGTTCTAAGGCCCAATCAGATATGATTTGAGGGATAATTTTTTGTTAAGATGATCTTAACATCATGTGGGTCTCATATGTTCTCTAAAAAATGTATAAGTGTAGTGTTCATAAGAAAAAAAAATAGAATGTTACTTTCTAACACTCTTTTTACACTTAACAATGGGTGCTGCATATAAGAAGTTAAGGACAGCTGATTTTGTGTCTATGATCTTCTCATAATATATATGAGTCTCCTATTAAGCCAAGCAAAATTTGTTCACCCATTATGTCCATTGATTTATCTGATAATATATATGAGGCTCTTATTAAGCCAATCAAAATTTGTTTACCCATTATGCCCATTGATTTATTTTATAAGTTTTGTAATAAACTCACCTCAGTTTTACAATCCACTGATTTTTTTTTGTGAGGAAGATCTTATCATCATGGAGGTCCTATAAGTTAGCGCCAAAATAGAGTTGTCGGTGGTTTTGCCAACTCACACGCGCTCAATGCATATTGTTAATTATTGATATTGTTAATTGGAGAGATTTGAAGGCTTTATAATTCATTCATTTTAATCAAAAAATCAAATTGTTCACAGAAAATTTTGAAATAAATATGAAGACTTGTTTTAGAAATGTAGTAACGGTGATTACTTTCTTCCTTGTCAACTAATAAATATTTCAAAATGAAGAAATTTCATAAGCATCATAAATTTTTGATTGGTTATCCATAAACATCTCTTTTATATATGAGATTTTTTAAATATAATGTATATGTCTATACGAACACACAACTATACAACTCATATATATTCACTATACAACTCATATATATTCATTATTATAATGAGGCTCTACATCGATTAATTTGAGTTGTTGTAAGTCGTGTTTTTACATTGCGCACTACTAATAAACAAAAAGTACAGGATATTTCCACCAAAATTTCTATATATTTCACTTCTGTGCATCTTATTCTTACACCCCGCTTACATTTATCTTTGGTGTTTGCATGAATGTGATTCAAAAACTGATATTTTTTTTGAATTATATTATCGTTACCTAAATCAAAATTAACTTTTAGATTATTTTATGTGAGGCCCACATGCCAATGTAAATGCAGTGTAAGAGTAAATGCAGTATTATTAATAGTATAAATCTCATATTTTAATTAGGGTAAACACATACAATATATACACCTAGTAACCTTCCATTATTATTTAAAATTTTTCTTTTTTTGCTTTATTATTTGAGTCACCAGTTTGTTATGAATTTATGATTTTATGGTCATATGACTCATACCTAGATTTTCCCTCGGGCACATTAAAACCTCATTCCATTTTTATGCGTTACGCCTCCTAAAGAGTGTTGTTTATACATCGAGTTTCTGAGTTAACGAGTTAGTGACCCATAATTGTTGGATCGTTTAAACATCGGAAGCTTGCGTGGGTGTTTCTAGGGTTTTATTATTGGATTATTTTTTTCTTTCTCTCATCAAACCCTAAGTCACTCAGTGTAAACTCAACCAAACCAAAATCCGATCGAACTTCTTCTATCTATCAATCAAATCTCGTTTGCTCATAGATCGTCGTTTGAGACCTAAAAAATCTCAGAAATACAAAGCAAAAGAAACACAAATTTCTCGCTAAAATTTTCATCAGGTCGGGCTTTACATCAGACGAAAAACGCAAGAAAATCAGAAATCTACAGATGAAATCAACACAAATCTAAAGTATCTATGATGGATTTGGCTATCAGATTCGAGATTAGACCTCTTTTGGGACTCGTGAACTTATCTATATTTCTTATCTAATGTTGAATCATGAACTTCAGTTTTTAGAAGGATTATTGAAGGGGGAAACGAAATCTCAGGCACGATTCGATTTATTCAGAGAAGGGTTTTTGTGATTTTGGAGCAGAAATTTGTTTTCTTTAAAAAAAAAAAAAACAAAATGTTCAAATCGATGGTTTATCATGGGAATTCTCTACTTGGTGAAGTAGAGATTTACCCACAGAATCAGACAATGGACATTATGTTGAACAAGGAAATCAGGATCTCTTACTTCTCACAACCTAGTGAGAGATGCCCACCACTTGCAGTCCTTCACACCATTGCCCCCTGCGGCGTTTGCTTCAAAATGGAGTCGAAGTTGCAGTCCGAAGATTCGCCGTTGTTTTCTTTGCATTACTCTTGTCTTAGAGAGAACAAGGTATCAAAAATCAAACTCAAACAGAAAAAAAAGGCCAACTAATTACAGAAGAAAAGAACTTGGTCTAAAATGGCATCTTATAAAAAGCCCCATCTTTGGACACAATAATACTCTGAATTTGCGAACAGTTTCAGTGAATTGAGTACTGGTTCTGCTTTTTCTGTGCTTTATTATCGATTAAACTCGTCTGAACAACTTAATATTACCCTAATATTGCTTAAGTGGAAAACCTTACTATGACAGTTTATAATGCAGTTGAAAAACCTATTGCTTTGCTCATAATTTTTCAAACACATGTTTGTTAACATAGGTTTACTATGTTGGAATTGGAATTGATTCCTGATGCTAACCTGATTCTGAATAATGTTGTGGTGCTTAATTATGTTAATGTTTTCATGAATGTGATTGGAATGATAATGCTTTGTTGAGATGGTTGAACTTATAGTTCTCGTAATCTTAGTTAACATAGGTTCTCTATGTTGGAACTGGAACTGACTCCTTATGCAAAGTGAGGCTGAATAATGTTTATGGGGATTGATTAGATGTTTTCATGAATCTGATTGGAAGGGTACTGCTTTGCTGAGATGGTTGAACTTATAGTCTTGTAATCTTAGTTGAAATGGTTATATCTCAGTATGGTTTATGTTGGATGATTTTTCTTTTGCATTAGTTCCTTGATTACGAGAAAAAAAATTGCATTGTGCCATGAGTCAAGTTAAGTTTTTGGTAGGAACAAGTTTGAAAAGAATTGCTATCAAGTTTGATCTAATAGATAATTGCAACTCTTGCGTAATTCTGAACTGGCTTACTGCAATGACTATACAGAAGTAGATACATTTTTTACATGTACAAGGTGAATGGGGTAATCCATGGATTAATTTTTTTTTTTTGTAGTGTCCTGCTGGATGTTGTCCTGGAAATTTTAACACGGCTAGGAAACCCCTTATTGACAATATATGCATCAACACTGATACCGGAAGTTCCATGAATGCTTTTATATTTTACTATTGTAGTATTTTCTTGGTATAATTCCTAGGCATTTCCTTGTATGTTTGTGGCAACAACACGAAAATAGCACACTATAACAAACCTTACTATAAATCAATACAAGAGTGGAATTTTTATTAAATTTGGCATGATATAAATGCTAAAATGATGTTTAGCTGTAAAAACTAAAATCATAACGTATGCCCTATTTGTTAACCTTCAAAGTAATTGATTATGGGACTAAAATTGATTACGGGGCCTATTTTGTTCTACAAAAGGCCCATAATTAATTTTTTTAAAGGTTACAACGGGCGAATATTATGGACATATTGGACAACATATTTGTATTAGTTGGTGTTTTCTACTGATAAAAAAAAAATAGTTGGTGTTTTCTCAACTCTGACCAACTTCTTTGTTTGTTTTTGGCAAAAAAGAAAAAAAGAAAGAATGGAAAAAAAAAAGAAGAAAAAAGATGTATAAATATGAAACTGATGTGTGTTACAACCTTCTCAAGCAGGAATCCTAACACCTAAATAGCATCTAGCTAGGCACTAGTACATTAGTGTTGGCCTAGGCGCAACTAAGCACTAAAGATCGAGGCTTTTTAAAAGCGTTCACCTAGGGTGCTACATATAAAAACTACTACTGTTTTTGGTCTGTGCTTTAGCCTCGAAATGTATGGACAACATTTGTTGTCAATATTAATAATTTGTTTTTATATTTTTATTATTATTGTTATTATTCAATCATACACATTTTGTATGGGAGATGATGGCAGGAAGCCGAGGAGTTCGATAATAGTATAATAGTATAATATGGAGGAGACTATAGAAGGAGACTCCAATCAAAAAGTTATAGAAGAGTGATAAAAATACTATAGAAGATGAACATATAAGAAGGCTTCAAAGAGAAGGAACATGTATATCTATTAAGAGTAATGGATGCCTTTAGCTGCTGTGGGAGAAAGAACATGTGCTGGTCTTATGGAGGAGAGGAAAGTGAGGCCTCATGTTTGCTCTTTGGCATATATGTAAATGCTACATATTCGTTAGACATAGTGAAAGAGTAGAAAAAGAACATTTACCTACAAACCTTATTGTTTCCACTTCCCATAGTAATAATACTAATAATAATAATAATAATAATAATAATAATAATAATTATATTATTGATGTTGTTGCTGTCATCATCATTATTGTAGTCTGTCATTTTCTCTCCCCAATTTTTAGTGGATTACATGTGTCTGTGATGACAAAAACACTGTACAATGTTAGATGCTTCTTGATTTGATTAATTTAAACGTAGACTTCTTATCCACTGTACTGAAATTTTATCAAGATTCAATTTTATGCAATGACAAGATGGTTGCTTGAAGTCGATACAGTTTTCAGGCTTTGCTCCTTTCAAATTAATATAATAATGAATTGCTCATTACTATTTTTATTCCTTAAGTTTTACAAAATAATATTATTAAATTGTTGCCTATGCGTTGACTTTCCTGAGAAATCTGAATCACTTAGTTGTCATACTGTTTTCGACGACTGTGCTAACTTGTATCAGATCTTACTATAAATGCTTGTCAAAGTTAGCTGTTACATTATCTTTGGCATGGCATAAATGTTGAAAGGTGGTGTTCGCTTTTAAGAGCTAAAAACTTACAGTGCAGTATCAACATATTGGATAAGATACCAATATCCATATCCATTTCTTGGATTCTTGGAAGCCAAGATCATATTCTGTTTCTTTATACCAGTGTCCATACTCATGGATCAGAATTCATCTTATCCTGGAAGGAATGTCCCTGGTGAAGAGCATTAGGGAGTGGTGACCATAGATTGGGGATTTCTCTCAGTTTGGCTTCTACCAGCTCAGATTTTACTGGACTTAGATGTGACACTTTCTTTTTGTACAAATATTTAATTTTGGGGTTTAAATATAACAGGGACTTTCACAATAATAGTCATTTAAAGTTTCTTCTTATGATTTTTTTACGGCAAACTGTTCTGATAAGATGATATTCTCCTTGATCGGTTGCTTGAGTTTATATATTTATTTCTAAACCTATAAATTTGCCCATTCATACATATACATGCACAACACATGCATACACAGAATATTATTATGAACATTGAGGTCTAATTGGCACTTTGTGCTACAGACTGCAGTTATGCGACTTGGAGAAGAGGAGCTCCATTTGGTGGCCATGTCTTCAAGGAAAAATCCCACACACAGTTCATGTTTCTGGGGTTTTTATGTTGCACAGGGACTTTACAATTCTTCTCTTGTCATGCTGAACCTTCGATGTCTTGGCATTGTGTTTGATCTAGATGAGACACTTATAGTTGCAAATACAATGCGCTCATTTGAGGACCGAATTGATGCTTTACAGAGAAAAATAAGCACCGAGATGGACCCACAACGGGTTTCTGGCATGTTAGCAGAGGTCAAGCGCTATCAAGATGACAAGAGTATTTTGAAGCAATATGTGGAAAGTGATCAGGTTGTGGAAAATGGGAGGGTGATCAAAGTTCAGTCTGAGATCTTTCCAGCTTTGTCTGATAATCATCAACCAATTGTTCGCCCGCTTATAAGGTTACAGGAGAAGAACATTATACTGACTCGCATCAATCCATTGGTATGTAGTCATTCAAATTTCTATGAGATCAAGCATAGCTCAATTGGGCAATTCTGTTTCTTGCAACCACAAATTCATGGTTCCCACTACCAGCACCAAATACCCAAAGACATGCAACTCCCCCTAAATTTATATAGTTTCCTAAGATTAAGACATTCATATTAAAAATCGGTTAGTTCACACTCTACTAATTAGGGCTTCATCAAGTAACAATCTCATTTTCAACATAGAGTTTCTTGCTTATTCATATTAAGGGAATACTAGATGCTAGCACGGTCGTACATGGATCATATATTGTAGACTCAACCATACAGTGGATCTGCACTACCATGTTGGTGGCAAAACCTCAGAATCTCTTCTATCCTAAATTCTTCTAAGTAGGTTCTGTCCACTCACTAGATCATCTTGTTTCTTGGACTAATGATTTTTTATTGTTGAAAGAGGGCAATTGCTTAGGATCATCTTATTTGGATATTAGGTTAGGGGACCTCTTGATGGGACCGTTTTGTTGAATAAGCTAGATCTACGAGCTTGTGCATGGCACGTATGGTATAAATTCTATTGCAATCTAGAAGTTCTCTACAAGTGTATTCCTCCCTCATTTTGTTGCTTTAGCATTGATCAAGATAAGTTTTTTTTTTTGGTAATAAAAGCATTTGTATTTTTTTATAGATTCGTGATACTAGTGTTCTTGTGAGGTTGAGACCTGCATGGGAGGATCTGAGGAGCTACTTAACCGCTAGAGGTCGCAAGCGATTCGAGGTTTATGTATGCACAATGGCTGAAAGAGATTATGCTTTAGAAATGTGGAGGCTTCTTGATCCAGAATCAAATTTAATCAACTCAAGTGAACTACTGGATCGCATTGTGTGTGTCAAAGCAGGTATGTTTTTTTTTTTTTTGGCTTGTATAATTGCTTGATGCATAATATAATAGATGGCATTCAGAGATGACTAATGAGAACGAATGGTGAAATTGTACCTTATATCTTAGTAGTTAGGAAATATCATATTTATTTTGTTTCGTCCTTTATTTAGCCTAACAGTCTCTATCCTCTGGAAATCTCTTTGTGACATTTTAATAGGCTCAAGGAAATCGTTGCTGAATGTTTTTCATGATGGTATATGCCATCCTAAGATGGCTCTGGTGATTGATGATCGTCTGAAAGTGTGGGATGAGAAGGATCAACTTCGGGTACATGTTGTTCCCGCATTTGCTCCCTACTATGCTCCTCAAGCTGAGGTATACTGATACTTTTATATTCTTAAAACACCCCAACATTGGCAATTCCATAAATGTGTAACTTGAATACTCTTATTACGTAATTGTTGTTTGCTTCTTATCGTAACTCTCTTCTTTGTAGGCAAACAATGTGGTGCCAGTTCTCTGTGTTGCAAGAAATGTTGCGTGCAATGTTAGAGGGGGTTTTTTCAAGTAAGAAAATATTTGGATGAAGTTAGTCTGTTATAGATTTGCATGCTTCAGTTTTTACCTTGGTGGTTTATATGATAATCTGTAATTTCTGGAACTACTTGTTTGTGACTATCTTTTAATTGATGTGACATTGGTTAATTTAATGTTGACAGAGATTTTGACGAAGGTCTTTTACAACGGATTCTTGATGTTTCCTACGAAGATGATATGGGAGACATTCCATCTCCTCCTGACGTGAGCAACTATTTGATTTCAGAGGTAAATGGTAAACTATGATGGAGAATCAAAAGTACCGAGCTGGTCAAGCATAAGGATTGACAACTAATAACATAGGAAAACATCTCGTGTGCATGCAGGTGATGTGGCCTATCATCCATGGGTCACACCTAGTAGATTTTCTATGCCAAACTGTAACTGATTAGATTATTATGACCAGGTTATGAATGCTTGAAAAATATGGTGAATAGTCTACAAAAAATCCTTTCAATTATTATAATGCACCAGATTTGATTTCTCCACTTTACCCCCTTTGCACATGCACCACCATGTAGGCTATGCAGTTGGTGTTTGCTATTTGGTCTTTATGGTCTATCAAGCACATCAGGTTGCCTTCTAAAAGAAATAATTAATGATTGTGTTCAGGATGATGGTACTGCCTCAAACAAAGGTTCACTTCGTTTCGATGGCATGGCTGACGTCGAGGTTGAAAGGAGATTAAAGGTCAATCTCATTGTTGCTACTAATATACTTTTCTTCCATGGTCGTTATTGGGCGTGCATGCTAAATCCAGGATACTGTCCTGTTTGACCTGAGGGATTATGGGATGTGGAATGCTTGTTTCCTGGTGAAGGCGTGACCTGAATGTTCTCGTGCCTTTATTCTCGAAAAGCATATTCTTCGATAGAGATGTTTTCCCTTCTCACATATAGGAGCTTATCCATCATTCTGAATCTGCATTTAAACATCCTGTAAAGAAACAGTTAATGTCATGACAAATTTCTTGAATTTATTCTTTCTGTCAGGATGCGATTCCAGCTTTCTCTATGGTCAATAATCTAGATCCAAGACTCTCAACTCTCCAGCACTTGGTGGCTGCTTCATCAAGCACAACAGCTCAACCTACTCTGCAAGGGTCAATAATGCCATTCCATGACAAGCAGTTCCCGCAGCCACAGGCACCTCCATCATTTAATCCATTGGGTCATGTAGGTCCATCAGAAGCTAGCTTGCAAAGTTCTCCTGCTAGAGAAGAGGGTGAGGTACCTGAATCTGAATTAGATCCAGATACAAGGAGAAGGCTCCTGATTTTGCAACATGGACAAGACACTAGAGATAACATGATTCATGCCTCACGGGAACCTCCATTTCCAGTCAGACCCCCTCCCTCTCCACAGGTTTCAGCCCCACAGGTGCAATCACGTGGAAGCTGGTTCCCTTCGGAAGAAGAGATAAGCCCAAGGAAACGAAACCGGACATTACCCAAGCAAGTACCGAAGGATTTTCCTTTAGAATCAGAAGCTATGCGTTTTGATAAGCACCGACCTCATCGCTCATCTTCTTTCCAAGGTGTTGAGGGTTCTGTTCCATCAGATAGAACTTTTCATGAAAACTTCAGATTGCCTAAAGAGGTAAATGGTGCTGGTTTAACTTTCTTACAATCTCGATTTGAATGCATAATTCCCCGAAAAATAAAGTGAAAACACTTACTGATGAAGAATAATGATCTAAGGGGACTGTTTATTTGTAGGGACATCATGGAGACGATCGAGTGAGAATAAACCGTACACACTCAAAATTTAACTCTTTTCCAGGTAACAGAAACTAAAGTGAAGATCTTTTATATTGTATGCTTGGAGGTACTATGTGATCCTTTTTGTGTGAAGCCTCTTCTGAGTCTGATTTGATATTCTTTACACAAATGACTAACTGAAGTTTACAGTTTTGTCATAGTTGTCCAGTGTGCTAAAAAAAGGCTTATCACTTTTATCCTGAACATGTTCGAAAAGACTGATGATTTCATTGTAGTGTGTGTAATTATATATATAAGTAATGCACATATGTATGTTTTTTATGTGTATGCCTGCCAATCTGTCTAGGCATAGTTTAGATATAGATGTTGCGACGAGGAGGAATATATGCATGGTAGTAATATGGAAATTTTGCTTTCTTGCATAGTGATTATTTTTTAAAAATGGTGTTATTTGGAGAAGTATAAGTTCCACCTCTACCTTGACCTTCAGATTATTGTACTTCCTGTCTGTCTTTCCTTTAGTATTTACAATTATTTATCAGAAATAATTCTGACAAAAGATCATTAATGACAAACCCTTTTTCTATGTATGCCCGCAGTTACACATGGAAGTTGTATCCATGCTGGTTAATTGGGACAATATATCGTTCCTATGATTAGAGGTTCTTCCTGTACTTAAGATCTTCACAATATTAGGATTTTCCACTAGGATTGAAATAATAAGTTTTTAAGCCCAAGCTATGGAAATAATTAAGATATCAAGCTGACATCTCTCATATCTCTTCACTCTTTAATAGTTCTTTATAGAGCCTTGAGATTTCTCCCTCTTTATCAACTCAAATTCTAGTATTATAGAATCAAAAGGAGTAATTTGAGAAGCGCCGATTCTTTTCTGTTCAACTCCCTTTCTTCCTTGTATTAGTGATGGAAACATTTAAGTTGAGTCATCTGACTCACTGGTATTTGTTACATGTGCTTTGTTTTTGGGGAAACATAGGAAACATATAGAGTTTGGTAGTTGATATATATATATATATATATATAATTGGAAAGTTTGCAACTACAAAAATGCTATTAGTCTATTAGAAGATCAAGAATAATATACCCATAAAATGATATTTCACTTATCAGTTCCCACTCCTATGCTCTCATGACAGAATGACAATTTCAGCATTTGTTGATGACATCACAGAATAAACCCCGACGGGAAATATTTTAACCTGGTGTGATGCAAACTTGATTGTAAGGTCTCAATTTAGAAGAACAGGAAGTAAGAACTATGAAAAAGAAACGTAAGTGTTAGCTTATGCTGGTAGTTGCTCCCTCGTCCCTTCATGTTATCCACCTCCTCATGTTTCAGAAATTGAAATTCTCTGTGCCCTGAATGGTACATATGTAAGTACTAAGCTGAAGACTAATTACATAACTACCGGCCCCTACTATATATGGAAGGGAAAAAACCATGAATTTAAGAAAACACTTTTCATGAAGAAACTATAGGACAGGTGCAGAACTTGTCTTCTAGGAGGTGTTGAGATCTTGGATTTCAAAAATGGTTTACAATTGCCAGAGTCAAAACTGAGGTTGTCAAAAACTTAATCTGTTCTTCATATGCTTCATATATATATATATATATGTTCTTCAGAGTGCTTCAGTTTTCAAGTTTTTCTTCCAAATTAATAGTATTGAATAGAGGGAAGACTGAGATTCATCAGTTGTTTCTATTTTCATTGAGATTGTAGTTAGTAAATGAAGGTTCAGTTTTTGAAGAGTTCCTTGATTATCAATGTAATACAAGAGATGAAGTTGGTTTTCATCTGTCTCACATACATCTCCATAGGTCCACTTTGGAGATTCCCATTCAAGTGCGGCATTACACATCAGATCAGTCAGATCAAAAGCATTTATACTTTGGATTTTTATCTATGGATAGGTTTATTTTGATGGTGTTATTAAGATTTCAATCTGGATTTTTTGCATTCTGTCTCTAATCTGTATTTGGCATGAATAATTGATGACCTGGTTGCTAGCTGCAAATTTATTTATTATATCCTTGTTTTTAAAGGTGAAGAGATGCCTCTGGGTCGATCTGCTTCTGGCAACAGGTTATCTCCTTGTTTTAAAGAGGATGAGATTCCTCTTGGTCGATCAGCTTCCAGCAACAAGGATCTTCAGTTGGAATCTGGACGAGGTACTCCACAGTATCCAGATACTCCTGCTGGGGTTCTACAAGATATTGCAATCAAGTGTGGATCAAAGGTATTAAAGAAGGTTATAGTGTAACATCAAAGTTAGAAGCTAGACCCTATACCTCTTGTACTTATTTTTGTTTTTGCTAATTTTACTCTAATTACTTTTTTTGGTCGCATATGATTACTTGTAGGTGGTATTCAGGTCAGCCTTGGCTGCTAGCACGGAATTGCAGTTCTGCATTGAGGTTGTTCATTAATTTCTCTCTTGCACAATTGTTTTGAACACCATAATAGTTATGTAATGTAGAATTATTTGCCAAGGATCATTATAAGAAGCATTCCCATTGGTGAACTAAGAATTCTTGACAATAGCAGAAATGCTGGGGTGGTAATGCAAAATCCGATAGTCCAACCCTATGTAACACAACAACACGGCACTTCTTGCCTTTTTGCGTTGTCGACACTGGCACATGTGGACATAGCTGCGGGTACTTGCACATAATAATGTTCGATCTTATGTATATATCTTGTGTAACTTGCATAATACTAAAACATAGTATATTGTTTTAGATCTAAAATTTCAAACTATAACTGAAAAATAAAGTACATAATAACTGAGACAAGAATAATTATATATACCAAGTCATCGTGTTTGACTCTGACAGATGTTCCCTTATCATTGTTACATAGGTCCAACAGATAATCTAGGGTAAACTCAATCTGATTATCTGGTTTCGATCATTCAATCCGTTAGTACTTTTTGGGCTGATAATGAATCTTTTCAGCCTGTTGAAAGTCTGCTGGATCAGTTGTCGAGCTATCCTATTTTTTGGTTTGTTTGAATATACACATGTATAGAAGCTAGGTGGGACTTTTTATTTGTTTTGTCTATACTATCACAAAATTGATCAATGTTTCTAGGTTTAGCTTGACATTTCACTGCATCTAAATTCTTTTACTGTTCTGAGCACCCAAATTTGATACTCATACTTCATCAATCAACATAAAAGTTACAATTCAGAATTCAAATTTTTTGTTCTTTCTGTCCAATTTACTCTAATGAAATGCTAGTCTACTGGCTCTTTGAGGGAATGGTCTTATATATAGATTACTTAAATAACTTACCTATTCTTTTTATTCAGAAATCACATGCTTTATTCAGTTTACTCCTGTTCCTTATTGTAGGTTTGGTTCAGTGGAGAAAAAATAGGTGAGGGAATTGGTAAAACAAGGAAGGAAGCCCAACGTCAAGCTTCCGAGCGCTCTCTTACAAATTTGGCTAGTAAGAAACCACCTATGCTCATTATATTTATTAGCCTTTGTTGAATATTGATGGTTCAGCATCCTGCTGTCATGATTTATAATTCATACTTCATACAGTGAAAAGCTTCCGAGCACTCTCCTAGGAATTTGGCTAGTAAGAAACCACCTATGCTCATTAAATTTATTAGCCTATGCTGAATGTTGATGGTTCGGCATCCTGCTGTCATGATTTATGATTCAAACTTCATACAGTGAAAAGTATATCTTGCGCTAAGTTAATGTGATGTCTCATTATGGATTACTTCTATTTATGTCAATATCAATCTAAAACCAGCAGAAACTTTTCATTACATCCAACTCTGGTGGTGTTTCCAATACCCTTTTTTATAATCGGGCGTCTGTGCGTCTCCAACACCAAATTTTTGTACTCTTTTCTTCTAATGATCACTCTTTATAAGCCATTCTTGACTTTCTTGTTGTTTGGATCTGTGTAACAAGGACAAAAAACCTAACCTTTTAAGCAGCTCATCAGCATTGGCTCAGAAACATAGCATGCTGTTGGTCCAAGTTATCTAGTTTCTTTTCAATTACTTTGTTTAGTATGGACATTCCAGTGCAAGCATGATTTCCTTCTCTTGCTTCCTCATCCAACAGAGCATTTATGTTAAGATTTAGTTCATTTGCATCGTAAGGTATTTGTTTATGTTAATCAATGAGATATCTGTTACAAATTTTAGCAACTTGATTGAATTTGAGATCCAATTCGGTCTTTACTGGTACTAATCAAACCAGAAAAAATAAAAAATCAATGTTTACTTGAAGACTGTAAAAAATGGTGTATTTTGGTTGAATTGATGTCTATCTGTTAGGTTCTATTTTCCTCTTTTTGGTTGACAATTCAACTCCTTTGGCAGGCTTTTGAGTAATTCTGATCATCTGGACATTGTTTTTGCAGATAAATATTTGTCAAATGTTACACCAGATCCTAGTGGTGTGCATGGGGACCTTACTAAGCTTTCTCAAGCGAATGAGAATGGTTGTTTAAGTGATTCAAATTCTTTTGGTCGTCAGCCATTCCTGAAGGAGGACCTTGTACCAACATCAAGTACATCAGAACCCTCCAGATTTCTGGACCCAAGGATGGAAGAATCAAAAAGTTCTATGGATTCCGTTTCCGCCCTTAAAGAATTTGTAATTTGTCCAGAACTTCTAGTCTCCAATTTTCTGTTATTCTTTTTTTGTTCTTTATAACTATTGTAGCTTTGTTTGAGCATTATGTCCTTATCTCGAAATTTGTATTTTTTGATATTTATATGGCAACGAATTTTTCAGTGTATGAGTGAAGGCCTTGCTGTGGATTTTCAAAGTCAGCCTCCACTTTCAACTAGTTCAACCCATAAAGGAGAAGCTTATGCTCAGGTCAGCATGTTCAAGATTCTGTATTCAATAGTAGACGTTTGGATGTTAACTCGCCCCTTGTCTCTTACAATGTTTAAATGGTCAATTGATACTCAAGAAACTTTTATTCCAGACTTGAGTTGGCTCAAATGCAAAATAATATTACTGTATCCTGAGAAAGCCTCTATAGGCATATCATATAAAACACTAGAATTAGGGTGGGTCTCAAATTGATCGAAATTAAGCCTACAGAGTAAGGTTACTTCATAATCTTTTCACCTTCGTCTTCGTGTAATCAATAAGCAGGTTTGCTTTTCTTTGCGTGATAGACACATAACTTGTTATCCTGGATTTACTGTATATAGTGCATAGGACCGTTTCTTTTTATTGGACTCTTTATGTTATGGCACAAATTTTGTAGACTAAGAATAATGCTATGGTTGGTTGGGAATTGATGACTTTTCTAAATTTGTGTTCTTCTTGTGTTTGGGGACTATGTTTTAGGTCGAAATAGCAGGACAAGTCTTTGGAAAGGGAATTGGATTAACGTTGGATGTAGCTAAGATGCAGGTAATATGCCCTTTTGTTTGTTGTTACTTGCATAACTTCTATCAGTTGCCATGTTTGTAATCTGAAAATCTTGGGCACCCTTTTCTGCAGGCTGCTGAAGAGGCCCTTGTGAATCTAAAGGCCAAGCTTGGTCAGGGGACTCTGAAACGCGTTGCTTCACCAAGGTGAGTAATCCCTCTTGCTAGTTGCTGTTTTTTTTTAATGGTGTTTGTTTTTTATTTTGTATAATTCTTTTGTTTTATTTTTACTTGCAAAAATTAGAATAAATTGCTAATCAAATAGTAATTCTGATTAAACCATCATACTAAGAATTCCTAGATCTAGAAATATCATGGGATCAGATTAAAATAATATTATATTGGGTTAGGTTCCGCAACCAAGGTTTTGGGACATTTTTAAGACAAGGTTTTGTGAGGGGCCCACATAGTGATGATTTTAAGGGCTGGTTTTTTGTGAGATGTTCTCCTTACCACATAGATCATCCTTACCAAAATATCACATCATTCTAAAACTTCTAACCCCTTTAAATGTTGGGTGATTTGTGATTCGTCCATAAAAATTGTTAATTTAAATCAACATTTGATGAGGTTGGTAGTTTTAGAACAGAGTGATTTTATACGAGAGTGATCTATGCGGTGAGAAGATCATGCTCACACCCTTGGATCATGTCTACATGGGGCCCAAAAAAACCTTGTCCTAATATTGGCTACAAAACCTTGGTTGTGGATTTTGTGTGTAGATTTTGGCCAAGGTGAAAAAGAAAAATTCCATGACGAACCTTACCCCATGGTCACCATCTTATACCTGTGATCTACTAACTCATCCGAAATCCTTCTATGAGAGACAATTGTATATCAATATGTGACACCAACCCTACGAGTCAAAGAGAGTGATCCTCATCTAGCTGTCATTATCTGTCTATATAATGTATCTTATATGTTGAGAAATCATTTTCATATCATTGTGCCTTGTCCCAACAATAGGATCTGCAATAGGATTTCTAATCTGAGGAATACTTATTCAGTTTTTTGAAATAATTTCATCTATAGAATCTATTAAACCGGCAGAGGTACCTGACAGCTATTCATTGGAAGCCATGGTCTCTTGGCCACTTAAATAAGCTATGTTTTCTCTTCAACAGACGTAAGGACACAATTAGGGTAATTTGGTAGTAAACACCCCATAATAGTAATTGTTAAAACTAACTATATTCTACATGTTTCTAGAATACTCTTACCAAACCACTTGAAAAACTCGTTCCAAACCACTTGAAAAACTAAACGTGTGTTTCACTTTCATGTGTTAGGCATTCTAAGTACAACCACGTGCACAATGCACATGCAGACCACTGGGCACTACCGCACTAGCTCTTGTTAAATGTAGAATGTGTGTAAATAAGGTTGAGACTTTTTCTATTTTTTGCTATTAGAATTATTCCCTCTTTGTTTTCCCAATCCAAGCATTGTTAGTTCTTTTCACCGAGATCTCTAATATGGTTTAGGTCGTTGCAAGCACTCTCAAGTAAACGGTTGAAGCCAGAGTTCTCACGAGTGTTGCAGCGAATACCTTCATCTGCCAGATATCCTAATAATGCCCATCCTGTCCCCTGACACAGAGTACCATCATCTTTTTGTCTCTCATGTAGCTGCTGTTGAGATCTGTGCCATACATTGGAAACAAAGGCCTGGGCTATCGAGATCCTGAACTAACAGTCCACCTATTACCCTTTCTGAGATTATATACAGGAAATGCTTTGAGAGGAAACCTAAACATCTCCCGGATGCATCTGATCTGACTAATTTTGATATGCCGAATTCTTCAAAATGCAAGGGAAGAGATCGAGAGGAAGGTTAATTGCAGTTCATAGTTGTACATTTTTCAGGGTAACAGTATCTTTCGTGGACGGAGAGAAATGTAAATGAAAAGCTGCAGTGTCAGTGTCAGTGTCCGCAAGATGGGCATCTCTTTTAATGCGAAACAATCCGTCAAACAGAAGCTGTTTGAGGTCTGACTTGGGTTAAGATTCTGTTTTCAAGATCTTTTCTTTAATGTTTTTTAATTAATGGAGAAGAGATGTGATGATCAAGGGAGACAGGGTCTTGGTTGCAAGCATGGAATGAATGTAAGTAAATTTTTTATTTCTAGCATCAAAGGGTATGTTGGGATATATAGCGAGCGAGCTATAGCTGATTGAGCGAGAGCAAGAAATAGCAATCCATGGTTGAGCTAAGTCTGCAAATGAAGTCTCTCCATTAACTCTCCTGGGATTATCTTGGGAGGTAAAAAAAAAAAGGCTGCAGCAGTTCAATTGAATATTTGTGTTTCACATTCAGCAATGACTTAGAGAAAAAAATTGGATGTTTCAGTTACAGCTTACCCATCAAAAGAGAAATAGTGAATATACTTGTTTTCTCGACCACATTAAAGTGGTCCCAAGTCCTGATATTGTTGAACCTGCAATTCTCAGAATTTGATCCATACTCTGATGTAATACAAATTTCTTTTTTGCTTGTTTATGACTA
Organism: Macleaya cordata; assembly: GCA_002174775.1. Lineage (NCBI taxonomy): Eukaryota > Viridiplantae > Streptophyta > Magnoliopsida > Ranunculales > Papaveraceae > Macleaya > Macleaya cordata. The sequence continues at coordinate 723,459 of MVGT01004291.1, forward strand.
GTTGGTGTTTTAAGCTTTTTGATTCTGAACCATCCATTTTACTGTTAATTTTCAAATAACCCCTATTGAAATGTTTTTGTAAGGACGATCCATATGACAAGGAGATGATCTTTACAAAAAAATCAGCCCCCCCAACATTTCCCTGCATCCCCTTAGGTCAGGTGCTGAGGTACCAGTAGAGTGTAAGAGTAAGTTGTGTTTTAACTAGTAAAAAGTTTGGTGTAGGTATCCAATGAAGACTGAAAAGCAAAAAAGATATGGACAAGAAAACTGCCTATGCTTTGAATGGTTGGTTTGGATTGATGTTCAATCAAAAGGTTGAAGTTGGAACCAACTAGTTGGGATGTCGACCTCCAAATTTCCAAACACTCCTTTAGCTTAGACTATTGATTAGAGCACCTCTGTTTTCTTTTCTTCTTTTCACGCACCCTTTGCCTCTACAAGCTCAGCTTAGCACAGGAGCCACCCTTACTTTGGGCCAGGACCTAAGTAACCAGAGCGCAGAGCGGGAGCGTCGGAGCGCCAAATTTAAAAATGCCTAAGGTTCGGAGCGCCTAACTTACTCACACGTAGTTGAAGTTTTAATTGACTACCATTGACTAGATTATGATTAACTAGATTATTAAATAAATTTTTATTAACAAAATCATTGAATAGTTAGTAAAACAATTTTAAAATTTTATTAAGTATTTTTTGTAATAATATTCTATTTTTAAAAAATTATTATTTTCTATATTTCTTATTTGTTAACTATATTAATGCTATTTAAAGTATACTATATATATAATAACTAAAATTTATTGTTTCTCATATTAATTATATTTTATTATGAAAAAAATTTATTTTTACTGACCAAAAAGTAAGTGAGAAACACAACCATATAACGTGTGCTTTAAGGGCACTTAATAAGGTTATTTTTGAACGAGTTTTTTTACAAGTTAGACGTCTTCAAATAAGCTAATTTTTTTTAGATATAATATTATCATTATTTATAAGATGTCCACAAAAAATCAGCTCAATCAGAGATATCTAACCCTCCAAACAAATCACTTTAAATGGCAGCCGTTCATTCACACTATAAAGTCTAAATTAAGTGTTTGAAGTGATATAAGTCACCGATTGAGCTGTTTTTTTAAAATATGATCCAAATAGTATAAATAATATACATGTAAAAAAATTAATCCATTTGGACAAACTTAACAAAAAAAATAGACATTTGAAAATATTTTGTTGATTAGGCGCTCCGAAAAATGGAAGCGCGCTTCGAAATTCACGAACCGCGCTCCGACAATTCTCGAACCGCGCTCCGACCATTCTCGAACCGCGGATCGAAGGCGCTCCCGCTCCCAAAACGCGAATACACGGTTTGGGAGCGGGAGCGCCAGCATGTTTGGGCGTTTTTGGTTACTATGGTCAGGACTAAGGATCATGGGCAAAAACTGTTAACAAAAAATCACTATCACTTTGATTGCAATCAATTTGATGGTTTACAACTAGTTGATATTGGCCTTTTATTTATCTTTATTGGAATCAAAGGTCGGGATTTTGTGTTAACAACTTTTCTTAGCGCTCCGAGATCCTAAACAACTTTACATGCAATAATTTCGGGTAATTGGAAAGTTTTACCTGCACCCTTGTTGTTTTTCACATGAAGATAATCCAAGCAATAACTTTATAGAAGAATAATCTCTTATCATGTATATCATCTTCACAACAAATTTAAAATTGAGTTTTCAAAACTGCTTATTTTATTATTTTAAAATAAACTATTTTAACTCATTTTTTCATAATATTAAAATTTTTAAAACAACATATTTTTTTTATTAGGACGACATTGATAATAAAAATATCGTCCTTATAAAAAAAAATTAATCATAATTATTTTCAAGTGAGCTCTACAAATAGATGTAAACAGAGTGTAAGAATAAGAGGGATCCTTAAAAAATGGGTGTGCAAAGTAAATCAAATTTCCCTTCGTAATTTGGGTCAGGATTCATTCATGAAGTAGTGTCAGAAAACGATATAAAACTTCAAACAACGGTAGATAATTTTCAAAACAAATTCAAGGGTATTTTGGTCATTTTAAGATAACAAGTTTCATTTATTAAACACGTTGAAGCCTTTCCTCTTCTTAAAGTCAGATCAATCTTTGAGAGAGAGACAGAAAGAAAAACTAGAGAGAGAAAGTAGAGAGAGAGAAAATTATTTCGCGGGAGGAGGCAAGCTCTCTAGAGAGAGAAAGTGAAACGAAGAAATGTCGTCGTTTGATACATTCAGCAACGACGGAGAAGACGTAAGAGGATCAACTCGGCCATTCGACGACGATGGTTACATCGGCTACGATCCTCGTCTTCCTTCTCAACGTTATGAATCTTACTCAAATTTCGCCACCGACGAAGATCAAAAAGTAGATCCAATCTACCTTTCCGACGACCAAAATCCTCCACCACCGTCTGATTACCAGGGAGGAGGATTCCCGACCGAAGATGATGTTGCAGTTCATCACGTTTCTCATACCGTAGATAGTGCTCCACCTTCACCTGAGATCTACGGTTTTAGTTCATCTGGTAATCATCATGATCCAAATCCTGATTACTCATCACCATCTCCTTTCGAAATGCCTGAATCTAATGGTAATGGTAAGGCTTACGATATGAGTGAAGATGTTGACGGCGTTTTTAGCTCCGATGGACCGGTTCTTCCACCTCCTACTGACATGCAACCTGAAGAAGGATTTGTTCTTCGTGAATGGCGACGGTGAGATTCTTAAAACTGGTTGATTTTGGATCTCAATTGTTCTGATCTGTTGAAATTTGTAGCTTAATTGTCTTGTTTAGTTATTGATTAGCTTAGATCTAGGTTTTTCGTTTCTTGTCGTTCTAGGGTTGCATAATTTGAATTAGATCGTGTTGTTTCTTGTTAAATTAATGGTTAAGTTTTAATGTCTTTTTTTTTTGTTAACCAAGCTTATAATAGAAGGAAAAGAACCATAATGAGAATTATGAGTTGATCTGATAAATGAGTGGAAAGTAAAGAGTGGAATTATATTAGATTCATTTGAATTTATGGCTATCATGATAATGTAAATCATTCCGAGTACTAATTGAATGCGTTAATCTGATGAGTTCTTTATAGGAAACAACCAATGTTCCTCTAAAATCTAAATTTTCTTAGTTTTAAAAGAACAGATAAAGAACCATAATGTGCTTATCAAAAAAGAAGTGAGGGGAAACTGAAACAATATTAATTGAATTTAAATTCATGTAGTTATGGCTGTCGGGATTATGTAAATAATTTCTGTAACCAAGTTGAATGAGTTGAGCTGATGAGATCTTTATAGGGTTCCTCTAAATTTTCTTAGTCGAATGAACAGTTTTGCCTCATTTGGAGAGGTGGTTGCTTGGGTTAGATCTCGGTATCCAGACAATTAACCCCCGTTCCAATTTTGTTTTTACATACATTTGACATGTATAGAGAGGGGTTGGTTCCATAGTTTTAGGAATCTCAGTGAAGGAAGTTCTTAGTTCCCTACCATTTGATGGATCAAATACACGGGTTTCTGAGGGTAAGATCTGAATAGCTGGTGGCTAGGATGAGATCTCATCTTTCACCCGTGTTCAACATGGGTGCTTAAAACAGTTAATCCCACCATCATATTGACCGCTTAAGTCCCCACCAATATGATGATGCAGTTTTGTTCACCCATGTTGAACGTGGATGAACAAAATCTTTATATTACTCTTGCTTACATTGAGGGTCTCTTGAATCATGTGCCTTTCCACTGTAGTATGTTCGATCATAGATGAGGGCTTAGTTCACCTAGTGATGGCAGGGGACCTCAGGTTGGTGGATCTTTTTCAGTGGGTTAGGGGATTAGTATGAAGATTTTTAGCTTCGGCTTTCAGATTTTGTTCAGCCTCCTTACTGAACATAGGGAATGAGTGATTGATGTGGTAATCTGGTACCATTTGGTGAATGGGATAATAACTCTTGAGATAACAAATTTACAGTGCATGCATCTATACACGGAACACCCTCTTTAAGTTTCTAACCAAACAAATTGGGTGTTTCTATAATACATGGAGTATGCCATATATGATATATCTATTTTGTGTATGTTTTTATTGAGGTCTAGTGTTTGTTTATTTTAGTAAACATTTTTTAAATCGAACACAATATCTGGATATTTACTTCGTCACTATTTCTACATACAATACAGAAATGATATAGAAAGTTAGGTTATTTGATGATGCAGACAAAACGCCATTCAACTCGAGGAGAAGGAGAAAAGAGAGAAGGAGATGCGCAATCAGATCATCGAGGAAGCTGAAGAATATAAACGAGCTTTCTATGAGAAGAGGAAACTTAACTGCGAGACTAACAAAACTAATAACAGAGAAAGAGAGAAGGTAATGAGCTTTTATCCATTGTTTGCTGCTTTCAAATTTCCATATCACCTCTAATATCTCTTGAGATATTTTACTTTTTTTGTACTTGGAACAGCTATACTTGGCTAACCAGGAGAAGTTTCACAAAGAAGCGGACAAACAGTATTGGAAAGCAATAGCGGAGCTCATTCCCCATGAGGTCCCAAATATTGAGAAGAAGAGAGGAAAGAAAGATCCAGACAAGAAACCATCGATCGTTGTTGTTCAGGGCCCAAAGCCCGGGAAACCCACTGATCTAGCAAGGATGCGTCAGGTCCTTCTGAAGCTGAAGCACACACCTCCACCTCATATGATACCACCTCCTGAACCTCCCAAGGATGCGAAAGATGCCAAGAAAGGAAAGGATGGAAAAGATGCCAAAGATGTAAAGGATGGCAAAGATGCCAAAGATGGAAAGGACGCCAAAGATGCGGCACCGGCTGCTGCTGAAGCTACAGCAGGAGATTCACCTGCTAAAGCTGCAATTGCTAATGGTACTCCAGATGACTCATCCAAACAAGAGGCTCCTGCGGCAGCCGAGGACCAGCCGGCATCAGAACCCGAACCAGCTGTTGCTGCTTGATTCCTTACAACAGTTTTTGTTTTTATTTAATTTCCACAATTTTTTGCTTTAATTTTTTCTCATCCATGAATTCAATCTCCTATTGCTATCTCAATTCACCATTCATTGCTGAGAATAAGAACAGTTAGGTCTAGGATATTTCATGGTCTCTCCTCATTGTGAACTGTGGAGATGTACTTTTATTTTCTGTAGGATTCTGTTGGACTACAACTTTGAAATATATCATTTTTATTATGTTCTGATTTTTAAATGGAGCGGGAACTAACTACTTCTGATGGTTTGTTTAGGAGTTTTGTTTCGTATGTCACCTTTTATTTGCATCAGTCACATATATGATATCTCAACGATATCAGTTGAGAGATCCTGGGACGCCAGGTTTTGATGAAACCATTTGACAAAAAATCCCAATGGATATCTTAAAGGCTTAAGCTAGCGAAGGCGAATGCTTGCATTGTGTTTATCTTTCTTTCTTCTTTTCGTTTTTGGTTTTAAGCCTTGTATTCTGTTTGATGGGTTGAAGGTGATGGAGCCCAAGCTAGTTCATTGTACCGTTGTTTTTTTTTTTTTTTTTTGATCGAGTCAAGGTACCCATTGAGATTTATCGTTCTCTTGCAGCGGGGTTAAGGAAACACCTTCCAACGAACTACTACAAAAAATGTCTCCTTTGCAAAACGGATGGCCATTATCATGATTCATATAAGTTGCTTTGAAAAATTAATCTGTATTGTTGGAATCAATAAAACAGTAGAACTTCCCATCTGGGAATGTTTGTTATGATTTTGTAAGCCAAACAGCTCTAGATAGAGAAATACAACTCACGATATCCCCAGCTAACAAATGATAAATTCTTTACCTATAATTATAAATAATTAAACAATTTCCGAGAGCGCTTCACTTTTGCTGTCCTTGCAGGTACATGTGGTTCGACTTCCTCTTGTGGCAAAAATATATATATATATATATATAAACCTGTAATTATGTCAGAATCTCACTAAATTGAAATGGTTGTAATGTTCTGAATCATCATCTGGGAGTGACCTGGGTGATACTAACAGGAAAAGAGCTCATTGTTTGGCTTATTGAGTTGGATGTTGATTTCTTATCTGATGAGGAACCGTGGGTCCTGCTATTCCCTGCTCCATCTGTGAAGAAACCTGGGGCCATAAGGTCCTTCTCGTTGAGCCGATTGCTTTTAGAGAGCATGGTGAGAACCTGGCTCATTGTAGGTCTTTGGTTTGCTGTTGCTTGGGTGCAGAAAAGGGCTACCTTGATGTACCTGACCACTTGATCTTCTGGGTATTCTTCTAGCTCTGGATCAACCAGTTCTACCAGTTTACCTTCTTCATAAAGCTGCCATGTCTGTTCATGCAGATCTAAGATATTAAAGAATAACTAAAAATTGTTTTGTGGGGTACAATGTTTGAATCATATAATTCATATTGAATAATGTATATTGTGCTCATCCTCCTTGACTTGAGACTAATTTTTAATATTTACCGATCAGGGAAAACAACAAAAATAAATCTAATTTCCAATATTTGTCCATCTTGCACAAAGAAAATATAGACAAAACTTAGAAAGGGAAAACTAACGCACCCATTCGAGGAGCAACTTCTGCATCCCTCCCCAATTTTGCCTGGAACTGCTTCTGCCACTTACTATTTCGAGTACAAGGACACCAAAACTGTATACGTCAGCCTTCTTTGTTAACTGACCTTGCATTGCATATTCTGGTGCCAAATAACCGCTGCATGAAATGATACAACCACTTGTTGGAATATACTGGAGATAATTATACAAGGTAGAAGATGTAGTCTAAATGCTATGTGCAAATGAAACTTGGTTTATTTGAGCAAGATAACATGATTTTAATCAGTCGAAACCTAAAAATGGAAGTTGCCCAGCAGAGAGAGAGAGAGAGAGAGAGAGAGAGAGAGAGAGAGAGAGAGAGAGAGAGAGTTTTTCCAAAACACATGTTGTAATAGTTTCATGGTGAAACTGTAACTAGTAGGATCGAACATGGAAGTAGCCCAGCGGAGAGAGAGAGAGGAGAGTGTTTTTCCATAACACATGTTGTAATAGTTGCATTCAACAGCACATAGTGGATGATAAAATTTCATGGTGAAACTGTAACTATTAGGATTGAACATAATGTGATCACTGCTGCAGTATACTTTTAATTCATTAGGAGCCAAGGGGCAATTTCCAGCCACGAATCTGATGTTCCTCGTTTCAAAGCACCATTGGAAAGAAATGAGAGCCCAAGGGAGGAGAAACTTAATTCCTTGTGCAAGAACACAAAGCAGAAAATTAAACATACAACGAAAGCTAAAAATATCTTACAGAACTATCACCTCAACATTGTCAGTATATGATTATTGTATGTCACTTGAGACCCTCTTGATACTGTGTGCACGATTCTTATGAAAATATTTATTTATAGAAAGGGAGTTAGACCATTATAACTATTTTAAGGGTTTCCCAGAAAATCCTAGATCTAGTTTGCGGAATTTTAAATGCATCAAACCATTTATTGATAAATAAACTAATCAATATTACAAGGGTAACAAAATTTCCAACTAGATTCTTACATTCTTACCAACATGAAACATTCATGTTCTAAGGCTGAATGAGACAGCATAGAGTTATGCAATACCAAAAATATATCAATGTCAACATTGCATTAGTATTAAGATAACTTACGTCGTTCCTGCCACTCGAGTACTGATGTGAGTAATATTCTCTGGAAAGAGTTTAGCCAACCCAAAGTCTCCGATTTTTGGGACAAATTCTTTGTCGAGAAGTATATTACTTGCTTTTATGTCTCTATGCACAATATGTGGCTCAAGTTCTTCGTGAAGGTATGAAAGACCTCTGGCAGTGCCTAAGCAAATTGCAGATCTCCTAGCCCAATCAAGCTTAATGGTTTTACTCCTTGTACCTAAAGCACAAAGTCAAACAGACATCCTAGCACCTTCTAGAGCATAACAAGTTTAAGAAGTTATTCACCTTTCTCACCACAGTTATTGAAAGTTACCTAATAATGCACGATCAAGGCTGTTATTTTCCACATATTCATAGACCAAAATCCGATTAGTTCCTTGAACGCAGCACCCAATTAATTCAACAAGGTTTGGATGCTTGACATTGGCAATCACCTCAATCTCAGTCAAAAATTCATGCACTCCTTGTTTTGATTCGGCAGAAAGCGCCTTCACAGCAACTTGTCTTCCACTTTTAAGGACACCCTAGCAGGATAATAAGATCAATAAAATAGATAATATGAAGAACGAAAGTAGTAAAAAAAAAACCCTTTACATGCCTGATTATCTTATTATCAAAGATAATAACATTGGTTTGTGAACAACAGCAAATTGTTTTATACACAATGTAATGAACAGCAACAAAAAACTATTGCAATAAATCAAGTAGAAACTGGAGCAATCAAATGTAGGAAGGTTTATACATTAATCTTCTTCAGCTCCCTATCAACAGTGCTTACAATAGGCATGTTTGGAATTCTATTTTTTTTTTTCTTGGTTCAACTGAACATGGTTCAAATTACCTTTATAAAGGAAGCAATATAAAATATTACAGTTTCTTTCCTAAAATTTTTGTGAACTCATTGTTCATTTCGACCAGAATATTAGTTGACAATGTATTTTGACCAAACTATTACAATGCTCGGTAATAGAATATAAACGTTAGTGGCTTAAATATTTCACCAGCTGAAATATTCCAACTCTACAACTTAGAATCCTATCCAAATCACACATGTATAGCAAAATTTGATCATTCTAGCAATGGAAATTAAAAGGAGGACCAGAAATTGTAAATAGATAACCATTGAAGTCTCTTATTGGTTCTAAAACTATTTAGGTACCAATCTCCATATTAAATATATAAACCTTAAAGACGACAGAGGTTTACTTCTTTTTATCTGGCTATATAGTTGAAGAAAAGCAGAAATAATGGAGAGAAGAAGATGAAAGAAGAAAAAGAGAAAGGAATAAGATAATTAGAGAGAACTTCCATATGCCCCCATCATCCTTTCTACAAAAATGACCTTAAGTACTTAAGCAACACTAAAACATGAATGAAATATTCAAAAAAGAAAAAACACTAAAACATGAATGAAGCATGCAAACAGAGAAGAAGATGAAAGAAGAAAAAGAGAAAGGAAGAAGATAATTAGAGAGAACTTCCATATGCCCCCATCATCCTTTCTACAAAAATGACCTTAAGTACTTAAGTAACACTAAAACATGAATGAAATATTCAAAAAAGAAAAAACACTAAAACATGAATGAAGCATGCAAACATTATCTAATATCTAATAACACCTATCACATGTCCCTTAAGATACAATTTGGGAGGAGTAACAATACAGGTGATTTTCCCTGCTAGAAAGCCTAGAATGTCTGTGATGTTGACGTGTACAAGTAGGACCAAATCTAATATATGATAACTTTGCATTAGACTATCTACACAGTCTAAATAACTATTTCCATAGCATGTTCAACAAAGTTCATCTCTATAGAAGGCTAGTTGAGCTTACTTTGTAAACGGTTCCAAAACCTCCTCGGCCGATCTTATTGCTAGTTGCATTAAAATTGTTAGTTGCAGATCTAAGCTCATTGTACGAATAAACTTTGATATTCCCGGGAAGGGTCCCTAGACAGCAAAGAGAATTTAAAAGACAAAATAAGATCAAGAATAAAGAGAAATAGAGCAAACAAATAAATGAAAAAATAAAGAATATCATGATACCACCCTTATTTCCATGAAATAGAGAATTACCGGCACCATGGGCATTATTAATTGGAAAGATTGCCGAATAGCTTAAGTAAGGATCACATGGGTCAATGGAGATTCATAAGGCAGAACAAGTCAAAAGTACTAATTTTAGGTCCCAGTGAATCCCTTATGCTAGTTGATGATGGCGTAAAATTTGACGAAACCTTTTTCTCCTAGGCAGAACTCAAGCGAGCCACAACGATGGATGAAGGACAAGAGAATAAGAACTCCTAAACCAAATCTCACGAAGAAAGATCATAAAACCTCTGTCTACATAGTAAATCTTTGAGAAACCTAACTGGAAGTGATAAGAGAAAGATCACCACTTATATCAAGAAGATTTTCTCAGTTTACATATGCCTCATTGTTGACACAAAAAAAATTCTCTGGAAGTAGGGCAGTAGCTCAAGAGTTAGGATTATAGCCTGTGTCAAACTCTCTGTTTAAAGTCAAACTGATGCTTACACAATCTCCTGTATTGCACATGGGTAGTTCCACCTTATTGTATAAAATTCTGGATTAACGTCTAAATATCTTCTAAAGAAACTAATTGACAAAATATTGAAAGGGAATAGTAGCCAGATTTCTTAGGTTCTACCTTAGAGAACTACCAAGTGTTGAAACCTAACAGAAAGGCAAGGGCAGTGTGTTTAAGTCATCGTTGCAAAATTTTTTAACGAAGTATTTAGATAGAACAAAAAATTTATTCAAAAGTATATTTAAAGAACTAGAAGTATCGATAAGAAGTTAAGTTTTAGAAACCCTTTTCTTCGTAACAGTAGAAGTCCTTAGCATGATTTAGATTTCGGAGCACAATGAAGAAATCAAAATTGTATATTGAATTACTGATTATACTGATTCCATAGTTGCACACATGAACAATCACTAGCTTAAAAAACATAATATGTAAGGACGGTGTGCCCCACAGTTCAAGTCCTCACCATCTATACCGAAAAGATTATGAGCAGGATCCTTTCTTCGTTCTACTATTGAGGCACCAAAGCAGCTACAACTCATATCCGTTTCTGGTTTGTGACTCCAATCTCCTGAATTTTTTTTTGGCTACGCCTTCAATCTGCAAAACAGGAACCAATTTTTTCATTTTCGAACAATGATTTTAAACATAAGTTGTTCTTATTCACTCTTGTACCTCCTGCTGTCATTTCGGTAGAATTTAAACGTCCATCTTGGAATTCAGAAATTTCAATGATCAACAAATAGCTTCTTAAGTATCAAAAACTCAGAAATTCCATTCAGAAACCAAATTGGTAAAGTTCACTGCTCAATTTAGGTGAAAGCTAACTCAATTAAGCTTCATTTGATCCTAAATTTGGTCCGAGACTAACTCCGATCAAAAATTACATCTAAATTGTTGATTTATAAAACCCCAATTTCATAACCAATTTGAATCAAACTCCAGCTAATCACATGTGTTTAACAAACACAGAACAATCAAAACACTAATTTCTTACACAACTCTGGAAACAAAATACAAGAATCAAAGAAACAACCTAAAAAAAAACCTAATTCAGTCCGATCTAAATGAAATAAATAGTACTGTACACATAGTTCATCATTCAAAGAATTACCAGAGCTATAATAGACCAATTGTCTTTGGAGATTAATTAATCGCTTCTGAAACTCAACATCTTATTAGGGTTTTGGTTTTATGGAATCCTACAAATCTCAACCTTGTTTTGTTTTCTTCTTCTTCTGTTTTTTTTTTTTTTTCCTCTGCTTCGTTCGTACACAAAAGAAGAAGAAACCGTGAGAAAGAGGGTGGGGGCTGGTCACATAACCTCGTGTTTTTTTAACTCACTGTACTGTTTGCAGAAAACGACCGTTGGGGGTATTTTGGTACTTTTTACACCCACCAAAATTAATCTTTTCAGAAATATATTCCATTTGATCAATCGCCTACTCCTAATTCTAGGGACGAAGAGAAGTCCGATTATCGGTGAAGAAAAACCACCCAAAGAAACCACCGATAGTACCTACACAAACAAGCCACATGTACATGTGTTGTACGTGCTTGAAAAGAGCTTGTATATCTTTTGAAGAGGACTCATCTGTGGACATATTTATATAGACATTGCCTGTGGCTACATGAAGTTGATTCAAGGGTTGATTTTTTGTGAAGATGTTCTCTTCACCATGTAGATCATACTCACAAAAAATCAGTATATTCTAAAACTTCTAGTCCCATTAACTGTTAGTTTAAAATTAATAATAGGGGTTTTGTGATTTTAGTCCCTATTTTTATAACTCTTATGTTTTTAATCCCTTGGATTAAAAACATTTGTGAATTTAGTCCTTAGTTTTTAAAAAGACAATACTAACCTTTAAAAACATTTTATTCCAAATATATCCCATATCTAAAAATCATTAACGGTCGNCAAATCCCTTGTCCAAACAGACTATAATTTTATTCATTTTATTCTTATACTCCACTAACATTTGTATATGGGCTAATGTAAAGATGATTTAAATTCTAATTTGCCGTTGAATAATTGTCACATGGATCACACGTACAATGTAAAGTAAGTGTAATATTAAAATTAATGTTAATAGAGAAAAAAAATACTAAACATTTTTTGAGTACAAATTTAACGTTAAAAAACAATCCAATATAAAAACACAACAACTCACATAGAAAGAACTGGTCTGATTTATTTGCTTCCGTCGCCAAGTCAAATCTTACTTGGAAAAGTCTAATACGTAGCTATCCGGTAGGTTTGAACTCTTAAATTTTTTCTTTTTGGAACCATCAATTTTATAAAATTGATTGTTTTATTTGATCATTTTGTTTTTATTGGGCAAACGTGAAAGTTTATGTATTTTTTCAACTTTGCCATAGAAACCCGCCTATAATCTGACTGAACAAATTGGCCTTTTTGTGAAATTTTAAGGGGTCACAGTTCAAACCAACCCCACAAATACAGATTGAGTGGTGGATATAAAAGAGCTGGACTATTCAAATAGATACTAGGGCTAGACTCCTCAGCATTTTTATATTTTTTGTTTTGAAGAGACATGAAAATATTTGTTTGCCATTATTATAGTCTCCTGTCCACCATTGACATTTTGAAAAAAAAAAAAAAGGTTTTCACATACCTAATTGCCTCTGTTTTTTATTGTCCTTTTGGGTGGGAAGTTTGGTGTGATCTGATACCCCATAAAGACTGGTGCTGGGTATATTCAAAGGAATTTGTTGAAATCTAGCTTAGACTCTACAATGGGAAATCAGAAATTAAGAAGAACATCCTGCAATTCTTGCCAACTGCTATTTGCTGGTTATTATGGACCGTGAGGAATAATAGAATTTTCCAAGGGAAATACTGTACGACATGTTCAATTTCAATTGAGGTGAAATCGTTAATTGCTTGATGGTTTGCTGATTTTCTTCCCCATATACGGATTGATTTCTGACGATGGGTATTTTTTTTGGGGCATTGTTCATAATGCTCAATGATTGTAATTTTATTTTTTAAGTTTCAACCTTTGGTTGTTCTTATTTTTGTAATTTTTGTAAATTCTTCTCTCTTTTTAATAAAATCTTTCTTTTCCTTTAGAAAAAAAAAAAAAAAACCAAAAAGATCTCAAGAATCATAAAGACAGTCTCAAAATGTTATTTCCACCCTAGCTAATTATTACTTGGTATATCAAACTTATTTTTACATCCTATTTATTCGTATTATCGTTATAAAGTTTTTCAAATAATTGGTTGAAAATTAACAATACAAATAAATGCATATGGGTGAAATTTGTGTGAGCTGAGTGTAGGAAAATAATGAGTGTCTTTGGTGTATCAAGTAATAAATAACCGATCGCTTCTTGGTTTGGTTGGCATCCCTCATTTGATTTTAGAGGTTTTAATGAGTTCAATACTGATATGGTATTATTGTTGAATGTGACCCATGTAATTTAATATATATTATACTTTTATTTATTTATTTTATTTTTTATGATGGGACTATTACTTAATCGGAAAATGTAAAAAAAGTCCTTATTTTATTGGAGACCAATGATTTTAATCCCTCACCAAAATACTTTTATAATTTTAATCCTCATTTTTTTAGACTTTATGATTTTAATCCTTAAAAAATTATAGTGTTATGATTTTAGTCCCTAAAAATTAAAAAAAGTGTAAACTAATTTTTTAAAAATGCCTAAGGTACCCTTGTTCACAGTTTTTTTTTTTTTATTAAGTTGGACAAAAACTATAATCCTTAAAAGTTCTCAATCGACAAAATCTTCATTTGCTTTCATTAAATCATTCATCAGGTTCGATTAAATCGTTCATGCGATTTGAGAAATTGCAGATCTAAACTTCCAATTTCAGAAATTTTAGATCTAATCATGCGATTTGAGAAATTACAACTATGAACATTCGGTTTGAGAAATTGCAGATCTGAAACTTGCGATCGCAAACTAGGTTGAGAGAAAATTAAGAAAGAGAAAAAGTAGAGAGAAAAATAAATATCAAACTTGTAATTTGAGAAATTACAGATCTAAACTTGCAGATCTGAAATTGCAAGTTTGAACTTGCAATTTTAAGAAATTGCAAGTCTGAACTTGCAATTTCAGAAATTGCAAATCTGAACTTGATATCGCAATTACGGTGAGAGAAAATTAAGAAAGAGAGAGAAAATAGAGAAAACAAATAGATATCAAACTTGCAATTTGAGAAATTATATATAACTTAGAGATCTTGCAATTTCAGAAACTGCAAGTTCGAACTTGCAATTTTCAGAAACTGCAAGTTTGAACTTGCAATTTTAGAAACGGCAGATCTGAACTTGCGATCGTAATTTAGGTGAGAAAAAATTAAGAAAGAGAGAAAGAAGAGAGAAAAATAGATATCAAACTTGCAATAAATTCAAGATCTGAACTTGCCAGTTTAAGAAATTGCAAGTTTGAACTTGCAATTTCAGAAAATTCCAGATCTGAATGAGTTTGTTAGAGAAGAAGATGAGATATTGCAAATCTAAATTTTAAACACGTTGAAGAACTTACCGCTAATCGAAGATCCGTCGAAGAAGTGCGATTTCATCGGAGAAGAAGATGAGATCGGAGCTTTGAAAGATATAATGAAGTCGGAGAAGTACGAGACGAGAAAAGTTATGAAAGAGTTCGCCGGTACCGGAGAAATAGAAGAAATCAGAAAGAGGATGAATGATGAGGAGTTCACCGGCCACCGGAAGTTAGACCTCGAACCAAAATAAGAGGAGAATGACAGCGGTATTTTACTGTTAGGGCTTTTAGTTCATTAGGTTTTAGATCTTAGAGGATGACAGTAGGGATTTAATTGGAATAGATTGTTTTTAATGGTTAGTTGTGTCTTTTTAAAACCAGGGACTAAATTTACAAATATTTTTAATGCAAGGGATTAAAAACCTAAGACTTAAGAAAATAGGGACTAAATTCTCAAAACCCCTTACTTAATTAGTTACAAGTATAAAAAAGGTCGTGAATAAAAAAGTGCCACTAACTGGAGTAGACAGTGCCCTTGATGGGGTGGAGAGAAGGAGAAAGAAATCACCAACTTGCAAGCATCAGACGATCAACCCTTGACAATAGGAAGGTACTCGTACACTCCTAGATTATGCATGCCCTCCAATATTTTCTAATTTACTCGTTGCAAGCGAGATTTATGCCATCAACATCAACATACTTTACTAGCTAATTAAGCTAGTTAACACTTACTATCTATTATCTATATCTATATCTATACATTATATAATACAAATATTTTGAGTTGTGGTGAATTCTTTTTAGGAAAACTTGTGAAATTATCCTTTTTGTTGATTTTATGATAAGCAAAATGGATGGTGAAAGTTGTAAATTCTACAGCGAAGGGTATACTTGCTATTTAATAAATACTAAGCATCAAATAGTTCTAATCTCCATTATTAAATATTAAATAACATTAAGTAAACTCTAGTCACTCTTTTCACACTAAATGAATAACCTACACATCTTTATTAATTGTTAAAAAAACTGAAAAAAGAACGGGTCCTTGGAATGCTAAAATGGACATTGCCTATGGAGCTACATGAAGCTAATCCATGGGTTGATTTTCGACGAGGATGATCTATATGGTAATGAGAACATCCTCTCCAGAAATCAGTCTATTATAAAACTTCTAACCCCATCAAATGTTGGTCTAAAATTAACAGTATTACGGTCTATAAATATTATTAATAGAAAATGTAAAAAAAGTCCTTATTTTTTAGGGGACCAATGATTTTAATCCCTCACTAAAATACTTTTATAATTTTAATCCTTATTTTTTAAAACTTTATGATTTTAGTCCTTAAAAAATTATAGTGTTATGATTTTAGTCCCTAAAAATTTAAAAAATGTGTAAACTAAGTTTTAAAAAATGCCTAAGATACCCTTGTTCACTTTTTTTTTT
>MVGT01004291.1:758837-769134 GCA_002174775.1 Macleaya cordata
TTTATAACTGAGTTGGTTTTCTGCTTGTTCATTGATCGAAATGATCTAAATTTTTATTTTATAGGGTTTTCGATTGGATAAACATTGGAGATCAATCAATCACTTTCTTTATCAAAAACTTACTTTTAATTTTATAGAGTGGAAATTCTATTCATTTGTTTGCTTAATCTGGTCTTTTATCTTAGGTATTGTGTCTACAAAGTACAAAGTTACAAACTGCTTATTAGTTTAGGTTTTTGGTAATGGTGTCTAGAAATGATCATGTTGAATCCTTCTTTAATTTGTTCAACGCGGTTAAAGAAGCACTTACTCTACTTGAATCTAGAATTTGTAAAGCTGCAAAAGATTTCCGGCAACATGATCTTCGGCGACGCAAGGGTAGTACTCAACCTTCAAGTTGATTTTGGGAAAAAAATTAGGGTTTATTTTGAGAGAGAAAGCAAGTTCGATGGTAGGAGAGAAGAAAATTTGATTTTGGGGAAATGAGCATTGTACTTTTTGACATGTCTAAAATCAACCCTGCTTTGAGCCGAGCCAAATAATTAGCCAACTCAAAACAACAATAAAGCTTGCCATGTGTCATCGTATGCACCGTTTAAAAAATAAAAACGAACGGTCAAGATGGAACAAGTTTTATTGGGTGATATAAGGGGGGCTATATATCCAGACTCTTTAAAAAAAGATGAATAATTATGGTTTCTACACTATATACCAAAGTATAAGAACAACAAGTACGAGAGAAAGTAAGGGAGAGATTTCATATAACTTTCAACTTATCCGAATCCATCCATTTAAAGAACATAAGGTAGATGGTATATATAGGTACATGAGAGTAGGTTAAGGATCTTAATTACATGACACACATGCATGTGACTCATCACATGCATGTGGTAGAACAACCATCATATAACACGCAGGTACAATGGCGTGTTATAACACTCCCCCTTAGATGTCCACCATACTAAGATAATTGCATCGTTAAAAACCTTGCCAGGAAAACCCAGAGGGACAAAACCTGAGCTAAGGAAAAGAGAACAATAGACTTAGGATAGTGCTGTACTCGCGTAAGCTGCGTCAGTAAAAACTTTGGCAAGGAAAACCCAGAGGGACAAATACCTACACAAAGAAAAAAGAGTACAACACGATAAGGTCCAGTCAGACAAAAGTAGGCACTGGTACACTCCCCCTGATTAAGCTGTCGCTCACATCAGTCTACTTGATGATTCATACGCCTCATACCAATTCTATGGACTAGCTTTCTGAAAGTTGATGTTGGTAGAGACTTGGTGAACAGAACAGCAAAATTCTCACATGATTGTATCTGTTGGATATCAATCTCATGGTTCTTCTGGAGATAGTGAGAATGAAATAGCTTTGGCGCGATATGCATGATTCTGTCACCTTTGATGTAGCCTTTTCGGACTTGTGATATGCAAGCAGCATTGTCTTAAAAAATGACAGTTAGAACATCTGTGATAGATGGTAGAGCGCAATGATCTCAGCCATACACATTTCATGCTAGCTTCATGCAGTGCAATGATCTCCGAATGATTCGAAGAAGTGGCTGGAAGATTCTTCTTGTTGGATTGGCAAGAAAATATTGTATCACCACTTGTAAAAATATAGCCAGATTAGGAGATAGCTTTGTAGGGATCAGAAAAATAACCGGCATCTGTATAACCTTAGATTTGTGAGCCATTGGGTGGATTTCGAGAGTAAAACAATCCCATGTCTATCGTGCCACGGAGATAACGAAGAATCTGTTTTACACCAGTCTAATGTCTCCTTGTCGGTGCAGGACTAAACCTGGCTAACAAATTTACTGCAAAAGCAATATCAGGTCTAGTACATTGTGCAAGGTACATCAATGCACCGATCGCACTGAAATATGGTACTTCTGGACCAAGTAGTGCTTCATTATCCTCCTTAGGGCGAAAGGGATCTTTCTCAGCATCGAGAGATCTCACAACTATAGGAGTACTAAGCGGATATGCCTTGTCCATATTAAAGTGCTTCAGGACCTTTTTAGTATATGTTGTTTAATGGACAAGAATTCCGTATATACTTTGCTCGATCTGCAGGCTGAGGCAAAATTTTGTTTTTCCGAGATCTATAATCTCGAATTCCTTTTTCAAGTATTCTGCAGCGTTCTTGAGCTCTTCAGGAGTTCCAATAAGATTGATATCATCGACGTATACAGCAATGATAGCAAATCCAGATTTTGTTTTCTTAATGAATATGCATGGGCAAATGGGATTGTTGGCATATTCTTCCTTGATCAAGTATTCACTAAGGCGATTATACCACATTCTCCCAGATTGCTTTAATCCGTATAAAGCTCGTTTAAGCTTAAGTGAATACATATGGTGTGGTTCTGCTTCAGGCAATATGAATTCTTCAGGGACTTTCATATAGATATATGTATCTAGCTTTCCATATAGATATGATGTAACCACATCCATTAGATTCATGTCGAGTCTTTCAGAGACTACCAGACTTATTAGATATCAGAAAGTAATTGCATCCATAACAGGAGAATATGTTACTTCATAATCAATCCCAGGTCTCTGCGAGAAACCTTGTGCCACGAGTCGTGCTTTATAGCGAACGACTTCATTTTTCTCATTGTGTTTTCTTGCAAATACCAATTTATAACCTACAGGGTTTACATTTTTGGGTATTAGAACTACAGGTCCAAAAAATTGACGTTTTGCAAGATAATCTATTCAGCTTGGATTGCTTGTTTCTATTTTGGCCAATCAATTCTATGTCAACATTCCTCTACAGAGTGTGGCTCAATACCGTCATCATCTGTGACAATTCTAGTAGCTACTTGGAACGAGAATATGACGTTAATAATAGTTTCATTGCGATTCCACGCCTCTTTAGTAAAAGCATAATTTATGGAGATTTTCTCATTCACAGGTACCTGGTCCTCTTCAAGAGGATTCCCCTCGTCAGGGGTTTGTATCTCTTTAGGAGTTAGTATCTCTTCAGGAGATTGTATTGCTTTAGAGGGTGTGGACCTTTCAATAGCCTCTTCTGGAGTACTATCTTGCACAAATTTTGATTGGCATTTATGCTTCCGGATAACATAATCTTTTGAACCGAGTGGTCGTCCATGCTTCAGGCGTGGTCTAGACGACTCATTGGCTACAATATTAATTAGTTGTTCTACAGGAACGACACGTCCTGCTGGGACAAGACGTCCTGCTGAGACATCAATTCTAGCTGGATCATTTACAACAGGTATATGTGATTTAGTTTCTTGTGATGCATCATTGAATGGATCAGGCATTTCATTAGCTATCTTCTGGAGTTGTATGATCATCTGCACTTCAACTTCAGATTGAGTGGTGCGAGAATCGAGATGAGACAATGTTGGGGTATTCCAACAAAGTTCATGCCGTACTTCAGGCGGCTGAGGCTCTCCCCCTAACGGCGGGAAGATTGTCTCATCAAAATAAACTTCTAGTCCTTGAACTTCTGGTTCATCAAGTTGTGACAAATGTATGATCATTTGATCGCACAACTACCTTCGAAATATAATCTTCTGGATCATATTACTAGATTTAGAGATATGATCTTATGGATAATATCTTGTCAGGAGATACAACCTTTTGGATCGTATACTCAAAGGAAAGAGCATAAATCTTTTCTAATATGTGCTTCTGGCACAGGACAGTTAAGGTAATACATAAGTATGTCATATAATGTCTGTTGATTGTCTCAAGGTGGTATCTATTACAATGCATATCTTTAAAACTCAACAGATTACTTATGGATCTGGATGAATAGAATGCATCGTGAATTTAGAGTCTTGTACCACCTAGTAACATGATACTGGCTCTGCCGGAGCCTACGATCAAACTGGTTGAACTAGTTATAGTGGTCACGAAGGGATTGCATGCATTTTTGCACTGTCTGCTAGACAGATATCCTCTATCTAGTGACTGGATATGTTTCTGCTGGAATCCATATCCTTTTGAAAGATAAGTATAAGGTAAAACGCACATATGTATATATAAAAAGATGTACAAGGATATACAAACAAGTACAATAAAAACTTTATTTGGTGACGACATGCCCATCACCAAATATTTGATCTAAATCATCGTCTTCAAGATCATGAAAGGCAGCAGGTAATTCCGGAAGGGTATTTGTCAATGGGTCACTGTTGTAGCAAAAATTCATCTCAGTATTAGCTTCTGGCATGCTGAGAGAAGACTGGTAAAGATCTACCAGATGTCTCGTTGTACGACAAGTACGCGACCAGTGCCCATGCATACCACAACGATAGCAGACTTCTTCATAAGTTTTACGAGGTTTATTCGACAAACCTCGCTGCCTCGTTTCAGAATCGTTCCTCTTTTGGGGATTCGATTCGGTATCATCCCACTTCTGGTGGTTTGATTTTGTATCGTCCTACTGTTGGGGGTTCGATTTATTATTATCCGTATTTTTCCACTTCCGGTGATACGGATCTTTTCTAGAATTACCGGAATCACCCCTATTGCCAGATCAACCACGCTTACCACGCCTATTTTTACGTATAGAAGAGGACGTTGCATTTGCTTCAGGCAGTATGTAGAACTAGTAAGTCGTGATGCATGGTTTCTCAACAAAACTCATTATGTTGTTCCGTTACGAGAAGACAAGAGATTAGTTCAGAATATCTCTGGAAACGACGCTCTCGATACTACTGTTGAAGGAGCACATTTGAGATATGAAAGGTCATATAAGTCTTCTCAAGCATCTGCTCATCTATGACGATCACACCACACAATTTCAGCTGTGAGGTGATTTTGAACAAAGCAGAATTATATTTCGTCACAGATTTAAAGTCCTGCAAATACAGATTGAGCCATTTGTATTGGGCATTAGGGAGGGTGACCAACTTCAGGTGGACAAACCTATCATTTAGATCATTCCAAAGGATCAAAGGATCTCCAATAGTTAGATATTCAGATTTCAAAGTAGAACCAAGATGATGATGGAGAAAATGTAAAGCAGATGCGCGACTCTGCGGGGTTGCGATGTTACCATTTATTATTGTATCTCTGAGGTCTCTGGATTGGAGATAGATCTCAACATCAATAAGCCAGGATAGATAATTATTTTCGAAAATATCTAAAGCTTCAAATTCCAGCTTTGTTAGATTCAACATAATCGAAAAGCAAAGACAATGATTATACCTTTTGATTTTGCGGAGTGACCAAGAACTTCGGTGGATCAAGAACTTCAGGTTGATTGCGAATTCTCGAAGACTCATTCTTGTATTAGTAGATTGGCAGAGACTCGTGCTGATAACTTGTTATAATTTCTACACTATATACCAAAGTATAAGAACAACAAGTACGAGAGAAGTAAGAGAGAGATTTCATATAACTTTTAACTTATCCGAATCCATCCATTTAAACAACATAAAGTAGATGGTATATATAGGTACATGAGAGTAGGATAAGGATCTTAATTACATGACACACATGCATGTGACTCATCACATGCATGTGGTGGAACAACCATCATATAATAGGCATGTACAATGGCGTGTTATAACTGTTCTTAAATTTTTTTAAAAATAGCCTAGAAATTGAGGCATATCATAATTATGTCTTCCATTATGCACAACAAAAAAAACAGTAAGTGGAGTTGTGAATTTACTCATAAGTGACTTTATGGGGGACCAAGCAAATGAAGTTGGAGACAATTATCATAGAAAAAAATAGTAATAAAATAACATTAGATTATCATGTACTAAAACAATGGGTAAAAATAAATAAAAAATTAAAAAAGCATCTATCAAAAAATTTAAAATGAACAAAAAAATTGAAAATCATGAATAGACACTATTATAAAAGATAATATTTGAATTTTATGCAAAATGTCAAAAATATTAAAAAAATCTTATCTAAAAAATATACAAAAAAAATGATTTATAAAAAACTATTCTAACTTATCTACTAATGTAAATAAATTGAAAAAAAAACTTAAAAAATTGCCTAAAAACTAGTTTATTACTTGATACATGGTACACCAAGTACACTCACTATTTTCCTACATTTAGCTCACACAATTTTCACCCACCTACATTTATTTGTATTGTTAATTTTCAACCAATTATTTGTAAAACTTTATAACGATTTAAATTTTTTTTTTTGTGACAATGATTTTGATCGTTCATGGTAGAAAGTCATCCATACAAAAGAGAAAAGGCCCTTGAATAATGACTATGTGGCCGCACAAACACGAATAAATAGGACGTAAAAATAAATTTGATATTCCAAGTAATAATTATGATTCTTGAGATTTTTTTTGTTGACGGATGATATTGGGCATCCTAGCAAATACCATGAGCCATTTTAGCAAACTTTGACACGACGGCCGTGCTTGGTATGCGGGAAAAGTTTGCATCCGTAATTATTCTCAATCAAAAGCTGCTTGGTATGGTATTCCTCTGCTAGTTAGGATACCTATGGCCTTGTTTGTCTATGCAAACTACCGCTACCACAGCTGTGGTAATTTACATTCTGCAAATTTTTCATGCATATCAAGTAGAGCCTACGAGTCATCCTAATTAACAATTTATAATAAAATATTTTAAGGTTTTTGGGTTTTCCACCCCACCCTACTACCGTCACCATCACTATTTATATCTTCCTCATCTTCACTTCTACTACCACCCCCACCACCTTCACCAAACCCCAACTGCCCCTCAACCACCACCTCCATTGTATCACTATTGTAACTCCCACTGTCCCCACTATCACCACCATTACCACTTCACCACCGCCTCCATGGGATGGAGAGGGATGCTAGGGCAATCCGAGGTGGTAGAAGAGGCGGCATTGAAAAAGAAAGATGGTGGTGCACATGGACCTGATCTTAGGGCTTATGCTCATATTAGGACGTATGCGAGGTGGGATTATCAACCAGATATATGCAAGGATTATAAGGAGACTGGTTATTGTGGGGTTTGGAGATTCGTGTAAGTTTATGCATGATAGAGGAGATTATAAGTCTGGATGGAAGATGGAGAGGGAAGAAGCTGAGAAGATTAAAAAGAGGAATTTAGCTTTGGGATGGAGGGGATGGTGATGAGGATAAGAAAGGAAGAGCAAATGTGAGTGACGACGTACTTCCATCATTGGTGGAATAGAAACTTGGAAGGTTAGGAGAGTTAGGGGTGATTATTTTTTTACCACTAGTTAGTGGCATGTCCACACAAAAGTTTTATTCTTTGTTTTCACCACTAACTAGTGGCAAACCATTAATTATGGGTTTCAAACCCATTAAGTATAGTAATTGGTTCCTTGGGTTGATTTGGCGAAGTCGCCCCAAATGAAAAACCAATTTGTGGAGTCAATTTTAAGTTGATTAAAGGTCAACAACAAGTTATCATCCCCTTACAATGAATGACAAAGGAGTTGTCCGTCGTTATTGGTCCCATTGTCGACGAAAATAGAACCGTCGCTAATGCCTTAACGATAAAATGTAAACCCCGTGGAAACACCCTTTACCGACGGCTAAAATGTCATCGCAAATGTTTGATTTCCGACGGTATTTGTAAATATTTTCCGCCGCTTATAATAAAAAGAAGTGGGAAATTTTTGCGGGAAAAAATGGCGCGCTGTGAAAGTTTTTCCGACGGCATATTTGCGAAAATTTTCTTCGGTAAATATTTTATTTTCATTAAAAACCCTAATACTTAAAGCATTTCCTTTTTTTTTTTCTAAACCCCAACCAGTTCGAAGGAAGCCCCAGACAGTTCGATGTCAGCTCTCTCTTCTCGATCTCTATCTTCTTTTTCTCTTAGATCATCTCTCTCTCTCTCTCTCTCTCTCTCTCTTATTCATCTTCTCCTTTTTTTTTTGCTAAACCCCAACCGATCGTAACCATTTTTTGTGCAGAAAAGGGATTTTTGACGAGGAAGCCCTAACCATTTTGTGCACCAGTTCGATGTGAGTTTTTCTTCTTGATCTCTCTCTTCTCCATCTCTTTTCTCTCAGATTAGGTTTTTTTCTCTCTTTATTCTTCATCATCATCCTCATCTACTAACCATTTTGTTTGCAGAGAAGGGGTTTTTCGAGTATTAACGCGGATCAACGAGTTTCCTCTTCACCAATTTGTTTGAAAGCCCTAGATTGACTTTGGAGGCGTTGGAACTCTTCTCTGAAGCCCTATTTGTAGGTAACCTTTATCTCGTTTCCTTCTCCTTCACCTTTATCTCGGATCAGTTTACTCCCTCTCTCTTCTACATCATCATCATCTACTTCATTTCAAAGAGGGTTTTTTTTTTTCCAGTGATGGGTTTGAAGGTTCAACTTCTTGAAGCCTTATTAACGATGTTCCAAAGATGATTTTTTTTTCAGTATTAATCTGATAAAAAAAATTCCAGTATTAACGATTTATTTTTTGTGGTCTGCCCTGCTATTGCCTACTTGCATTCCTTTTTTGATTTTAGGTTTGAAGGTCTCAATTTCAACATCGTAGGTTTAGATTTCAGGTTGAAGTTTTCGATTGCTTGGTAACCACTCTCTCTCTCTCTCTCTGTACAGTTATTTTTATTTTTTCTGTTTTTGATTTCTTCTGCACCTTTGTTATTTTTGTTTTTGTTTTTAATGGGTTCAGATCCCCAATTGTTTGATTCAGCAACTTTGTTTTGTATTGTTTAAAAAAGTTTTGGGATATGTTTATGGGTTTTGTTTAGTATAAAAATTAGGATTTTGTTAGGTACCTCTATTTGGTTTTGATTTTGGACTTGTTTATTGCATTTTGATAATAAAAGGTTATTTTTATAGTTGCATTACTATAATATGGTTGACTTTTACGTTTAAATTTGAAGTTTGAGCATTTCCAATTGGAAATTGAGGTTTTTATCATTGTTTATGATGCAAAGATCTTCACGCATTATTAAGATTAATTATGTTTCTGTTTTATGTAATAAAAATTAGTCACATTCTTTGTTGTTATGAGCTCTCTCTCTCTCTTGATTGGGGTTTCTTTGGTTGTACTAATGTTTAATTGTTCTCTGCTAAAGATTTTTGTCTAACTCGTTTGAATTTCTAATAATTTTGATGAATGAATGCAATGCAAGTCGATGTGATGTGGTGGTGGTTGTATCAATCTACTCTTTACTTTTTTTTTCCTTCTTTACTCAAATATGTACTGATCTCATTTTGCTTGAAGAAATTCTCAATTCTTCATGAAGATTAATTGGGTTCATATAAGGACTTGCCATTTCTAATTTTGTGTTGGGAATTCACTGTATTGGTTAAGCATCCATTCTTTTTTGTGAAGATATTAGGGGTGGGAGGGAAATTTACCAATACCCTTTTTTTTGCAACATAAACTCTTCATTCAAACGAAACATAAGAGAGTAGTATTTTGGCGCAAGTTCAGCATCCCTTGTGTTAAGGCTTCAATTATTGAAGGAACTGGGAAGTGGTTATATTCCCAAAGAGTAGTATTTTTTTTAGATCTCTATGTAGTTGTCATGTGTCAGTTTCATTGGTATGTCGAATGAGGTGGTCCTTTTCTGGCACTTTTTCTTCCTTAGCTTCCTCTGCCTTTCCTGAGGAAACATATGATGAGAATGGGCTTCTTGCGGGTGAACCTTTCAATTGTGATATGGGATTTAATCGTGCGGATTTTCTTGTTCGGATACTGCACAAATCTGCAAGGAGCTTTTCGACTGACATGCAAAACCATGAATTTGCTAGAAGTGGGTTAGAGCTTGCTAAGTGGGTTAAATCTTTACTTTAATATGTCTAGGAGATTATCAAAATACGTTTTTGGTGCAAAAACACAATGTGCCTTTCTCTGATTCAAAGCACTGAGCACTTGGATTTATTTTTTGTGAAATCCTTAGTGTGTCCTTAGGAACTAAGTTGTAAATATCGGTATTGGATGCTTATCGGCCAAGGAGCGATAAGCGATATGCAAAGATTTATCGGGATATTATCGGCAAATATCGGCCGATAATATAAATAATTAAATATAATATATATAATTATCAATAAATATAAAATAAAAAAACTAAAACAGTATAAATGAAACGGCTGAAAAAAAAACCAGTAGAATAAGAAAAGTAGAAGAGGAAGAAAAAAAAAGTAGTTGGAGCTACTGGGCTGAGAAAACAAAAATGAAGTGGCTGGAAAAAAAACCGGTAGAATAAGAGGAAGAAGTAACGAAGAAGAAGATGAAGAACAGTAGAATAAGAAAAAAAATTGAAGTGGCTGGAAAAAAACCAGTAGAAGAAGAAGAAGAAGAAGAAGAAGAAGAAGAAGAAGAAGAA
>MVGT01004291.1:769257-783923 GCA_002174775.1 Macleaya cordata
TTTTTTTTTGTTCTCAAAGGAAATTTGGGTATTTGAAAACCCTGAATCGATTTAAGTAGAAGGAGGGGGTTTTGGTTTAAAAAATTATGGAATGAGGGGTTAATAGAAAATAATTTTTGTTGGTAATTCTTTTCAGGGACCTGACCTGATATAATCGGCGATTTTTAGCTTCTAAATATCGTTCATATCGGCCGATATTTGTAAAATATCGTCCGATAATATCGGGCCGATTATTTTGGACGATATTTTAAACAAAAAATCGTAGCTGTCCCGATATGCGATTTATCGGCGATTAATCCCGATAAATCGCCGATAGAAATAACATAGCTTAGGAATTAATTCAAACATAGGGTTGGAAACTGTTTCTCAATATGGTTGTGCAGGCAGCAGTATATGCATCCTTTTCGATGTGTTTCTGCCATCGTTTGCTATTTATTTTCATACATGCTTTTAGAAGCTAAGCATGCTAGCCATTCCAAATTCTTATTTTTTTGTGTTTTTGAATGGTCATCTTTTACTTTGTCTATTCACCAATACTAATAGTCTATTTTTATCTGTTATTTTCTTGTCTAGTTCATCAATAGTAATAGTCTAAGCACAAAGATGTTCAGTGGTGTTGCAGTGATTTTTCTTGCTTTGGATGTTAGTAAACATAGCTTTATACCTTCTTTGTATTTGTTTAATTGATATTTTGGTTTTGATTTTTTTCTCATCTCTCACTATTTCTCTGTTTTCCTTTGCAATGTCAGCAAGTATACAACGGGCTCCAAACCCCTTGCTACCTAGGCTCCCTGTGACATCACCAGGTATACAATGTTGTTAGGGTTTTATAAAAAAAAATGCTGTTCTTTATAAAAAAATATCAATATTCATGTTGGGTCGTTTACATCAAATTAGGTCTCGTAGATGAATTTTGGTGAAGTTAGGTCCCGGCCTCCATATACGTTATTGCCATAACAAACTTTGATAATCAATTGAGGTTATATTTTAGATTTGTTCCATCTTTAGCTAGGGTTTCTTGTTGTACACGGGAATACCTATTTTAGAGAACAACTACTTCTATGTTTAGTTTATGAGTGTTGATGAGTTGAATGGAAAACAGAGAAGTACAACTTTTATGTTTAACCATTTCAGATTGTTAGAGCTGGTTAGCATGTGGAGAAAGCTCTAGACTTGCATGCAAATCAACAACCAGCCAATTGGCATATAGACTTAACAAAGGCGTTTCTCATGATGCAGTAAGCTGGTTTCAATGACAAGAACACTCAAATCCAATTCATAGATAATCGATTGGTTGGTTTAGTTTCTAGTTAGAAGTTAGAACCAAAGCCCAAATGTACAGGCTTAGGTTCAAGGTTGGTATCATGTATGTGCACCGGTCCAATGCATTAGAAATGTATTAGAGAGTGCAAAAAAAAAAAAAAGGAAGACAGACAGACAGACAAAGTTAGAAAGAAGGGGAGGAAGGGGGTGGGAAAAGATGAAGAAGAAGAAGATAAAGAATACACAAGAACAAGAAAATAGAATAAATATATTTATCAAAAAAAAAAAGGTTTGTGACATATTAGCGTGGTGGTTCGCAAACCACATGCATTAAATTCCAAGAACGCGACAGTGTTTTGGAGATCAAAAAAGTGCGCTAACAAGATGGAGCTAAAGTGAATTGAAATCAAAGAACACATAAAAGGGTAATCTGAGTTCAATTTCTTCTTAAAATGGGCATGAAATAGGGAAATCTGAACTTAGAGCATGAAATAGGAATCCACAACTTAAGAGATGAAGTGTGAGAAATCTAATTCAATTTGTTGCCTTTGAATGTATCATGAATCATTCGTATAATATGTACCTTTTCTGTGTTCATCTTTTTCCGTTTCGGATTACAATTGATATAATTTGAGAAGTTGAAGTTTTCAATATCTGCTATAAATTAGGGTTTTTTTTGTAGAAATTTGATTGGTTGAAGAAGAAACTACTCTACTTGTATAATTCTCTCGTTGAATTGAATTACAAGGACTCGACTTATTAAGAGGGCGTTTGGCAACCAGAAGCAGAAGTACTTCTGCTTCTAAAAAAAGCAAAAGTGCTTTTGAGAAGTAAAAAATAAGAAGTTAGTATGGTAAACTATTGACTTATAAGTCTAAAAAAATGATGAGTTATTAGTTGTTAAACGGTACTTGAGGAGAAGCAACTTCTAAGAAGTAGAAAAGCAAAAAAAATTTGCTCCAAAAAGAAGTAACTTTTTTGCTTCTAGAAGTCACTTTGAAAAAATGTTACCATACAGATTTTTTTGGTTGCCAAACGACCTGTAAATAAGTCAAAAAGCAACTTCTTAAGTGGTTGCCAAACGACCTGTAAATAAGCAAAAGTTTCAACTTCTACTGGAAATTATATTCCTAAACCAACTAGAAAACTAAGAAAATAAATTAGCAAGTAAATAAAATTATGGACTCTCAAAATAGCAACTTTTTCCCATTACTGTGAAGAGTTCAGCAATGGCGTCTTCACCGTTTTGGATTCATCATAAAATAGGACCAAAATTTTGTTGAAAGTTGAAAAGAATAAAGGGCTAAAAGAAGAACCACTCAGAAGCCTAAATCCCATTACTAATCTCCATTCCATGTTTTCTTTGCACCCAACTTGCAATTGTTCCTAGGGCTAATTGAGAAGAGAAAAAGGAGGCTTACTTACAGGTCGGAGGTGGTCGCTGAGGGACGACGATGGTGTCCAGTGTCGTTAGACGTCAAAAACAAACTCCTTAAGCTCTTCTCCATTCCTCTCTGGAACTCTCCCTCTTTTCTTTCTCTTTAATTTGTTAAACGGTAATAAGAAGGCTTTTGGTTTTTTTTTTTTTGTTTTAGAATAATCATTATGTCATTTATTTTGTATTAAACCCACCGTAGTTTTACACTCCATTTACACATGTTATATGGCCCACTCAAATATGATCCAAGGGATAATTTTTGTGAGGATGATCTTATTATGTGTGGACCTCATAAGTCGTCTCGAAGGCACACGGCTTCCATGCGGCTCAATTTGAGCCATAACAGATGTGTCCTATTACATTTTTTATGTATTTACATTTGGATGTGTCGCATGGATTAGATCCATGGGTTGGTTTTTTGTTAGGATGATCTCTTTATCGTTTGGATCACATTAGATCGTAGTTTGTCTCCAAATGAGCCCACCTAATGCCCATTTTACCATTTTATTCTTATACTCCACTTACACCTGTTATAGAGCCCACTCATATAAAATCCAAGGACTGATTTTTTGTGACGATAATCTATTCATCGTCTAAATCAACATCAATCGCACGTATTGTTACCAAGTGGGGGCCACCTAATACCCACTTTGTTCTTATATACTCTACTTACAACTGTGTGTAGGCCAATGAAGAGATGAAAATTAAGCGGTTGTGGAGGTAGTAGTGAAGGGGGTTTTG
This sequence comes from Macleaya cordata, assembly GCA_002174775.1. Taxonomy (NCBI): domain Eukaryota; kingdom Viridiplantae; phylum Streptophyta; class Magnoliopsida; order Ranunculales; family Papaveraceae; genus Macleaya; species Macleaya cordata. The sequence goes on from MVGT01004291.1 coordinate 772,700, forward strand.
CAACTCATACGCGTATAGTTTGCCAGCGTAGCACGTGTGAAATGGCAAAGTGGGGTTGTCGGGGGATTTATCCTCGATGTGTAAATCATTCTTACTTAAACTTACCTCCAAATTGGAAGGTGGGATTTTTCAACGACTATTTTGATTTTTGACAGGGTTACAAGTTTAAGAATGATTTGATTTTCATGATAAATCGTCTACACAGTGAATAGTTCATCATTACTTGAAATCAACCCTTGGATCAAGATAAGATCGTTGTAATCCCGACAACCAAATTTTTTTTTTTTTGGAGGGTAAGCCGGGGTTAAGGATACCCAACCGATATATTAAAATAGATCAAGGAATACATCGGGGATAGGCTCTACCAATCATATGTGTTCTTTGATTTCAATTCACTTTAGCTCCATCTTGTTAGCGCCCTTTTTTGATCTCCAAAACACTGCCGCGTTCTTGGAATTTTTAATTTATGTGGTTTGTGAACCACCACGCTGATATGTCACAAATCTTTTTTTTTATAAATATATTTATTCTATTTTCTTGTTCTTGTGTATTCTTTATCTTCTTCTTCTTCATCTTTTCCCACCCCCTTCTTCCCCTTCTTTCTAACTCTGTCTGTCTGTCTTCCTTGACTGGTTGTTGTGTATAGGTTCACTAGAATGGCACCAAACATCATTGACTCCATGAGTCAAGAAGAGTTCCCATGTGGCTTTTCTCAGAGAAGAAATCAAACATTTGATTAGAATTCTTCCATTTTTATCTCATTAACAAATATCTCTCCAGGGTATTCTTCTTTTGAAGTTCCTGGAGTAAGTAAGACCAAACAAAGCAACCTAGATCTGTCTAAAGAAATTTGTAGAGTGGCGCTAGAAATTCACGTACTTCTTTTTTCATCCTTTAAGTTTATTTTCTTCTTTTCTTTTTTCTTTTTATCTTTCTCGCTTAAGTGTCATGAGGCAAATCTGTGGCAGATTGCAAAGACAACAAGTTAAAAGATGTTCTTCCACATAGTACTCGAAAGAAACATGCAACTACACCCTCGCCACTTCGGCCCAAACCTACGCGACAAGTTGGTTGCGAAGCTCATGAAAGATGTGGAGGGCACTTGCAGGTTACAGTCTCACCCCAATATCGTCCCACGTGCATGCACCCACTTACACATAAAAACTAATTTATTTCCTCTATTGCAGTGGCCGACATGGATTTGTGGTTGCGATAACAGGAGTGGATAACATTGGGAAAGGGCTGATTCGCGATGGAACAGGTTTTGTGACGTTCCCTGTCAAGTACCAATGCGTGGTTTTCCGACCTTTTAAAGGGGAGATTCTAGAAGCCGTTGTTACCATGGTTAATAAGGTTTGTTCTTTCTATGGAAGTTCAATCTCTTTTCTTTTTTTTGTTTAAACTCAGAAGCTTCATTTTGTCTTCGTATATATTTCGAGTGCTTGCAGATGGGTTTTTTTGCTGAAGCTGGGCCTGTTCAGATATTTGTATCAAACCATGTAAGTGTTTAGGTGAAATAATGAGTACTCTTTCTATTTACATGATTAAAATAATCGATTTACTGAATCTTAAAGAGGAGAGTTGAATCCATAATCATCTTTTTGAACTTGATGTTGACTGAAAAATAAGAGAAAGTGCAAGATCGGGATGATGATTCATGAGTCCAAGTCTAGTATAATGAGTTATTTCTGTAATCTGTTATTTCTTGTTTGTAGCTGATACCAGATGATATGGAGTTCCAATCTGGAGATATCCCAAATTATACAACTTCAGATGGATCAGTAAGTATTTCTTTCCAGCATTGTTTTACAACAAATATGATTTATAATTTCTATGTTTTTGTTTGAATTAAGGTTGAGATGGTTTCTTACAGGTTAAGATTCAAAAAGAAAGCGAGGTGCGATTGAAGATAATTGGAACTCGGGTTGATGCTACAGAAATTGTATGCCCTTTAACCTCTTTTATTGTTTTTTAGGATTAAGTGAGATATTTTAGATCAGCTCCAATTGGCAAAAAACTTCAAGCAGCATGAAAGAAAAGAGAGAAGGATATTACAAAAGAACGCCCATTTCAGACCCTATCCCCCCAAGACGACCAATGAGTAGCAGCCTAGCAGGAGATCAGCCACATATCTCCCTCAAAGACAACCTGACTCTACCCAATGTACAGACAAAGAGATTACATATCACTAAAAAGCCATGTTCATCAAAAAACCATATTTCTAATCAGCGAAGAAGGGACTCCCAAGAGTACATGAAGTCTGGGAAATGACTTCCCCAAAAAAATTTAAATATTGTTCCCCGTAACTAGCAATCTGATTTGATTGAGGATCACAGCCTCCCATTGCACCTCCTTGCCCTTGAAAACCCATCTATTCTATTCTTTCCAAATCTCCCATACCTGCAAAAAGGAGGGTATTCCATAATAGTTTTGCTCTTGGAGAGGAAAGGGAGCAGTGCCAAAAAGAAAACACTTCCCGTAGGTTTTCCCCAGTTCACATCAAAGAGCCTAAAAAAGTAGACCCCAAAGGTCCCTAGCAAATATCGCATTGAAAGAGTAGGTATCGACTGACACTAAGTTCTTCTTACACGTGACATCAGTTCACCAGAACCATCCCCCTACATTTGAGACCATCATAGGTGTTGATTTTTTTGAGGCATGACTCCGAAAAGAAGAAGATCACACGAAATGGGATTGGCTCCTTTCAATATTGGGAATTGGGCTATTCTTGAAGCTTGTGACTCAGAAATGCCTTTTACCACTCTTTCATATATCGCTTCTGAGAATCGGATGACACCATTTTTGCCACATCTAATAATGGAATAGACAAGAGCTAACACCTCATGGTCTTAATGATAGAGTGATAATTGCCTGATAAAATCAACACCTACTAAGAGGAATTGTTGAATAGGAAAAGTAAAAACCTCCACAGAAGCACTCTTTATAAATGATATAGTTGTTACTTACAAATCCATATGCTTTACAATGAGGCCGCATAATTGTAACGGGTAAACAGGATGTGTAAGTTTATTATACAGTAGAGATATCTCCAGGTAAATCTCTTGTGAATTGGTCTCTGTTGTCACGAGAAAGGATTGTATCACAATTAGTGTCTTTTTCCATTCTCCCTTACCATGATTGATTTGCATGTGTTGGTTGGAGTTAACTTGATATTCCAATATCGAATTTCATTTATATACTTGATTTCTTACCTGCTCAAAACAATAAATAAGTTAATAAACAAATAAGTAAATTATCTCTTAAGCATGAAATTGCCTTATTCTAGTTTGTTGTCTGCTATGCTTCTAAAATATGTTCGGCAACTCTGATTAAGAGAACAATGGTAATGCATCAGCATAGCATGTTTATAATACTTCTCAGTTATCTCACGCGTAGTGCACATACTTCTAACAGTTCCATGTATCGGCGTCTATTAGTAAATTTACTGATGACTTAATTATCAAATTAATGCACTTCTTACCTATGCCATCTATTGGCTTCGTTTTAGTTTCACTAGCCATGGCTTTAGTGACTATTTAGAAATAGGCTATCACATTAGATGGTTAGCTTAAAGAACATCTGATTACTGAGATTGTGGGTGTACACCCAACAAAGCATTGGTCCATCAATTGGATTGAGGGTCATGAAAAAAGTGACACCACAAACAACAAAGAACTGTTGTCACCAGTGAGTAGTCTTGGTTGAAGGAAAAAGAACTATTAAAATCTATGTTGAAAAGGGAGATAAATGAAAAAAAAAAAAAAAGCGATTGGGAAAGGGAGACAAGGACGGAGTTAGTCCACTGGTGCTTCTCTTAAGAAAAAGAAGCTGCACTGGTACTTCTCTTCATTATATACCCGTCTCTGAACTCTTTACTTGGCTAAGGATTTTGTCTCGTCATCTGTGGCCTCAGCGATTGGAGTATACTTGATATAAATGTACATACTACATAGAGTTGCCTTCTCTTCATAAGTATTCTCCTTCATTTTTTTAAGTAGTCGAGGTTGAAAAACTTCATCTTTTCATATTGATGGCTTTGCAGTTTTGCATTGGTACCATAAAAGATGATTTCTTGGGTGTCATCAATGATCCGGGTGCTGCTGCTTAGTTCCAACTACTGGTGAGAACTTTAAATTGTATTGACGTAGCATTCAATCTTGTCCCATCTTCCTAACTCCTATATTGCATGGTCTCAGGTGTATATACAACCACATCCTGAGCGGCTGCGAAATGGGAGTTTGTGTGAAATATGACCGGCCAGTGGCTAGGGCTGCTTTTTTCGCGCCACCACCTTGAGAGAGAATGAAAACACGAGAAATGAACGGGAACTGGTTCTATCTATTGTATGGAGAAGATAATTTACTTCTACAAAACTCTAGTGAAGATTAGTTACATGTGTATGATACTTTTTAAGTAAAAAGTTGTTAGTGTCGCGGTGATCTGAACTAGTTTTAAATTAATGGAATACATGCAGAGGGTGAGGCAGAATAAAAATGCAATGTAAACCATATAGAATGAGAACCATTTTTGGCTTTTTAACATTGCTCTTGATTTATTACAAATTATGGTCTTATTGTTGTTTCATGACATTTTTTTGTCAACTGATTTATGGCATTGATGGAAGTAGAGTAACACTTCTCTCAAGGTGAACAGTGAAGAAATAGTTCTTTAGTAGCACCCAATGAAGGTATTGAATAAAGTTAATTGATGATTTTTTGTTAATAAATGAGTGGCAATTCTGCACTCCTTCACAATTTGCTTGCTAAATTCTTTATTTATTTATTAATTATTATTTGAAAAATGAAGATCATCCTCACAAATATTGGAGAATGGATCATCTTACATGCTATATAGGTTATATGTATAGGCTGATGTGGGGTCCACATACGGTTGATCTAAGGGTTTATATGTTGTGAGAATGTTCTCCTCATTACGTGATTCATCTGCGCAAAAAATGACCTTATTCTAAAACTGATAGTTGTCATCGTTCATTTTCACCGTTAAATAATCAATTTTCGATCAATTTTTTATGTGGCTATCAGTTTTAGAATGAGGTCATTTTTTTGGTGAGGACGATCTACATGGTGAGAAGAACATTCTCACAAAATATCAACCATTAGATCAACCGTATGTGGGCTCCACATCAATTTGTATATTCTAGCCTTTAAGCTGACCCGTCCTCCATTCTAAAATGTTAATCCTAAGGGCAAGAACTGTGGTATCTCCAAAATTTGGTTCTTCAAGCCTTAAATGGCAGTTAGAGGAAGTGGCATGTACTAAGGTTGAGCCCCTAAAACTTGGGGCGGCGATAGATGGGTTGGTGGGCGACTCACCCAATGAAGGTAGACACTTGATTTGTCGCCCAATTATTATTATTATTTTTTTTAAATGGTGTTTGGGCATGGTGGGATCGCCCATATTTTTTTTCTTAAATTATTTGTTTTGTTGTATGAAGTTTATATATGTTTAGATACACCAAGCTTTTGAGGCCCACTCTGATAAGATTCAATAGCTAATATTTGGTGAGGTTGTTATTCTCAACATGTAGACCATCTTTACAAAAAATCATCACATTCTAAAACATTTAACCCCATCAAAAGTTGAATCTTTTCCTAACTGTTCTTCTCACCGTTAATTTTTAATCAACTTCCGATTAATTTTTGAAAGGGTTAGAAGCTTTAGAATAGGGTGAGTTTTTGTAAGAATGATCTACATGGCAAGGAGAACAACCTCACCAAATATCAGCTATTGGATCGTATTTAAGTGGATTCCACCGATTCAGTGTTTTGAAATATACAGAAAGCTTCATACAAAAATAAATAAATATGAACACAAAAAAAAAATTAAAATTAAAACAAAAGTGACGATAAAGGGAGTGTCGCCCTACACTCCCTCTGTCGCACAAACTTTTTTTTTTAAATAATGGGCAACAGAGGGAGTATTCCCTTTACTCCTTCTATCGCCCTCTAGTCCCTTTGTCGATCCCTTTTACCCTCAATTTCGACTTCAAATATGGGACTTAGTGGAGGAGTTTAGGAGACGGTGTTCACCTTAGTACTAGCCTTTATCCGTCAAACCTCCCCAATTTGAAGAAAAGAGGGAGCCATAGTACCTGGCCTAAGTAAATACAATGTTGAGTGAGAATTCCGGAGCGACCATTTAAAAAATACATCTAACTGCGGACAGGGGCGGAGCCACGTTGAGGCCTAGGGGGGCCATGGCCCCCCAAGCATGTGGACTCCCTCCCTTCTAATTGTTAGAAATTTTTGTTAATAACTAAAATTTTTTGTGAATTAATTAATTAATAGACCTTGTAAATAAATTATATATACTCCACAACAATAATAGTTTTAAAATTGGAAAGCTGTATACCACTTTTTTTAGTAACATAACACCTCATTTATTCTTACACCATGTTTACACCGTTTATTGGACTTACATGAAGATGATCCAATGTTTCACTATGTAGATCATCCTCATAAAAAATCACTTCGTTCTCATATTTTTAACCTTTTCAAAAATTTGTTGAATTGCTTTTTGGTAATTAAAAAACTTACAATTTAAATTAATATTTGGGGGTGATAAAATGCTTTTAGAACCATGTGATATTTTTTTACGTGAATGATTTAAATCGTGAGGATCCTCACTAAAAAATTTAAAAAATATAAATATTAACCCTTAAATCATCTCAGTGTTAGCCCCTAGAATCAGTGTAAACGGGATGTAAGAGTAAAGAGAATATTATGTTACAGAAAAAATTGGAGTAGAAATATAATTTCTCTTTTATCAATTGGCCTCTCCTACAATAAGTTCCTGGCTCCACCCCTGACTGCAGAGAACCTCTAGAGCGAAACTGTGGGAGCTTTGTGGAGCGAGGTTCTTGAGGGGGAGTATCAGCTCTGTACTACAATTCTGTAAATTGGATCATTTGGATGACGAGGAAATCGTCTTCACAAAGTATCCGCCATTATATCATCTACACCCGACCCCCACATGCAAGGAGTAAGAATATTTTTTATTTTCCCAAAATCAACCTCCTCTGAATATGACAAAAAGGAAAAATCACTTATTTGGAAATTGTCAATAACATCCATGAGCTGGGAACAAATGGCAGAATTGGATCCACTAGTATATGTCCTCGGTGCAACATTTAGTTTATGTCAATGGAGAGGGAACTGATAAATTCAAACCTTCAAGGGGGATTCGACAAGGTGATCTCTGTCTCCTTTTTATTTCTATTTATTGCATAAGTTCTTTCTTTGTTTATGGAGAAAGTTGTGGTTTTGGAATGGCTTAAGGGCTTCAAAGTGGGAGTACATAACCTGCAGATTACACATCTTCAATTTACGGATGATGTAATATTCTTTGTTGGGGCTAAGACAGAGGAGGTCCTGGCATTGAAAGCAATCCTCATGATGTTTGAGATATCAACGGGGCTGAAAGTTAACCTAAAAAAATCAACTGTCACAACAGTGGGATATGGTATTTTAGTAGAAGTGTTTGCGAATGTGTTGGGGTGTAATACTGACAGCTTACCTATGAAATACTTAGGTCTTCCTATCGGAGCACCAACAAAATCAACAAAGTTATGGTAGTTGGTTCTCGACAAAATGGAGAAAAAACTTAGCTCTTGGAAGAGAAAACTGTTGTCGAAAGGAGGTAGAATTGTGCTCATTAAAAGTACTATTTCTAACCTCCCCATCTACTTTCTCTCAATCTTCCCCTTGCCTAAAGCCATTGAAAAGAAGATGGTAGCGATCATGAAGAACTTCCTTTGGGGTTCTTCTCCAACCAAGAGGAAGATTAGCTGGGTGGGCTAGAAGAAAATTACTAGACCTAAGAGGAATGGTGGTCTGGGCATCCATGACTTGTCGAAGACTAGCGAGGCTCTTCTTTCAAAATGGGTGTGGAGGTATTGTGTTGAAGATGATGCTATTTGGCGGAAAGTTATATAAGCTAAATACGCAGTGATGGTTTGTTAATTCCAGCGGATACAGAAACCCCTTATGGGACGGCACTCTGGAGATATATACTTAAGCAAAAGAGGGTGATTACCAACAACGCAGTGATCAAAGTAAAAAGTGGGAGACCAATTTCCTTTTGGTTTGATAAATGGATAGGGGATTGCCCATTGAAGGAAGGATTCCCTCAATTGTTTAAATTGTCGAGACACAAGATGGCAACTATCGCTAAGGTTATCACGGACGGGAATGGATTGGATTTCTCTTTCAGCAGGGTAGTGAATGACAACGAAAGAAGGTATCTGATTCAACTAGTTCACATGCTAGATCAGGTACCACCTTTGAATGTGGGGGACGATGAAATCCACTGCAAGTTTGCTTTGGCAAACCGATTCCACGAGAGATGTGGATGACGTCTGGGATGAGAAACTGTTGTGGCGAAAAGAGATCCCATCTAAGACATCGTTTTTGGTGTGGTGTGCATCGAGAAATGCTATACCCACGATTGATAATCTAATCCGTAGAGGGATGACATGAGTAAACAGATGCTACTTATGCAACATAAGTGAAGAGACAGTTCTCCACTTGCTACTTCACTGCCCGATAACTGCTGCTGTTTGGAATTACTTCATCAAAGCCGCTAGTATGCAATGGGTGCAAAGCAATGAGATTATCGGAGTCATTAAGTCTTGGGAGAGATGCACTTTGCGTAGGAGAGCTAAGATGATCTGGAAGCTCATCCCTTTTTCTATTTGGTGGTCAGTTGCCTGGGTAGAAACGACTGTGTTTTTAATTCAAATGAGATTTTCTTAGTAGATCTCATTTGCAAAGCTAAAGGGTTCATGTTCTTGTGGGGTTTGAGGGGTGACATTTTTAAAGGGTATTGTTTCTTAGATTTATTGAATGGGTGGGAGGCTTTGATGTCAATATAAGCCCTCTCTTGTAATATTCTAATTCCTGTTTTTCACTTTTCTTCCCCCCTAAAAAAAAGGGAATTTTGAGCAAATAACCTTGTCAATATATGGAAACTAAGATATAACCCTCATATTTTGGCTAATTGTGAGATGACCCTATCTTGAACGAAATCGTTAGCTCTCCATTTAGAAGCCCACGTGATGGTCACATGGCCATGTAAAGGTACCTAAATACCCTTAACTAACCTAACTAGTTCTAACTCCAGTTAGCAACCGTCGTTTACCACTTCGATCATTCACATAATTCGAGGAATATCTGAGGGTTAGAGATCCCACATACACATGTTATCAACGCACGTGTGAGATCTTCTCTTTGTCTCTCTTGTTCTCGTTCTAAGTCACGCTCTCAGGATTTCTCAATTTTTTCGACAGTGTTTTAGTGTTCATTAGGGACAGAAGGTAGTGGATTTGGAACTTAAATCAGGTTTGAAAAAAAACTTGTTTTGGATATTGTTGATTAATTGGGGAAGAAGAGCAATTAATCAATAGATTTCTCTTTTAAGTTAGGTGTATGTAAATGTGGCGTGTTAGGGTTTGCTTTGACTGATTGACATTGAATGAATTTTTGTATGTTTCTCTTGTATTTATGGTTATACTTGTTGAGTATATTTATTCAATTGAAGGTTCCAAAGATAGAACAAGAGATCTGGGTCTTTGTTTAATTTATGAAACTTATGGATAGTAGTTTGATTTTGTAGAAATCAGTGCCTCTATTTTTAATCAGATTTCCCATCAGGTTTCTTTAGCTCCACCTTATTTTCCAGTTTTGATTGATAGGCATTGGGTATTTTTGACCATCTTTTGTTTTGTAATTGAACTCCTTTTCTATGCTCACAATGTGTTTGTGATAATGGCCAACTGATGTTGTGTGTACAAAAATTGCTTTTGATTTAAGTGAATTTTAGGAAGGTTGGACTGCCAACACATCGTCTATTATCGAATTCACCCAACCCAATTGTACCCATTTTGGGAACGTCCAGTGCAGAAGAGATAGAGCATCGATCGATAGGGGTGAGGATAGGAAGCAAGAGAAGATGGCTGCCATTAGTGGCGTGCTGCCTTACTTCTTTTACAATTGCCTCTCGATTAGAAACTACAAGGTTGATAAACATTAACATTTATGATTTATCTATAAGTCTAGGCACTCAAGGAGTCATTCATAGCTTACATGCTACAACTGCAAGAACACAATCTTTCTGATTTACAACCTCTTTATATACAATGGAGAAACACTGATCCAAGCTTCGCTCGACCCCCAAATTTTTTATACGCCCCCACTTGCTTTTCAAATGTGCCCAATGGGAGGCTCTAATTCAAGGTGATCAATGTTGTGTAGTGAAAAACTTTAATGGGGAAGGAAGAAGAAGCAGTTGAAGAAGAGATGAAGTAAAATGGTGGGTTGGGTGGGTTGATTTAAAAATGAGAAGGTGAGAAGGAGGAGATACATCACCTAATTGTGGACCGATCTGCACCATCCACCTGTAATATGCTAGGATTGGTCCACGTGTCCCACAACCCTTGTTAACTTGAGGTGGAGAGAGGTTGGGTTAGTTTAAGGGTATTTAGGTACTTTTACATGGTTATGTGAACGTGAGCTACTAGATGGAGAGTTAACGATTCCATCTAAGATAAGGTCATTTCACGATTAACCAAAATGTGAGGGTTATATCTTAGTTTCCATATACGAACAGGGTTATTTGCTCAAAATGCCCAACAAAAAAACATCCATGAGCTGGGGTCCATTGAGATGGTCAACCCAGGTCCATCTCACGGTGTGACTAGGCCTAACGCATAGGGCGTATGTTAGCATCAATCCTCTCATCTCCAGCTTCGCCGATATTTGGAGAAAGGAAGAAGAGATCCAACTACTGACGTCTCTCACTTCTTTTGGTTTCAACTTTTCTTTCACCATCTTTAAAAAAGTATTTCTAAACCAAGAAAAAGCAAACCAAACCAAAACCAAACAGACAAGAAAAAAAAAAAAAAATTCAAAGCAACAACCAATCCGAAGCCCTAAGACGTTTTTTAGACAGAGAAACTATAAAATGAAATGAAACCCCAACATACCCAACCCCTGGAATCTCTCTCTTGTCCATATCCCAACACAAATTCGCCACCAGAACTCATTCTCCACTCCATCCTATCACTCAAACCCTAACTTTCTCTCTTTAAAACTCTAACCCCCCTTTCTTTCTCTCTCTAACTCTCCCTTTCTCTTTCTCTTTTCTACAGTGATTCCTGTCGCATTCAATACGACTTTGCCCGCGATCACGACTTTACCGCACCTTG
>MVGT01004291.1:784076-814635 GCA_002174775.1 Macleaya cordata
GTCAAAGACTCGGAAGACGAGTCTTTGGATGCCAGCGTTGAAACCTCTAATACTAATAATAATAATAGTAAGAATTCTGAGAAAGCTGAAGAGGAGGTGGTAGTAGAGAAGGACGATCCAATGGAGGAAGATACTGTAAATCCGGCGACTGTTTTTCGAATTAGATTGAAACAACCTCGATCGAATTTGTTGCATAAAATGAGTGTTCCTGAACTTTGTCGGAATTTCAGGTAGTTCTTTTTTAGGTTAAATTTGAAAATTTTGATTAGTTTTAGCTGAATTCTCTCTCTCTCTCTAAGAATTCTATTGTTCGAGAACTTTAGCTAGGTTTAGCAAGCGTGATTATAATTGGAGGAATTACAGTTTAGTTGTTCTTCCTGTTTTTCATGTGAAGTAAAATTTATGCTCATGTTTTGGATTTTTATGAGTTTGGTTCTTATCTGACTTATTAATTGACCTGTTTGTTTTTGCTAGTGCTGTTACTTGGTGTGGAAAGTTGAATGCTATTGCTTGTGCATCTGAGACTTGTGCAAGAATTCCAAGGTTTGTAAATTGAATTAGACTCAGAATTGCAACAATTTTTTTTTTTCCTTTTTTCGTCACTTCATTCCTCTTTTAGTGCTAAGTAGATTAATAGTATTTGTTGTTTTTAGGAAAACAAATATGTAAATGGAGAAACAAATTACTGATAGAAGCCTGGAATATAGAATTTGAAGAACAAGATAACCTTCTTTTTCCCATGAAATTACTTCCTTATTTATTTCCACTTGTTTTTTGAAAAATTAACTATGTTAATTCTCAAGTCTCTAATCAAACTCATTTGTGGTTCTATATGCTTAATCATGGGGCCAAGCTAGGGAACATTATTGATGTTTGACTCGAATCTTGAATCCTACACAGATAATCATTGTAAGCCACTTCTTGTTACCTCCTTGGCAATTTATTTGTAAAATTAGGAGCTTTTTAGGGGCTATTACAAACTAAAGTGACTCATCGAGCAGGCCAACCTAATTCTTGGGAAACCCCTAAATTGGCCATGCCGATGCGTACACGAATGCCCTTAAGTAATCTATAGGAACAGTTTTCTTTGGAGACATGACTGATCAACATATTCCTCTTTTTATTGCTTAAACTGAAGTTGAGTTTGACTTCTAAAGCTTGGATTCATTTAACAGAGAGTGTGCAGAAATTGTTATTTTCTAGGCTAGTCATGATTAGTGACAAAAAGGTAGTTTCAAGTTTCTTTTATTGGTTTAGAAAATATTTTAGTTAAGAGTGAAATTTTACTTTTTGATACCAATGTGTGCGTGGATATACCAATTTGCAAATATTAGTGGTTACAGAAATTGCTAATGAAGTAAGAAAATTTTTGGAAGTGATCAACTGTGTTGTGATGCTAAAATATCCTGAAGAAGTAACTAGGTGCTAGCCCATTACACATCACTATTGAAAGCTTTGATTACGTACAGTCTTCATATTGTAAATACTATAAGGGCGGGCATACAGTTTGAGGGTCTAGTTTTCGCTAGGGGTTAAGTTGTTTCGAAGGGGTGTAGCAGTTGGTTTATGTCTATGAGGGTTGTAGTGAGGGTCTTTCTTGCTTTTTCTCGCTGTTTATGTTTCACTTACTATCCTGAAAAGAAAGAATAATCAAAAAGAAAAAAGAATAAATAAAGAGAAAAATACTTCCGTTTTCCCTAAAAAATTAGGGTGTAGGCAGTAGGCCCTGCCACTTCCATGTTGACAGTACCAGGGTTCTTTGGTCATTTTGTTTCTCGATGTAGGCCTTTGCTTGGTTTATGTTGATAAATAGGAATACTTTTAATCATAATCTTTTCTAGTTGATATATAAAATAACTATTAAATAAATTCGTGCAGATTTCAATGTTACATGGATTAAACCATTTCATTGTAGCTTCTTCATGGTTTTTCTTGTAGAATCAGTCGATTTTCCCTTTTTTCTTGTTGTAGCTTATTCTTTACTATGATTCTTTTACTGATTAACAATCTTCATTTTGTTTTTAATTCTTTCTCTCTAGTTCCAATGCAAATCCACCATTTTGGATTCCCATACATATTGTGAACCCAGAGCGACCAACTGAATGTGCAATGTTCAATGTTATAGCAGGTATCTAAAGTGGCAACCTTTCATTTTTATAGCATTATTAGTATTGAGATTGTTAACAACCACTTTCTAAAAGCTCGAACTATTAGGGAGACGAATAACAATGTATAAAAAGGTCTGTGGGTCTAACAAGGATTAAAAATACATTTTGGGTGATGCTAAGTTGGATTTTGTCACTGTTGGGTTACATCAATTAAAGAATTTACCCAGTTGTTTTTCTACATTGATCACTAATGTATTGTTTAATTGCATCCATTACCTTTTGCAGATTCTCCACGTGATTCAGTTCAGTTTATTGAATGGTCCCCTGTTTCTTGTCCTCGGGCCTTACTTATTGCTAATTTCCATGGGAGGATAACTATCTGGACTCAGCCTTCTAAAGTAAGCTAGATTTTCCGGGTTGATTTCGTTATATGATTATGTATTGATCTTTTTTTTTGCTATGACTGTGATTCTGCCCCACTTACATTTTTGCAGAAAAACTTCATCAGTATCTATTCAACATATTTTAATTTATTCTTGCGGCATAATACGATATGTATTTTTCTTCTATAAGTGGGTAAACATGTAGTTTTGGAGAGTAAGAAATTGAATTATGTTTCTTCTTCCTCCCTCATTTGCTCCAATGTGCCACTTTGGCAAGCCTTAGTAAATGATTCAGAAATTTTGATGTATCCCCTTATTTATTAAGTGAACTGGAGATGCCGTAACTGGAGATGCCGCCTGCCTTGTTCCTTTTAGTAACACTAGTGGCCAGCACATGCATTCTTGTGTCATTAAATTAGAATGGATAATACATAAAAATGGTGTTTGTGATCCACATGTTAAGTTCTCATTTGATTTGGTTGGAATACTTATGGTTTTAGGAACGTGCAGAGTGGTTAACTTTTCTAATTTTTAATTAGTAATTTATTTTTGGCTTTGAAGTAGGTCATAGGTGGTTAATTAGTAATTTATTTATCTAGGTGCTGTCTTCTTTTTTTTTTTTTGCGCACTTATTGAGTTTGTTTTTGCCCTTATCCAGGGGCCTGCTAATCTGGTAAGGGATTCTAGTTGCTGGCAGTGTGAACATGAGTGGCGTCAGGATATTGCTGTTGTGACAAAATGGCTGTCAGGGATTTCTCCGGTACGCCATTTATTAACATTCTCCTTTGATAATTCATATTTCACAAGATACCGTCTATCATTAATGTGGTCTTGTGCTTAAAAGGTGATGCCATAAGTTGGTTTTTTGCTTCTTTTAAATGTACAAGGACAAGTTATTCATTAATGTTGGATCATTTCATTATTTGAGATTAGAAAAGCTAATAGTGAAGGTCTATGTGTGGGATATTCTCAAGAGCTATCTTTTTTTATATAAATGATAAATCGGAATTCATCTTCTGCTGTACGCATTGGAATCATGGACCGCCATGTCTGTTGTGTAAGAAGCAAAGATGCACAAGTGGAGTAACACCCTCTTTTATATGTATCACAGTATCAGAAGCTGGTATTAGAAAAATGTCTAGCAAAAATCGACTAATAAAAGAAAGATCCAATAATGGCATAGGGAATTTTATGAGTTTTGATCCGAGAAGGTTTTCAATTATAATGATTAACTAACCTAAGATATTTGCAACCCTTGTCATCCTTAATGACAAAACTGTTTTCTTATTAGGGAAGTATACTGTATAGCAGTACATTACCCTAATGGTCGATTATCAAAGTTCCATTTTCTTCCATGCTTTCTTGAATATTTACTATGCCATGACCAGTTGATGTGTATGTGCATGCATGCATTACCTGTCAACAAGCTTCAATATTTCGTTACTTGGTTATACTTGCTTTTGATTGTCTATTTGACCTCAGGTTCTGTTTTTTATTGCTACTTTACTTGTTATCTTTTTCATGACCTTAATCTATTATTTTACATATAAGAATTTTCACTTCACTTTCACTTTTTGTCAAACTCAGTATAGGTGGCTTTCCTCTAATTCCGGTAGTCCAGCAATCCCAAAGTCAAGTTTCGAAGAAAAATTTCTTTCCCAGAGGCCTCAGACTTCAGGTTTGTTCTTTTTGCTGTGCATCCTTTATGAATAGGCTGAATTTTCCACCAAGCAGTTTTAAGGTGGACTAACGTACATAAGAACCTTCCACTTGAAACATTTTTATGGTGATTGTTTATGCCAAATTCTGTGCTTTTAATTATTTAAAGAGGGTTCACTTAGGGTTGGGCACCATAGAATCTGAGAAAGAGAGAGAGAGAGAGAGGGTTAAATTTTTTCTTGCTCACCTGCTGAATGAACCATGACTTGCTTTTCATTTTATGTACTACATGCTGATGAATGCAGTCATGACATGAGTCACCATTTGGGTTAAATTTTTTCTTGCTCACCTGCTGAACGAACCATGACTTATTTTATTTTATTTTTCATGACAAGTTATGAAAATTGTTCCCTTGCATTTTATATTTCTCTTTTTCCTCCACTGGATGGCCGTCTCTGAGTTCGTTATTAAGGACTCAATTTATGGATCCTTGTTAGTATTGTCTGCTTCCACCTTATTTGCAAGAAATGGGGCAGTGGGCAGGCAAGCTTGGGTATGGGCTGGGAAACTTTGGTGGTTGAGAACCGAATTTGGTTTAATAGTTAGGACCGCATGAGAGGGAGCGAGATTCCAAAGTAGCAGCTGCACTTAGGGTAGAATTTTCTTGCAACTAAGCCTTCCTCTATTACGTGTATCAATCCATTGTATGTACACTGATGATACTGATGTTTCCATTTCTACCACCTTATATCCCTCAGGCAATCATCCAATCAATCTGTGGCAAGAGCCTTCATCTATCACTTGCCTATTCTTATATTCCAATCAATCATACTATTTCTTCCTCTCTTTTTTTCTCTAAAATCAAAAACAAAAAATATAGTGAAGGCCTAATTTCATTTTCATATTCCTTGATCTTGAATCCTTGAGTAAGGATTGCAAGAGGTTGGGGCTCGGTCATGCTGGTATTGTCCATTTTGGCTTGGGGGAGGAGAAAAGGTTAAAACCTGGCCCAAGCCCAAAGCTTGTAGGTGGTTGGACCTGGTAGAGATCAAGACCTAAAACCAGCTTGGAATGCCCACTCATTTTGAAGATGTCCGCTTAAAACTTACAGATTTTGCTGATGGGAGTGAGCTCCTACAAAGGTTGAGCAAGTTAATGATGGTCAGGGGAATGCCCACAGAAAGGTTAGGAAGCTTAATGATGATTGTATATACACTCTAAAATTTACTGCAGTCACAAGAATCTTCTTCCACACTTTTGCCCAGATCGGGCACTGCTATAAGTAGACCCATGCTATTGCAGATAATCAAATGGGAGATGGCATACTTTTATCTTATGAATCTGAAATTAGGGCTTCTATGCCTAATTATGATTATGCCAATCTCAGCCTGAGCATATAACCTGCACATACTCTTAGCATGTTGTGAACAACTGTGGTCTGGTTACTCGGAGAGGGGCAAAGATGGCTAAAGTACCCAAGTGTTTCACAGTCCTGATCTTTTGGTATAATTAGTCAGCTAATTCAATCCATCACCGTTACGGAGAAGAGCTCCATCAAAATTAATTCAAAACCTGAATTTCATCCTATTCTTAAGGAGGTTGGTTTGGAATTGAAGTGCAGTTGAATCTGAGGTTGTATTTTATGATTTGTTATAAAGCTCTGACCAAGTTGCTTCCAGGACTAGGGTAGGCAAAGCCAGGCCTGGCCCAGGTGAGAGTCTCCTTCAATTCTTCCTGAGGTCCAAACTTCTCTGTTCAGGCCTGGTCTAATTTGACTCCGGTCTGAAAACTCTACTAAATATACTGCAAACCTGGAGTTCTTTAGATAAGAAATGTTAAAACTTAAAAGATGTACAGTACCAGTAACTAAGTGAAACCCTCTTAAATGCTATGAAATCTTTGTACTCTTTGGTCATTATTATTCTGTTCGACATTGATTTATCGTCACTCCAGAAGAAGTTTTAATGGGTTGTACTGCCTTTTCTGTTCTTTCTGGTTGTGGTTTGTCTCACTCATTTATGTTCTACTCGTAACTTTCTTTGCAGCATGTGATTCATCTTTTAATACCTACATCAAGTTACTTCCATTTTTCACTTTTTTGTACTGACATCAACTTACCGTTCAGAAAAAAGGTGTCTGGTTGCTTTTTTTTTTTTCTCTTTTTTTTTAATGGTTCTGATAATCACCATGTTGTTCGTAGTCAGAACTTGCCCTAGTCTGTTTTCTTCATGTTTGCTTTTTAAGTTTTAGTTCATTGATAACATCACCATAAATCTAATTATTGATGCAGCTTTCGGGTTTTCAATTTCAGCTAGGTGGCCAAATTTTCTTTGTGTTTGTTCTGTTTTCTCGTCGGGCTCTGTCCAACTTCACTGGTCTCAGTGGCCTCTTGCTCAGAATGGTGTGGCTTCAAAGTGGTTTTCTACAAGCAAGGGACTGTTGGGAGCTGGACCCAGTGGTATAATGGCTGCTGATGCCATCATAACTGAGGCTGGTACCATGCATGTAGCTGGTGTTCCAATTGTTAACCCATCTACTGTGGTTGTTTGGGAAGTTACACCTGGTCCTGGTAATGGATTTCAGGCTACTGCAAAGACAAGTACAACCAGTGCGGTCCCACCATCACTGAATCCTCCTCGTTGGACAGGTTTTGCCCCTTTGGCTGCATACTTATTTAGTTGGCAAGAGTATTTGGCATCTGAAGGAAAGCAAGGGAAGAAGCAGATGGGTCAAGAGTCCAACGAAACAGTATCACTTCATTGTTCACCAGTTTCAAATTTTTCTGCATATGTGAGTCCTGAGGCAGCAGCTCAGTCAGCAGCAACCACTACATGGGGTTCTGGCGTTACCGCAATTGCTTTTGATCCTACACATGGTGGATCTGTCATAACTGTTGTGATAGTTGAAGGTACCTACCATTCAAAGAAAAACATATATATATATATAAAATTCTCTATTCAAAACAGAAAAAGTTGAAGGTACCTATTTTACTCTTATTTGGAGCTGGAACAAAGTTGTTGTTCAATTATGCATCTCTGCTTGCAAGCTTATATCTGTGATGATGTTATTCTATGCTGTGCTTTGGTTATTCCTCGAAACTTCCTTACTATACTTTTCGACCTTATATTCTTTCACCTATATTTTCATTTGTTGTCAAACTAGGCTAGTAAATAATGAGTTGCACTTTTGCAGGACAGTACATGTCCCCTTATGATCCGGATGAAGGTCCATCAATCACAGGATGGAGGGTGCAATGTTGGGAATCTTCTCTTCAACCTGTTGTCCTTCATCCAATTTTTGGAAACCCTGCATCCAGTTTTGGAGGGCAGCCACCTATGCAGACAGTTTGGGTGACCAAAGTCAACAAAAGCATTCCGCCGATGAACGAATTGAAATGTTCCCAAATGATTGCAGCAGGAGCAACTTTATCTGATGATCGAGGTGCATCTGAATCCTGGATGGAGAAGACAAACATGCTCAATTTTGATCCCTTTGATCTGCCTAGTGATGTTCGCACACTAGCTCGAATTGTATATTCTGCTCATGGTGGTGAGGTTGCTGTTGCTTTTCTGCATGGTGAGGTCCACATATTTTCGGGTGCAAGCTTTTCACCAGTTGACAAGTACCACGTGAATGTTGTTTCTGCAATTGCTGCTCCCACCTTCTCTTCTACTAGCTGCTGCTTGGCTTCTGTTTGTCATGATACTAGCAAGGATCACACTATATTGAAAATAATTCGTGTTCTTCCTCCTGCCATTCCTAGCAGTCAAGTGAAAGTGAACTCAGCAACATGGGAACGTGCCATTGCAGACAGGTATTTGATAAATAAGTTCTAAATGTCAGGGCTACATTTGTTAGTCTGCATGTGTATGCTTACTTGATTTTGGGTTGGTCGAAGCAGGTTTTGGTGGAGTCTTTTGGTAGGAGTTGATTGGTGGGATGCCATTGGTTGTACACAGAGTGCGGCAGAGGATGGTATTGGTAAGAAAATCCTCTCAATGCCTTTCATTGTATGCTTTTTTAGGAGAAACAATTCTGAATTGATTTCAGTAATTTTTTGACTTATTTTTTAGTCTTCCAACTACTGTATATTCTCAATGGTAGGTGCAATCTCATATGTGGTTAGTTTTTTGCAGTCTCATTGAACAGTGTGATTGCGGTATTGGATGCGGATTTCCATTCTCTTCCATCCAGTCAGCACCGGCAACAGCATGGCCCTGTATGTTTCTGTTGGGTTTCATGTTTACCTATTTCTACATTCATACATGGAATCTTTGTAATGAAAAGTTAATCTTCATTTGAGATATTTGTATTTGTCAGTTGCTGATGATGGTTACAGGCAGATACGTAAATGAATGTTCTTCTGTAGATCACTCTTATTTTGTTCCGTTCTGAATTGCTCATATAGGTTGCTAAATGGGCTGTTGTCTTGTGATGGTTGTAAAATATTGGTGTTTGGAGGATGAATAGGTTACCGCAAGTTCATATATAACGAATCAATTACAAAGTCAGAAAGAACTCCTAGATTAGAATTGATTCAATTGAAAGAGTTTAAGTCGATATTATAACACTACAGATAATTTAAAGACAATATTTTAGAGAATATATTTGTTAATGCATGTATTTGTTAATTTCAGCAAATTTTTGGGGAGTACTGTAGAAAGATATTACAGTTACAGTTTGTTTTGCTCCTCAAAGAATAAAATAATTTGTTCAATTTGTAGCAAGTTAAATCTTAATCTTAAACCTTGATTATTCTTACTAACCTTACCTTCTCTTAAATCAAATTGTACTGTTTTTATTTCTCTTTTCTCTGATGTAGCATTCACAAGAGGCGTATTTTGTTACTATGCAATGTAAAATGCTACTGCTGATATACATTTTGGACTAACTAATTACAACTGCAGTGTAATCATTTATCTTTCTATAACCTTGGAAGTTGAGAAAGTGCACATTTCTGAGAAAAATATAATTAAAAAAAAGTGCATAGCGAAGGATATGGAAACTACAGATGGTAGCTTACAGAAAAATCTACCTTAGTATTTTAGAGCTTCTTCCAGTTCCGTTCACATTTTGACTTGTTTTCATAGTAGCTAGTTTCCTAAAATATTATTCAATGTCTGCATCAAAAACAAATATGAAACAAATATTATTCAATGTTAAGTATGATGTATGTTGGCTTGAAAGTAGTGAACTAAACTCTGTTTTTGTAGTTTTCTGCAGAGTCTAGATAGGATAAAGTGCAGGCTGCTTGAAGGTACAAATGCTCAAGAAGTCAGGGCATTGGTTCTGGATATGCAGGCAAGGTTGTTGCTGGATATGCTAGGGAAAGGAATCGAATCAGCTCTCATAAACCCTGCAACTCTAGTACCTGAGCCTTGGCAAGCCTCTGGTGAGACGTTATCCGGCATTGATCCTGATGCAATGACTGTTGATCCGGCATTAGTTGCAAGCATTCAGGTCTTCTTTTATTCCTTGCTTCGCAATCTTATTCATACTCGTTGAATTCGTATTCTCGAGTTTTGATGGTTGGGGTCTGCTGGTGTTTTGCATTTGATGTCTTCTTGGTAGAACTCAGCTACTGTTGGGTCCTTTATGAGCATCAGATGCATACAGCGTGCTCAGACTGAGGAATCTGCAGGGAATTAATTGAAATCACCGACCTTTTCCCTTTAAGCTTTCTTTTAGTTCTTGCAGCATAGAGCTTCATGCGCTTAGCTGCTTCATGATTATGAACTTTAACCTACCAATATTGATTCAATAAATAGGGACTTTTCTAGCTTTAACCTGTTAAACTGAGACAAGAGATGAACTTAGTGACTGGATTTTAACCTTTATCATGCCCTATGGAGTCCACTTGTCCTCTTCTTTATGTAAGAGGCATGCCAGATCTCTATGCACTGTAATGTAGCTGCTCCTATTAGACTAGGCCACATCAAGAGCACTGAGGTCTAAGCTTGGCCCATGGGCTGACATCCCAGTTCTTGGCCAAGATTGGTTCCTCTCAGTCTGGTCCATCCCATTGTGTCTCTGGTTGCTATTTTCTCTTTCTTCTGGCATGTGATACATCTCTCAGATTATCTTATATGACAAGCTGTTGTGGTTGTAAAAATATGCAGGCATATGTTGATGCAGTCCTTGATCTTGCTTCACACTTCATCACACGCTTGCGGCGTTATGCAAGCTTTTGCCGTACATTGGCAAGTCATGCTGTTGGAGCAACTGCAGGCACTGGCAGCAATCGGAATATGGTTACAAGTCCCACACATAGTTCTGCATCTCCTTCAACCACTCAGGGTCAGCATACACCTCTGTGTACCAATTCTGTACATGAACTAGTATTGTTCAGTTTTGACATCTTTCTGAGAATACAAATATCTAATTCTTTCTTTGGTCATAGTGAATAAATGCTTCTTATGGTTTTGAAAGAAGATTGAAATACTGAATATTCAGTGTATCAACTCTTTGACCGAGTTATAGGGAAGCGGAAGTCTCTTCAATTTATTATCCTACCCAAAAGAACCAATACTGTCTTCCATCCACCTGATGACGTTCTAATTTGTTCTACAGTAGTTTCCACTATTAAAAGTGAGGGGTGAATGCATCCCTTATTCCGTGTGCTAGAGAGGATGAGTTTTGTGGTCTGATTGTTAAGGAACAATGTATTGTATTACCAGTAGACACAAGCAATTTGTATAAATTCTTCTCCTTTTTGCTTTTATTTTTTCGCCTCCAAAAATCAGTGTCAGTTCAACTTAGCTTTTTACTGCCATATGTTTCCAGGAGGTCAAAGTGGAACCACAAGCTCCACTGGAAGCTCCCAAATGCAAGCTTGGGTACAAGGTGCTATTGCTAAGATTAGTAGCACTGCTGATGGAGCGTCCAATTCGACACCAAATCCTATGAGTGGTCCATCTCCATTTATGCCGATAAGTATTAATACAGGAACGTTTCCCGGAACGCCTGCTGTCAGGCTCATTGGGGACTGCCATTTCCTGCATAGATTATGCCAACTTCTGCTTTTCTGTTTTTTCTTCTGGCGAAGACAATTACCCCGCTATATTGGGGGTGCACAGAGGAGCGCTGACTCAAATATGCAAAAACCTCAGTCTATTCCTCCTGGCAAGGTGGAAGAGATGAACACTGCATCAACAAAACCAGCGTCAGGAGCTGGGCAGCTTCCTGGATCAAAGGGTGCTGAAGAAGGTCCTGCAAGTCGTTCACCAAGATTAGGTTCTGGCAATGCTGGACATGGGTACACATTTGAGGAGGTAAGACATTTTCTTTTATCTCTTCAACTTGCTCTTAAGAATATTTAAATACATTACCTACTGAAAGCCTAGTAGTTAATCTCGGTTGCGGAAAAATATCGGCCAAGGAATTATATGCGTTATGTATAAATATCGGGATTTTTCGGGAAATATTGGTTGGCTATATAAATGAATAAATAATATATTATATATAAAATATAAATATATCAAATTATTAATAAATGCAAAATTACCAAAAAAAAACTTAATACTTAAGCTCAACAAATCTCAAAATTTATACTAATCAATGATCCACATTCCTCAACCATAAAGCATTATATAATAAGTGATAAGTTGATAACACGTATATGGTTTAAGACTCAATCCAAGACTATGAAGCACTAATCCTCTCCTACATCCTTAAAGTACTCAACTTCTTCATTATCTTCCTTCCCCATAACCAAGGAGGGGTTTTAGGTATATATTATTATTATTATTATGGTTATTTTATTTTTATATTTTTTCCGGGCGATCTTTTTGGCTCAATATAGTCAGCTGATATTTCCAAAAAATATCTCCAGAAGAGCGATGACGATATCTCACGAGATTAACTACATATACAGAAAGTTGTTTATGCCTTTATCAGTCCTTTATGTTGACTCATGCTAAGTCAACTTGCATCTTCGCGAGTTCGAGAAGC
This sequence comes from Macleaya cordata, assembly GCA_002174775.1. NCBI lineage: Eukaryota > Viridiplantae > Streptophyta > Magnoliopsida > Ranunculales > Papaveraceae > Macleaya > Macleaya cordata. The sequence goes on from MVGT01004291.1 coordinate 796,177, forward strand.
ATTTTGGATTCGGTTATTGTATGCTCTTTACTGACAACCATGAGCAAAGATTCAGATTGATTTGATACTTGTTATTAAAGATTGAGTCAGAAAACATTTTAGTTTTGCTGATAGCTCTCACGAGATGTGTTGCTGTTGTTCAGGTAAAGGTGCTTTTACTCATATTGATGGATTTCTGTGGATTAAGAGCAGGTTTGGCACACCCTTTACCAGTTTCTCAAGTGGGGGTCAGCAATATCCAGATCTGCTTGCATTATATCGATGGGAACTACACTGTTTTACCGGAAGTTGTAGAAGCATCTCTTGGACCACATATGCAGGTATTTGTTTATGAATGATACTCCGAATATCAGGTAGATGGTTATGAAAATCACTAATTCTTGTGGGGTGGTATCCCTTAGGTCGAGGTAGATACATTTAGAAAACTAAAAAAATATTTAACCCTTTAAATCTCTTTACTTATTTTTCTATTCTTGTTATTATATAATTATCAGTTCCGTATTTCTGGTTCTAATGTTCAGCAAATGTACTTTGTCTGTAATGACCATTGAGACCGATTTTATGATTTGAATACCTTCTTGATTTGCTAGACTTTTTTAAAATTGAAAGTAAACTTTACCTTGACATCCAACCAGGAGTTTAAAGTTGATAAATTTTATGTTTTGCTCTTGCAAAATCAATCAATACCACTTGTGATTCCTTATAATTTAATAAAATATGTCCCGGGTAAGGATTAAGGAACTCCCTATCACCTAGACATTGCCCAATGTTTTTGCTTAATAAGTTATAGGCATGATAACGGCAATTTTGGAATTCTCTAAATAAATACTCGTACTAGTATCATTTATGCGTAACCTAGCCTTGATGAGCTTCTTGACACAAATTGGTGAGACCCAAGGTTGTACTACATGTGTGCCATCTGACCATCATAGCCTTCCTGTCTTCTTCCCTGATTGACTTATATAAACTATTTAGACCTGCCTTCCAAGGTTGTACTACATGTGTGCCATCTGACCATCATAGCCTTCCTGTCTTCTTCCCTGATTGACTTATATAAACTATTTAGACCTGCCTTCCAAGGTTGTACTACATGTGTGCCATCTGACCATCATAGCCTTCCTGTCTTCTTCCCTGATTGACTTATATAAACTATTTAGACCTGCCTTAAAGCTTGTTATCTGTGATCTTTAAGACAGTTATATTTTCAAAATTAACATTTCTTTTCACTTTTATGGACTACATTAGATCTTAATGTTCCTTTTCCTCTCCTTTTTTTCCCGGATGCTTCTCTCCTGGGCTTAAACACAGAATATGCCTCGACCTAGAGGCGCAGATGCTGCCGGTTTGTTACTTCGTGAGTTGGAACTGCACCCTCCAGCTGAAGAGTGGCACAGGCGTAATATGTTTGGTGGGTCCTGGTCTGATACTGATGATCTGGCTCCCGTGGATGAGGCACCCAAGCTAAAAAATTCTTCTGACATATTTGAGATCAATTCGTCTGATGATTATGATACTTATTCCGGAACTCAAAGCCTCTGGCCCAGGAAGCGTAGGTTGTCTGAGAGAGATGCAGCTTTTGGCTTGAAAACTTCAGTGGGCCTGGGAGCATATCTTGGTATTATGGGATCTCGAAGGGATGTTGTCACTGCTGTATGGAAAACAGGGCTAGAAGGTGTTTGGTACAAGGTCTGATCATATCATCTCTCTTTTCTTTTTCTTTTTTCCCCCTTTCTTTTTTGATAAGCTTTCTTTCCAATTTTATCAATTAGCATTATTACTAGAGAACGCAGGTTAAAATTTCCCTTCACAAGGGGTCTCATTAGGTGCTATGACTATGAAGGATATTGAGATCAATGTGATCTAGTCTTGGAGATCTTCCAGTGAAAATATCAACCCAATCTGATGATTATAAACTGATAGATTATATTCCTTTCAACTGACTGAGAATATGTTGAACCATTAAAAAAGAAGACAGCAGATCCTTGGTTATAATTATCGGAATCAGTTGATTTTATCTGTGGGGATATCCTTGGTGAAAAAGTATCCTCCCAACTTGTGCTTACTTCTTCAATGTGCCCAACACTAGTCTCCTGAACACGTGAATGTATTGCAAGAGTAATTGTTTCTATACTCATCAATATGAATGGGACTACTAATCTCTGTAAAAGCACGACTTTCATTATTGTTCTTATAATGCAAGGTTGCAAAGTGTGGCATATGTTCGGCTCGATGAGCCAATTTGTGTGTTTGATGGCAAGAGCCACTGGATTGGTGTTCTTGTCAGTTCTACTTTTCTCCTGTGGTGACTCTAGTCAGCATATTCAAGTGCTGCCACTGCAGTTCACCATCAGCTAAATACTCTTTTTGCTAAAAACTGAAACCAGATTGTCCACCATTGAGATTAAATACGAAAGCAAGTTTTCATTGCCGTGGTACAGCATGAAGGTTTTGATGCTGTGACATGCTTACTGTCTAGGTGGCATGATTGCTGGGTTGATCTGAGCATGGATTTGATACATGATTATACCAAATTATTTTCTTTGACAGTTATAAATTATCTTTAACAATGAGTCGAGTAGTAAATTGACACTATGTTTTTTATTTTAAAAAGGACACTTCTATGAGTATGATACATGATTATACTTTATACTATATTCTTTTCTTCGAGACAATTCCCAAGATTATCTCTCTTTTCAAAAAAATTTAAAATAAAAAATTCCCAAGTTTATCTATAGCATTTCTAAGTTTTGATTTCCTGCTAGTACCTGATGATGCCAATGAAATTCCGTTGTTCTCTTCTATTAGCTGTCTGCCTTTGTTCATTTTTCAAGTTTTCTTTTTTACCTGTGCTTTCCAGTTGAAATTCTGACTTTTGGTTTTTTTTTTTTTGATGCAGTGTGTAAGATGTTTGCGGCAAACCTCAGCATTTGCGTCCGCAGGTGCTACAAGTCCCCTTAATCAGAGTGATCGAGAGGCATGGTGGATAAGTCGGTGGTCCTATGGCTGCCCAATGTGCGGTGGAACATGGGTTCGAGTTGTTTAGATAACTAGTTAAATCCACACTTTCATCATGTAGGTCTGTATATTATTAAACTATTTTCCCCTTTCTAGTATGAATGTTTGCAAATGGCAAGTTTTCTTTCACAAACTCAGATCAATCTGCTCCACTTATATTATTGCAGGAGAGGCTCAGAACCAATAGGTAGTAACTAGCTCAGCCGAACATCAGTTAGAAGTTTCTGGTTAGAGTTCTCAGAGAATTCGAAGGGGCACTAGACAGTGCCTTGCTCTTATACGAAGAGGTAAACTGGTGAAATTGTTCAATTTGTAATTATTCACCTATGTCAGAGATCAAACTCATCGAGGGTAAAATTGAGACATTTTGTGTTACCTGACAGATAATACAGGTTTTTCTTTCACCTGGATCTTCAGTCTGCATTGTTCATCGAAAGATCAGAAGAGGGTGAAACGATTGAAATAATTGAATGCTTTCTGAGGATTCCATTGTATATGTATCCGCAGAGGAAAATTTGTAACTGTAGTTTTTTTCTTAATGAATAGTTGCAAAACCATCAGCATTGTCATTTTATATTCTTGAACCTTACGATTTGTATCTGACATACTACATTTTGTCGATAGTGAGCCTTGAAGCAATGTACAAATTTTTATATTCTTGATCTAAGTAACCAGAGCGCGGGTCGGAGCGGGAACAAAAGTGGGAGCGGGAGCGTCGGAGCGATCGATTAAAAAATGTTCTTAGTTCTAAAATGCCTTCGGAGCGGGAGCGTCAGAGCGTAGTTCGGAACGGGAGCGGGAGCGTCACCCCTGTACCAAGATTTCGGTTACTAAGTTCTTGATCCTAAATCTCTCTCTCTCTCTCCAGGTAGTTCCTCGGCTTACATGGTTTTTGAATCTGATAAATTGCCCATACTGTCAATCTGTTGTCGCGAATAAGACCGCAATTTTAATGAATTGAAAACTAATGTGTCAAATAAATCTGTATAAAAGTTTTAACTATATTTGTATTTTTATTCTTTACTGCATTTTTGTATCAGAGATACAAAGAGTCCCTGAGCCAAAACCTCACTGATTACTGCCATAAAAGGTGCGATTCACAGGCCAAGGCTATGAAGAGCGAGCCTACTATTTTGGGCTGTATGCATATCTTCGGCCTATGTGAAAGAGCCTAGTGCTCCAACGCAAGCTGCTGCTGCTGCTGCATTTGCATGGGAGGAACCCTCCTCTATGCTTGTAGGGTAATGCTAGAGCTACAACAGGTTCTACATCAGAACCTATAGCAAGGTACACTTAAAAGGAGGCCTTTTATCATTTTAGAATGAGTGTGAATCATGAGAGTGTAGAAATAACAAATCCACCTCTCGAATGCACCTTGTTGTAGGTTCTGTTGTAGAACTTGCTGTAAGTTTAGCATTATTCATACTTACATATTTTGAGTTCTAAAAAAGTATACAATCTTGCTTGTAAGTTGTAGATGTCTTATGGAACAATTTTTATAGTGTTTCATAAAAATAACATTTCTAATACGATCAACTAGCCCGATCATTCTGTCTTTTCTTACTGCTAGGGCGACCGGGACCACGAGTTTTATTTTCTTAAGTTTTTAACTAAAAACAAGATACGACATAGAACATGGCTCTCCCGGTGTATAAAACTTCTCATTGAGGAAGACGTTAAATTTTAACTGGTAATTAAGCTATCCGTTTTACTGTTAATTTTTGAAAATTATTTTTTAAGGGGTCAAAAGTCTTAAAGCGACATGACTTTTGATAAGGAGAAAATATACACTAAAAATCAGTTTTTAGATCATCTTTGTTCGGGGGTCCTACAAGCCAGAATTTCTATTGAGGGCTCTCAATGCAATGGGTGCCCTACCATTTACTCAGATATATATAAGCCGTAAGATCTCAAATCGGACGTCCTAGATTATGGAAAAAAGTGGAAAACGTTATAAATTAAAGTAAATTTACGGGTTTTCATTTTTTTTTGTAAGAAAAAGTGCCGTACTATGCTGTGCTACAAAATAGAAACTTCCCTCCGGATAGGAATAGGATTCAGCTTTTCGTCTTCCTCAAGCTGCTTCAACTAACCCTATTTTTTCTTTGAACAAAATGGTGAGTTTGTTTTTAGTCGGAACAAGAGTTTCCACCATTAAGTATCCACACAGGATATTTCCTTAAAATAAACTCAATACAGTTTTGTTGGTTTTCTTGTTCTTCACTGCATCTTTGCTGCTGCTGCATCAGTTGGTATCAGAGTTTACTAGTCTTTTTGCTGAATCATGGCTCAACCAAGAAAACAAACACAGGTACCACTCGATGAAGATGACGATAAAGCACGACTGTTACGACAAGTTGAGACATTAACACAAGAGGTGGAAGTGTTAACGCAACAAGTAGCTACTTTAGTTAATCAACAACGAAACCAACCCCACCAGAATCAACATTTGAAAGAAGAGGATGATGAAGAAGAATTTGTGAATCCTTTTGGGTCTCTTGTAACTGAAGAGATCATCACTCCCATGCACAAGCAAGAGGCCTTCAGGGTGAGTTGCTCTCAAGAAAGGGAGAATAATGTAGTTGGACAAAATATAATTCTATTTTTTTTAATTTTATTTCTATTGATAAATTGATTTTTTTTTTAATTAAAAATAAGTATAAATCCATGTGGGAGTTATTCATATAAGGAGCTCCAAAACAAAAAATTAAAGAAGAGGTTGAATTTTGAGTTTTGATTGTAGAGTTCTTGCTTGTTTAAGCTTTGAGTTGTAGTGATTATTGCTTGGGCACTCGTAGAATCAGTAATCTGTAATTAGGTTTTATGCTATTTTGTGTGACAAGATCAACTAGCCCAATCTTTGTTTTATCGCTATTTCTCAGAAGCACGAGTGTTTTGAGTTGAATAAAATTCCGAGAGAATTTCCCATTACTCCCTGAATCTTTTTCTAAAAGAAAATCAACTGGTATATGAAGATGGTTTACAATCAGCTTCTTTTCTAGTTCCTATCCTGCATGAGAGAGCAAAAATAATTTTGCAGTTATGATAAATCAGCTCTTTGTGAAGCCGAAGGGTTTTACCTGAATGAAGAGCTCATGGTTTTCAATCCTAGTAGTCTGGTCAGACAATCTCATCAGGAAAAAGAAAGAAAGGAATCTTGATTGGATTTATGTCAGAAACAACTGAATTCATCAGTACAAAGTGATGATAAGCATGGTGTACATTTCTTCTGTATTAGTTGCAAAAGTTGGTTTTGAGTAGGAGATATTTCCTTGATTTAACCATTTAATTTAGACAGCTGACGTTTGTTACTGTACAGTATAAGAAAAGAAGGGGCTATAGTTTTTTTTTTTTACGCCCCGTAGTCTCTATTAAAATATTTGTCTTCAGGATAATAGACAGCCATAACATCGTTCCCTCCAAATTTCCTACCATGCAGCGCAGCCTTCGCCTTGGCCGATCCAGCATTGTCTGCATACTCCAAGAACACCTGAAAAAAGAAAACGACCATGTAGCTGAATATTAACAAAGGATGGGTAACTCTAAAAGATAATTTAGTTGGGTCATCTCTGTGATGATATGAAACACAGTTGAAAATTTCTGGTTAGATGTGACCCATAATAGAGAAATCTTAAGAAGCAACCCCTTAACGGAGTTGTAGAGTAGCAAATCCGTCGAAAACAAGAAAAACTGCATTGGATAATTTGCAAACTCGACGTATTAAAAGAAATTTTTTCTTGTCTTTACTGAGCTGCAGTTGTGCAACTCCCAAAAGAATTGCTTGTTAGAATTCGTGCCGTGAATATTTTGGATGCCACAATTATTTATTCAGATATGCAGATTCAATACTTTCATGTGTTGTGAAGGTATGATTTGGAACCCAGTTATGAAAAGAAAAGTTAAACTGATCCTACAGTAACGAATTAATACAGCAAGAAAAACTAATCAAATGAACAAATAAAGCAAAACACTAGATTCAGTAGAAGATCGAAATACCTTTCCGAGTCCTGGGGTCCATTCTCCATTTGCATTTGGGCGAGGGATTACAACATTCACCAAGGACCCTAATCAATCCAACCAGGTAAGAGAAGTTTTGCAAGAGTATTAGCATTCGAAAAATCCTCATCAAAGCAGAACAGTAAAATTTGTATTCAAGAGAATTCAGTTGCAGGACTATGTCTAAAGTTTGCGCAGATTTTAGTTTCAACTGATATTTTGAAAATAAGGGAACCTATCTGAATCTTCCTAATTCAAATGCCTGTACAAATTGGTGGATTCACCTGGTTAGGTTTTGAGTGCCTAGACATCTGGGTTAATTGCTTGAAACACCATGATAAACAAACCACATGATCAAACGCTCTGGATTTTTTTATATTTTTTTATGAATGAATATGGATTTTTTATTCCTCTTAATGGACCAGATAACTGGTTATAACGTCATTTCAGTGATGATCGGCAATCAGTGAATGGATAAAAGGAAAAACAATAAGTAACAAATAGCACGCGACGAGGATATTGTGCATACCAAATTTCCCGCCTTCTTCCCTCATGTCCTCTAATATATCATTGTACTCTTCATCATCCCTTAGCTCGTCAGCATTTACCACCTTTATAGGAGAGAACCATCACGTTAAGCTCCAAACATAAATGGAGTCAGATTTGCTCCAATTTATTAACTCCACAGTTAAATACCCTCTGAACCAAATTTGAAAGCAAATATGGTTTAAAAGGTACTGGACACTAAAGTATATAACACCAACAATCAATAGATAAACCAACACCAACAATCAATAGATTTGCTCTAATTTATTAACTCCACAGATAATAATCCTCTGAACCAAATTTGAAAGCAAATATGGCTTAAAAGGTATTGGACACCAAAGTATATATGCATATGCTTAATAGGTAGACGAATAACGATAATACCTCAGTCAAGCAGACAACTTTAGTTGGAACCTCAATACCCATTCCAGTCGTCATTCCAACTCCGGGCAAATTACCACCCGCCTGGAGGACCATTTTCTGCAGTCCAGACCATAGATCCCCTTGAGAGTCCAGAAGAAGAGAAACAGAAGGATAACAACCAAAAGATCCAATGAGGGGTGGTGTTGAGATGTTACCTGGATAGCTATATGCTGCTGTGCCTGTTGTAATATGTTCTCCTGGTCTTTCGCCTGCCCGCTGCTATATAAGTAAACGAAATTGTCTTAGATGATGAGCATAGTTCCAGGTTTTCTATATTGTGCTAAACATTCAAATGTATTTCTATTCTAGTTGTCTCTTTTAGATCTGTTTATATCCTTAACATGTTTGTATCGGGTGTCAGCATATTCACCCCTTCGTATACGTTTCACACAGCATGCTAATACAGTTGCTGTGCAAGTTACTTGAGTTTGAGGCCTAAATGTATGTTTTACTTCATGTGATTACTGTTATTATTTACTGTCTTTAGATCCCTTTGACAACTATTAATCAAATAAATAGAGGTCATGATAGTCCTCAAAAGGAATTAGAATGTGCGCAAATATTTGAAATATCCAAAAAGTATGGTGAGGAACCGGGTAAAAGATGATCAACCCCCTGGACGCACCAGTGTACTACATACCAGAAAGATGATTTTTAAAACAGAAAAAAGGCATGAAGTATCAACAGAAGATGCAGGAAGAAAAAAAAAATCACTACAAAAAATGATAAATCCGAACGATAAGAACATGCGCATTTTTCCATTGTTCCCTTGCTCCTAATAAGATGCACCAACCTAGCAGTGGCACGGCGAACAGTTAAAGTCTTGTCGCCCATTTTCAGACCATTAAGTGCAGCACAAGCAATGTCTGTCACAGCTGGATCCTGAGACATCGAAAAATTAGCAGATCTGAGTTTAGGTCCACAAGGAACTAAAAGGATGTTATAGTGCCGAGTTTTTTTTTTTTTTAAAAAAAAAAAAAGATAATCCAAGGGCAAGAGAATTTTGAATCAGTCCTGCAGGAACCAAGACAAGTCTTTTGATTTTTAGAACGTAAGCACGAACCTGATACACACAGAAACCATAACCTTTTGAATTTCCTGTATCTCTATCCTTAACAAGGTCAAAACCACGCAAAGGTCTGAAACAATTAAACAACCATATATAACCAAGTCATTACATGCTAAATGGCAGGTCCAAAATGTCCCCATGCATCAAGTGATGCTTATTTATCAGATCAAACCAAAAGAACATGGGAGAAGCAAACAAAGTTCAGTCAGGTAGCTGTAGTGGAATAAATAATAATTAATACTAATACGATTGAACAGGTAAAATGCAAGTGAGTTATAGCTCGTACCCAAAGGACTCTAGCAGTTCCCGTATCTGTACTTCTGTGAAATAGTATGGCAATCCACCTACAAATATACGGTCTGGTCCCTCTACTCCACCAATTGCACTGTTAAGCATTTCCAGATCAGCTAAAATTTAAGATTTAACTGCCATATACTATAGATATTGTTCCTCATTATTCAAAAGAATGTCCAATTGCATCTAGCCAATTAAGACATAAGGATTAACATCAAATGTACAGTCATACAACTTTCCCACACGAAAACAAAGTAAGGGGTGAACTATGTTTCTTCAGAAAAGAAACTAACTCCATCTGGAACTTGGGAATTTGAAGCTTACAGAGTTAGAAGACCACAGTCCAGGAACAAGCATCCCTTATCACTAAGAGAAGAAATATAATCTGAAAAACAGACTCTTGCAGATGGCAGATGCCAACATATTTTGAGTCTGCACAAGCCGAGGAACCAGAGAAGTAGCAGAAGTGCAGAACACTGGTTAATAGATTCAACTTCTTGGTTAGTCTGAAAATGTGACATCAATAAATTGGAGCAGTTTGAATGGCTTAAACACCAATGAGTATAACTGCTTTCCTTTCCACATAGCAGTTTGAACAGCTTAAATGATCGAGTGTGGCTTTAGAATAAAATTTCAGGTCAATGTTCACCTGGACCAGCTAAGTGAATCACCAGTTGAACCACATGGTATGGTCCCATTTCAGAACCCTTGATAGATTAGGGCGCAAAACATGTATCCGCATTCTACATCTCTAACCTACTATCACAAGCCCAATTCCCTTTACTAAATAAAACTTACCCAGGTGTGAGACCAACAGCAGCTAAGTTGAGAAGTGGGTTTGGTTGGCTAGGTCCAAGCGCTGCAGCCAATGAAGGGTTGTAGTCTGTAGGCCTCCGAACCCTCACAGAGACTCCCTATTAAGAAAAAGCATCATTAAAATGAGAAACTACCAACACTTAGTTTTGGTCACCCCTTAATGAATAGAAGCTTTACCGCAGTGCATAAATCTTACATTGATAAGTATATAAACCAGTTTTTTACTACACATTGAGGATACACTCTTGAGGCTTTCTCTTAGATAACGTTTTTAACACACACTAAGGTTTATCATGAGTCACACTCTGTCGTATACTTTTAATTACTCAGCATACCAGCTGAGTCATTTAAAAAAACGTTGTTTCTAAACATTTTCTAAGGGATGAAGTGTTATTGGAGATCTTCCCCCTCCTAGTCCTACTACTGCTGAAAGGAGTTTGAAAAGTAGCACCTCAAACATTATCCCATCCAGTGCCATTGCATTACTTGCTTCTTCAACAGTTCTCATCTCCACAAAAGCAAACTTCTTTTCGTGATTAATGTAGACATTGACTACAGCATCACCTACAAGTACAAAACACCAAAATAATAACCCTTCTCCAAATGATAAAACTGTATTGTACTGGAGAGAGAGAGAGAGAGAGAGAGAGAGAGAGAGAGAGAGAGAGAGAGAGAGAGAGAGAGAGCAAACCAACCTGGACCAGCAGAATTTCCTCCAATAGCAGCCATAACACGGCTAAAGAACGTTGCAATTGTCTGTTCCAAGAGATACAAAGAATAAGACCAGTATTACGAAAAGACTACACGTAGAAGACTTGTAAGATCTTTTTAAAGTGCAATTGCAGCCCATAAATCATGGCAGGCTCAGACAAAAGACTAAGCAACCACTCAGGTAAAAACTGAATAAAAACGTAACATTGGGGTCCAAATGTCTGCAAATTTATCAGTCCTCTCCCTCTACTTATCTCTTGGAAAGTAAAACTCTAATTCTTTTCAGGCATAATGTGTCATTTGAAGTCCTAGGATAAATGTTCAGCTAATTTAAGCCTGTAGAGGGGAAGAAAGAAAGGAAAAAAGAAATAAGAACTTCAAATCCATGTTTTAAGCAAGAAATCCCATTTACTTCTTACTCTTAATGACGGTTTAATTAAAGCTGACCATGTTAGTTCTGATTACGCGGAGGACTCTGGCACTAAATAATTTGCAGAGACAAGTATTAGATAAACATACTTCTAGTTACGCAACCATCTATAAGCGATTTAATATAACCTTCAGACATTCAATAACAATTTCTGCACAACAGAGCTGCAGAAGGTCTTTACACATTAGTTCCCAGTCAAAGCAAATTATAGCAGAACTAACTAGTCATCTGAAAATATTGAAACATTAGGTGTGGTGCAAGACATAGGGGTACGAGGTGCCACAAAATGTCAATAGGAATTAGGAAACATGAGTCTCCTTTTTACTAACTGGAAGAGAATAGAGAGAGGAGAGAAGGTGGCAGGAGGTTCAAGAAAGGTTAGAACAGGAATAATCTCAAAACAGAACCTGCTGACGAGTTTTCGAACACAGCAAATATTTGAAATTCAACCTACACTCACAAGATTTAGAAAATACAATTAAGATGAGTAGAAGTGCATAGTTACCACCAAGAAGAAAAATAAAGCTTAAGTTTATTCCAATTGCTGTCAATAGAGGTCCAATACAGCACTTTGGAAAGCATGACTCTACTACTTAACTGGAAAAGAGAAGAGAGAGGGAGGGAACTAATGATTGGCTCTGTCTCAGGATTTTGGATTTGATCATAACGATAAAATTATATCTGGTCTTGTTTCCACTTTTCCAGTCATTCTAGATACAATTTTGAAATATTGGATCTTCCGTTATTTAAATCGCGTATCTCCGTCACTTGTAGTGATTTATCATTGGGTGTAAGGGGGGTGAGGAGAAGAATAACTTCGGAACACAACCTGCTCATTTGCCAATGGAGGAAGGCCGCCAACATATACTCGACGTGCATGCCTCGTTGCCTATCATACAGAAAAAGGGAGGAAAACAGACAGTTAAGCATTTCAAAAAGAAGAGAGGAAAAAACATATAACCAATCCACAACATACCTGCTGAGTCATGGCTTGCGCTGGCATCAATGGAAGAGCTCCAAACTAATTCAGAAATTAGAATAGCCCATATAAGCTTAACAAATAAGCAAAAACCTTACAATATAGCAAGCTAAAGATACATCAAAGCTTCCTGAGCATATACACCTGAGTGGTCCCGAAAGGAAACATGTTCTGGAACATTCCTGGCATTGTCGGAGGAACACCTGGCACTTGTCCTGCATATAACAGAAAGAAATGATATATAACAGTACCAACCACAACTTTAAATGTCTTGTTACTACTAATTGAGCAATACAAAACAGGAAGCCTGGATTTATCATTTTAAATTTTGAGTTTTTAGTCTTCCTAATTGAAAGCTTACATAATATGCAGTTGAAAAATATAGAATAAGAGAAAAAGAAATCCTTCATTGCAGGTGCTGGAGAAATATTCATAAGTCTACCAAAATGGCATTGCTGGTTGAAGCGAACAAGATCCAGTATTTGGTGCATTGGTTCCCCGCTGAATATAAAATCTACGACGGTCACGCCGAAGGATAGCACAGTGGGACATGAAGCCCAACATTGCCTTCTTACCCAAATGATAAACACAAATCACAAACAGAAAACCACACACAACAGCCAACAACACAACAATGATGCTCAGTTTCAGTACATAGCCACTTAAGTAAATGGAATAGTACACCATAAACAACACAAGAAATCAGAAACTACTCTAACAACCGTTAAAAATTGAAAGTACTACTAAATACAATACCAAACAAAGTAACACTATCCTTGATCTATGAAAGACCAGTATAGCGAGTTATTTATAAAAAATATATATATAACATAAGCCAGCAGAGAGTTACACACTGACCTGGAACTGCAGCACCAGGTACCATGGCAGTACTTGGTGGTGCCATGTCAAAACCGCTTGCCCGTTTGCTTCAGAGAGAAAATATTAGTAGCCAGTTAGTAATACTAAGAAGCTGACTTCAACAATGTCGAAGTACAAAGAGAGAGTTCCAAAACTATTTCCAGAATTGAGAAGAGAATGAGAAACAAGAATAAGTAGAGGTGAATCTGGTCGTGTGTTTACATGTGTGCACACAAATGTCTCCACATTTTAAGTTGGGTCAATGACGCAGCTTGTGAGTTAATAACCAAGGTGCATCAATTCTGGTTGAAAACTATACCCAAACATTTCAAATTGGGTCCCCCTTCAAACTAAGACAAAGTGTATACATACCTTTTCGAACGAGAACGAGAGCGTGATCTAGATCGATTCCTAGATCTATCCCGTGAGCGGGAACGTGATCTATGCTTGTGTCTCCTATCCCTATCTCGATCGTAATCGCGATGCCTGTACAAGACCAAAATAAGCAAAGAAAGCCGAGATACCTAACAAAAATTTCTTATAAGTAAAATAATGTAGAATTTTTCTTTTATTGCTGTTTTTTTCAGTTGTTAGAAGGGAAAAGAAAAACACCATTTTATGTTTTCCTGTGACCAGATGAGAAAACCATCCTGATCATTCATTTTACCTAAGATGTCAATGAAATGTACAAAAGCACTCTAAAGCGATGTTCAAAACCTCTAAGAGCGTAAAAGCAACGAGATAACAAAGTTTTTCAATCATAATACTCCTACCTGTCATAATCACGGCTTCGGTGACGGTCGTAATCATCAGCTTTATCCCTTCCTCTTTCATCCCTCACACTTCTATCCTTATAGTCCCTATGGCGACGTTCCCGATCTTTTTCCTTGTCTCGATCCCTTTCTTTAGTTCTCGATCTCTCATGATCTGATCCACGAGAATTGTGCTGAGAGAATTTTAACACGAGTCAGTTGTTTTTGGATTGTAAATAAATAAGAAAATTACAACTACGACATTGCGGGCAAAGAGCATTAAAAATGTAATAATGCAAGCTTCAACCTATATTTCACTGATCAACAATTAGCTTTCATTTTGTTCGTCGAACCTTTGGAAGTTTGTTTCTGAGGAACAATCAGTTTGTCATCAATTCAATGACTCTGCTGACTTCATACATTTCGAATTTATTAGCTTACAAAAAAGTGATTCACGTCTTCAAAAACAGTATATTACAAAAACCATGATGACATTGACAACATATATTTGCTGATACAGTTTGGAAAAAATTACCTATGTAATAAGTTGGAAATTTTCAACATATATCAAAGGACATATTTATGGAACAGAAAAATCAGAAACGCACATAAAATCAATACAAAAAAGAAGGGCACAGCGACATTGGCTTAAAATGGAAAGCTGAGGGTTTCCTGCAATTTTTCTAACAAATTGGTAATGCAAGACGGAGAAATCACAATTTTTCCAGCTACCATGTTTGGATACGCTGAAAAAAAAAACAATTTTTGGGCGTAAAAACATTTCTTTTCTCGACTCTTTCACCCAAAATTGCATATTTACAGCTCCATTAAAAATTTAATAACTACATTAGGAAAAAAATTTCAGGCAAATTTAAGTTCCATTTTCTCAATAATTCGCTATTCAGGGGGAAAAAAATATATTTGTCCTCACAATCAAAAGCCTAAACTCTAAGAAAAAATGTAATTTTTCGGAAAAAAATTATACCTTGATGTGGGAGTCACGATCTTCGAACGCATCGTAAGGTGAAGATCCACCATGATCAGCTCCTTTATAACTCTCGCCATTGCCTTCGTATCCCCCATCGTAACTAGACATTTCAGCTCAAATCCAAAACCCTAACCCTAGATTGGGTTACGAAATGCTGAAAGAACCCTAATTCTTCTACTGCTGTTACAGAACAAGAGAAATTAGGTCGTTTTTTAACCTATTTGAAGCATTACAGTAGTAGTAGAGCTTTATCCTTCAAAAAAAAAAAGAGCAAATCAGTTATAGAAGCCTGTTTGGATTTACCCTAAAAAATGAAGGACAGAATACAGATGGCGTTACTAGTGAATTAAAACTGCCAAACAGAACCAATTGTTTATTTTTTGGGCCTTTGGTTGGGTTCAAATCTGGGCCTTAGGAACTGTTTGGGGACGTGGGTAAGTGAGGGTCATATAGGCACCAGTTTGGGTTCAAACTTCAAAGTTGAACCCATAATTACTTTTGGGTGGAGATAGTAACATGGTGTTTGTTTTTACGGGCACCTGGATTTGAATTGTGTTAATCTAACTTTGTATTGTGCAAAATCTTCAACCTTAGGAACTTGTTTTCTTAGGCCTATGGTAGATCATTTTTGCATCCTGTTTCCATGAGTGTGATTTTGTAGATCCACCACAAGCATGGGTCAAGAAGACCCTACAATGTGACCTTGACAATCAACTGAACCATCCTTTGAGGCTTTGACTGTTTGAGACCATATAGGTCCACACATGGTTGGGTCATTTGTGGTGGGTCTATAAACCAAATTTCGTTCGAAAGATCATAATTGTTTTTTAGATGATTTGTAATTATTGTCCAATTACAAATCGAGATATAGCACCCACCCTGACTAGTTCTCGGAATAGTACCATCCTCCTTTTAGTAACTACCGGATATACAGATTCTAGTACAACAATGACATTATTAATTCACGCCGAATAAGTGCGCGAAGATCTGAAGCACTCGAGAGCCAGAAAAAAAAAAAGAAAAAGAAAAAAACACATAAGAAGAAAAAGAAGAAGAATAAGAAATGAACGCTCCTCCTCAGTCCACTATTAGATGCTAGAGCTAGCAGCCAATCATCTTTATGGATAACAGTCAATATCAGTTCAAGCAATGCCCAAACTTTAAATTAAACGTGCAAAAATAATTTCCATCAACGGTCAAAAGCTTATCCAAATGCAACTCAAATACAAGGATGCTGACAAAAAAAAGAAAAAAAAAACCTCGGACAAGAAGAACACGTACAAAATTGTTTTTGCACTCTTGTATTGCCATCGAAATAGACCCAATAAGGGCCAAAATGGATAGGAGCAATCCCGAAAGACTGCCCAAATATTTTTTCTTTTCGAGTTAGAAAAGTATGAAATTGAGCATCTCCAATGAGGTCTTTACAATGTATATTCTAACTATCACTACGCGCATGCGTTTAAGTTTCTCTTAACATTAGAATTAGAGAAAGATTTTAGAATAAATGTCTATATATTTTATGTAGCAGTCATTCTTTATTATATTTACAATAATATTGAGAATTTTTCAAGTAATATAGAGCGAAGAATAGAAGCAAGTGCGAGAACGAAACTATCAAAGCATTCAATTAAAAAATATTCTAAATTCTAAAGAACTTCCAGAGCAAAGCCGTGGGAATCAAGAAATAGAGAACGAAGTTATGGAATAAAAGCGTCACCAATTTACAATAGTCTTTATTCGTAAGATATAAACTAGTAGAACATTTTAACAGCTGAATTGGGCCATCTAAATTCAGATGTATCTAACTGTGTCTCAGATGCAACCATGTAAGCCTACCACCTGGCACCGGCCAATCGTGTATCGCACATGAGATGCTGTAGAAGCAGATCATCTTATCCAGATGGAACAGACACGTGCTAAATGATAAGTATGTTTGCAGCTCACCATCACTCTGCGGTGGGCCCCAAATACAGTAGCATTTCCGTGTACACGTAAAATACGAACAAATAACAGCCAACCTACTGTTAACGTCAGCACCTACGTAGCATACTATCATCTCTCTCCCTCCTCATTCTTCCAGCTTTGTTTTTTTTGGAACGCAAACTAATTAAAAAAAAAAAAAAAGCTTTGCATAACTTTGTTCTTTTGTGTGTTAACGTTAAGTGCCCTTCTTTTCTTTTCCTTTCTTTTCTTTCCTTTTTTTATAAATTTGTCCTTAACAAATTAATATTTTGCATTTCAATTCATTATTTTTTAATGTTTCGACTTTAAGGACTTTAATCTAAATCTCCTCCTCTTTTTTTCTTTTTTTTTTGAGAATTAAATCTCCTTTTAGTCATAAAATGTGGGCTGCTTTCCTATATATTTGAGTATTTTTATTGGGGTTGTTGGGCCTGCTTTCCTATTATGGATCTGAAAAAGGATTAACGCAGGATCTAAGTGGGTTCAACTTTACGGACATTTGAGTAATAGGTCCCACAAAATAGAAGTTCAATCAGTTAAGCCACTATACAATTTGTAAATCAGTAAAACCTCCCTTGACCTTGGTCTAATTAAGTTTTTGACGCTTGGATGAGGGGAACAGAGAAATCTTGTACTGAAAATGTCTGCAAATCGATTTCAGTCGATCGATTTTTAAGGCCATATTTGGTTAACATCGTCCTGAAGATGAGTTAATTTAAAGTCATCCATAAAAAGAAAAAAGAAAAAAAGGAAAAAATCTGAAAAGATTAAAAAAAAAAAGATTTGGGCGGGGGAATTAGTAAAAAACTCCTATTTGAAACGTATTTTAGGATTTAACCCAACAAACGTTTTCATTTATTTTTAGGCCCCTAGAGTAACTAACTAAAACCCTCAATCTAAAATTACACACGTGAAATCCCAGGGGCCTTAGACTAAAAGAAAACGTTTGTTGGGTTAAATCCTAAAATATTTTTCAAGTAGGGTTTTTGGCCAAAAGTTAAGTAGATATACAAGTAATCCAGGAAAAGATCACTGGAAGGCCATAATAAGAGTACTCAGATATCTAAGACATACTTTAAGTTATGGGCTGCACTATATTAGATATCCAGCTGTACTAGAAGGGTACAGTGATGCAAATTGGATATCTTATACTAAAGATACAAAATTTACAAGTGGATGTCTTTACACTTTGAGGTACAGCTGTATCATGGAAATCCTCAAAGCAAACATGTATTGCTAAGTCTACAATGGAATCTGAATTCATTGCATTAGATAAAGCTGGAGAAGAAGCAGAATGGCTTCGAAATTTTTTAGAGGATATTCCAGTATGGCCAAAACCTGTACCCGCAATTTGTATACATTGCGATAGTTAATCAGCAATCGGACGAGCACAGAGTAAGATGTATAACGGTAAATCTTGACACATTCGGAGACGACATAATACCGTTAAGCAACTGCTCTCAAATGGAATTATAACTATAGATTATATAAGATCACAAGAAAATCTAGCGGATCCGTTTACTAAAGGTTTAACAAGAGAGCAAGTTTATAAATCCTCGAGGGGAATGGGTTTAAAGCCTATGATCCAAGAGCATACATAATGGAAAACCCAACTTA